>CM035437.1:137342213-137397213 GCA_020310875.1 Ceratopteris richardii
TAGATCCATTAGATTGCTTTGAAGATCCAAAGGCTAAAATTAAATGGCAAAATTCAAGGTGACTTTGATCTTGGGTCCTTGGATGGCTTGAGAACAAATGGCTAGGATCATAGCAATGATGATGAACTTCACAAATCTCTATGGGCCATTGGATTCTTGCAAAGATCCGACATTGTGTCTTGAATTGCATTTAAAAAAGGCACTTTAATTTGTGGCCATTGGATCTTGCCAACATATAATGGATGAGATTGATCTTCTACATAAGATTAGCCCCTCTTGATAGCAAGCATCGGATGTGGAATAATATCAAATGGCTCACACGCATCTGCACTTTCCACTGAGCCCCATTTGTGCTCAAGCATTGGATCCCTCCAAATCAGACAACTAGAAAGATTGCAAAGAGTTTCAGATGTCTTCTCCCCACTCCCATGAAATCTGACATCCTCTCTCTCCACCTTTTCAAAGGTTTTAACTTATATCATCGATTTAAGAAATCCAATGGTTACGGATGCACACGATAAGTGAGTTCAAATAGAATGTTCCAACAAAATTCTTTAACTAGTGCTTTGATGGACCCTATAAATCTCATAAATTAAGCTCCTTAATCCCTAAAAATTAGGGATCCTTACAAGGCCCATGCAAGGTCAATTGTTTCCCATAATGCACCCAAGAGCCCAACTCGACATGAGGTGTCACATTACAGAGAGGAGAGGAGCTTAGACGACAGTATCGATGATTGAGACCCCCACTCCGAAGAGCCCATCCCCACCAGAGAGAGATTCAAGCAATTCATGCACGCCATGACATGGAGATACAAAGATGTTCGCAGCGCACCCCTACCAATCTCGACGTGCAGAGCATTTTGAGCCTTCCAAGGATGCCCTACCCATGGATGCATTATATCCTACATCCATTCCATGCATCTAGAGGGATATGACACCACCTACCCTCCCCTCCCTATGCATATCATATTTGTATCTCACTTGATGAACATATAGAGTGCATACGCATAGCACCCCACACCCTCAATGCCACCTATTATCCACTCCTTTTATACTTTGTTTTGTACTCACATTGTATTTTCCTTTTGGGATCACAATGGATCGGATCATGCTAATGTATATGTTTTGTATCATAGGCCCATTTTGGCCTCTAGTAGACGTTAAAATCTCTCTCTCTCTCTCTCTCTCTCTCTCTCTCTCTCTCTCTCTCTCTCTCTCTCTCTCTCTCTCTCTCTCTCTATCTATCTATCTATCTATCTCTCTCTCTCTCTCTCTCTCTCTCTCTCTCTCTCTCTCTCTCTCTCTCTCTCTCTCTCTCTCTCTCTCTCTCTCTCTCTCTCTCTCTCTCTCTCTCTCTCTCTCTCTCTCTCTCTCTCTCTCTCTCTCTCTCTCTCTCTCTCTCTCTCTCTCTCTCTATATATATATATATATATATATATATATATATATATATATATATATATATATATATATATATATATATATATATATATATATATATATATATATATATATATATATATATATATATATATATATATATATGTGTGTGTGTGTGTGTGTGTGTGTGTGTGTGTGTGTGTGTGTGTGGGTGTGTGTGTGTGTACAGCATATATATATATATATATATATATATATATATATATATATATATATATATATATATATATATATATATATATATATATATATATATATATATATATATATATATATATGTGTGTGTGTGTGTGTGTGTGTGTGTGTGTGTGTGTACAGCATATATATATATATATATATATATATATATATATATATATATATATATATATATATATATATATATATATATATACATATATGTATATATGTGTGTGTGTGTATGTGTGTGTGTGTATATGTGTGTGTGTGTATGTGTGTGTGCATGTGCATACATGTATGTATGTATATGTATGTGTGTGTATTTATCTCTCTCTCTCTCTCTATATATATATATATATGTGTGTGTGTGTGTGTGTGTGTGTGTGTGCATCTGTATGTGTGTATGTTTTTATGAATGTATGCATGTATGTATGGTATGTACACATGCATGCATGTATGTAAGTACATATGTAAATATGTATGCATGAATGTATGTATGTAGATACGTATATATGAAGGTACCTATGTATGTATGTATGTATGTATGTATGTATGTATGTATGTATGTATGTATGTATGTATGTATGTATGCATGCAAGTACATATGCATGCATGCATGTATATATGTATGTATGTATGTATGTATGTATGTATGTATGTATGTATTTATGCATGCATGCACGTATGTATATATGTATGTATGTATGTATTCATGCATGCATGTGTGTTTTTATGTATGTATTTATGTATGTACATATCTATGTATGTATGTATGTATGTATGTATGTATGTATGTATGTATGTATGTATGTATGTATGTATGCATGCATGCCTGCATGTATGTATGTATGTATGTATGTATGTATGTATGTATGTATGTATGTATGTATGTATGTATGTATGTATGTATGTATGTATGTATGTATGTATGTATGTATGTATGTATGTATGTATGCATGCATGCCTGCATGTATGTATGTATGTATGTATGTATGAATGTATGTATGTATGTATGTATGTATGTATGTATGTATGTATGTATGTATGTATGTATGTATGTGTTAGCAATGGAATCGGCAGTAACCATAGGCAAAGATGTCGAGGAAGCATGTAGAGGAAGAGGCACAAAGATTGGGGTACTAGGCCTATAAATTTTCAAAA
This sequence comes from Ceratopteris richardii, assembly GCA_020310875.1. NCBI lineage: Eukaryota > Viridiplantae > Streptophyta > Polypodiopsida > Polypodiales > Pteridaceae > Ceratopteris > Ceratopteris richardii. The sequence goes on from CM035437.1 coordinate 137,344,997, forward strand.
ATATTGCTTTATTATAATCGATCAAACCTTTAATAGTGATTATAGCCACGACTCATGTAACATATGTAACATAGAAAACCCAATTTAGTCAGGATTGGCTCCATTTTATCAACCTGAGGAGTCCTCAAGCTTGAAGAGCCTAGATAGATCACTTGTACCAAGTTTCATAGTTTTTGGACTTTATTTGGACCTGGACATATAGTTTAGGACTTATTTTTTAACTAGGACGGAGATTAAGTTTGAAACCGATCAAAACTAGTCAAAAAACTATAAAAAGAGCTAGAGAGCTCATTTTTCAAGTTAGATTGTTAGTTGCTGAGATCAAGGAGATTTCTAAGGGTTATTTGAGCAATGCTAGTGTATTTTCCTCCTTCCATTTTGTCTCATCTTACATATACCTTGTGTGTGTGTGTGTGTGCACTAGTGTGCTTCTCACCTTCACCTTCGCACACATCACTCTTTCATGATCTGCATGTCATCCTATCTCTATCAAGGATTGATAATTAAGGAGGTGGAGCTTCTTGACGTGATCCTTGTCATTGTCTAGAATAACACCCAAATTTGGCGTCGTTGCTGAGGATGAGCTCTAAGATGAACATGTGATGGTAAGAGCGTTTGGAGATTAGCATTGAAAGGTGATTAATTAGTGTTTTGTTGTTAGTTTTGTGTTGTTTTCATCTTATTTCACTTCCCCTACACTCACCCTTCACCCCACATCTTCTCCCTAGATCGTGAAAATTTCACCAAAAATCACCATATCCACCCTTCTCTTCTCGTTTCCCTCATTTTTGAAAGCGCGAGAGAGAAAGAGAGCAAGTGTGAGAGTGTGTTTGCATGCACTTGCAAGTTTTACATGCAAGACATTGCTTCAGTACAAGGCTATAGCAACACAAGTAAAAAAACTACATATGTTCATCATCTATGTCGGATGCTTCAGACCATTGTGATGGTCAGAGAAGTTCATGTTTTTTGAAATACATTGTGTTGCAGATGTAGAGCATCTTTGTGCATTAAGGACTCCATAGTTGCATTCGAAAAATTACATTTTTGCAAACCATCGGAATTGGTTCAAGCCATTGTGATTATGCAAGACCATTGCGATTGGCTCAAGCCACCATGATGGCATGAGACCATCGTGATTGGCTTAAGCCATCGCAAAAACCTTCATCCTTGTTACATAATCAAAAATGAATTGAGAAGATTTCTTTTTGAATGTGGTAAACTCTACCCATAAAGATGCCTTCCTTGACTTTGTGGTGTTTTAAAAATGCTCTTCCAAAGCATTCCATATATCACTTGCACTTTCAAGTCCTTTAATATGAGGTAGCAAGTAGTCATTGACTCCCATGTAGATTATGCTCCTAGCTTAAGCATCCTTCTTCATCCATGTCTTCAAATCTAAGAGTTCATCCCTAGTTGGAACACTAGGATCTCTGAATTTTGGTTTTTCTTCTTCACCTGTGATATAACCTATCAGGTCTTTTCTCATGAGATGAGCTTCCATCCTCATTGACCAAGCTGGATAGTTTTCTCTATCCAATTTCTCTATCTGAAGAGAATCTCCCATCCTTTCTTCACTTGTGTATTAAATTCTTCAAGCTTTGTGAATAATAGATGTACCTTTACTTCAAATGAAGTTCCTTTTGATCTTCTTGATAAATTCAGGCCTCATTCTCTAGCTTTCACTTCAAACTTTCATCTTTTGAATCTTGAAAGGTTGATTTCTATATCACTACAATAGTCGAGGTCCTCCTTTCTTCAATTTTGATGACTCCTTGCAACAGCGTAACGACTGGAATTGCTCTTGAATGAATGACTCTCCTCCCAACCATATGCCTCTATATATAGCTCTCTCCAAGGGACTGCTTGCATCGGCAGGTGGATACTAACCATCCAAGTGTCAGCCATGTAACTACATGTGCGCCAAGTGTCCCAGTTAGCCAGAGTTGACTCGAGTGGATGCTTCTAGAAGGTTCTAGAGCTCTTTGGGCAAAACATTGTTCCCATGTACCCCATGGGGATTGAACCCAAGACCTCTTCCTTCACACCCTTGAGTCTTAACCATTAGGCTAAGTGGATTACTTGGTTACAAGAGTAAATGACCTACCAGTAAGTCTAGACACGAGATCTTTGGCCAAACAAACGAATGACCAAACTGAGTCCGATTTCAGATCTGTCTGAACCAATCGGATCCGTAGATCACAAACTTACTTTATTACATTCTTCCCCCCTTGGAAAATATTTTCGTCCTCGAAAATTAGAGCTATACATATTGTAGGCAACCCCCGAGACTCATGTTCTAAAACTTGAAGAACATGCATTCATTCAAACAGGTTATTTACTTAGAACTTGAAAGTAAAAAACCTTATCATATTCTAGATCGTGAAGAACATGATCGGTTTATCTACTTAAAACTTGAAAGTAGAAAACCTTCTTTATTTGGGACCAACTTAAAACTTGAAAGCTGGAAAACGTCGTTGGATTGTGGAAACTTTTTCCCATGTTGAATTTTCTTCAGTTCCATCCTTCCATTTTACTAAGCATTCTTCATACAAGTGGCTTCTTGTACGTTTATCTCACGTGCGAAGTATCCTTTCAGGTTCATGAGGAACTATTTCATTGACTGGAATAGGAAGTATGACCTGTTGTCCAACTAGATTATCTGAATCTGTTAGACTATTCCTAAGTCGACTAACATGGAACACTGGATGAATCCAACTATCATCTGGAAGTTGTAATTCATAAGCCCACAAACCAACTTTCTTGGTGATTGGAAAAGGACCGCAATATCTAGGCGACAACTTGGCACATTGACAGTCTTGAACTTTTCCGATCTTTCAGGAATACGAAGATAAACTTGATCGCCAACCTGAAAAGTAACATCTCTTCGCTTTGGATCGGCATACGCCTTTGCACGATCTTGAGCTTTCTTTAAGTTTTCTTTAGCTAACTTGAGCTTAAAATTCATGTCTTGAAGGAACTCTTGTGCTGCTTGAACTCGTTCATTTTGAAGTCCCACTGCATAAGGAGACCTAGGCTGGAAACCATACATCAACATGAATGGACTAAATTCAGTTGATGAATTCTTGGCACTGTTATAGGCAAACTCAGCTAAAGGAAGATAATCTTCCCAATCAGTTTGTTTGGAAGTAACATAAGCTCTGAGTATGTCTTCCAAAATTTGATTGTCTTTATCTATCTGTCCATCCATCTGGGGATGTTCAACTGTACTTAAACTTAGTTTAGTTTCAAGTCTACTAAAGACTGCTAGCCAAAAATGACTTGTAAATGGAGCATCTCTATCAGAAACTATGTCTTCTGGAAGACCATAGAGTCTATAAAGTTGATTTACAAATATTTTTGCAAGTTCTGGAGTCTTATAAGTAGTCTTGACTGGAATAAACTGAGCAACTTTAGTCAATCGATCAACTACAACCCAGACTGAATCAAAGCCCTTTTGAGTGCGGGGTAATCCAGAAATGAAATCCATGGAAATGCTTTCCCACTTTCCTTTGGGAATTTCCAAAGGATGCAGCAATCCTCCAACTTTAAGTCGTTCAAACTTATTTACTTGACACTTATGGCACTTAGACACATAGTTTTGCACATCTCGATGCAAACTAGGCCAATAAACTAACTCATAGGTTCGGTTAATACCAAGATGTCCTGCACTTGGAGCATCATGGCATTCGAAAAGTACTTGATTTCGTATGTCCAGTATACTTGGGACACAAACCTTACCTTTATAAAGCAGATATTCTTCTTGGAGAGAATAGTGTTTAAACTTTCTCTCAGAAGTACTTGCTTCATTTTGTTTAGCTTGTTCAGTTGCTTTCCATGCTTGACTAAAGCTTGGATCCTCTTTGCAGCTTCCTTTAAAAGTTGAAATAAATTCACTTTGAATTTGTACAAAACTTAGATTGTTCAACATAGGCATCCGACTTAAGGCGTCTGTCACTGCATTGAACTTTCCTTTTCTGTACCTGAGCTCATAATCGAACTCTTGCAACTGTTCGGCCCATCTAGCTTTTCTACCTCTAAGATCAGGTTGGTTTCCAAACCACTTAATGCTCTCTTGATCAAAGACTATGGTCAACTTTGATCCGTACACGTAATGGCGCCATTTCTTTAGAGCATTTATAATAGCGAACATCTCTCGCTCATAGGTAGAGTAGTTTTGCTAAGCAGGACTTAGCTTTCTACTCTCGAAAGCTATTGGTCAACCATCTTGGCTTAGTACTGCTCCTACTGCAGATGAACTAGCATCTATCTCTAATTGGAAAGGCTTGTTCGGATCTATGATCTGTAGAACCGGGGCCGATGCTAAAGCAAGTTTAAGTTCTTGAAAACTCTTTGCTTGCTTTTCTTTCCAATTTAACTTTTGATGCTTCCCTTTGAGTTGATCTGTCAAAGGTACTGCAATCTTGGCATATCCAGCCACAAACTTCCGATAATATCCTGCCAATCCGAGAAAACTTTGTAGTTCTCGAACCGTCTTGGGCTCAGGCCATTCAAGAATCGCTTGGACCTTTTCAGGATCAACTTTGATTCCTTCCGCGGAAATAATATGGCCTAAATACTTTACTTCTGGGATAAAGAATTCACATTTTGACTCTTTACCATAAAGTTTATTGTCGCGAAGTAGTTCAAAAACGTTTTTCAAGTACTCTATGTGACTTTCATGATCTTTACTATAGAACAGAATATCATCGAGAAAATCTACAACAAAGTTTCCCAAATACGGCTTAAGCACTTGATTCATCAAAGTCATAAATGTTGCGGGTGCGTTTGTCAACCGGAACGGCATCACTAAAAACTCGTAGTGACCAATCTTTGTTCGAAAAGTTGTCTTGGGAATATCATCATCTTTGATTCTGATCTGATGATAACCTTGGCGTAAATCAATCTTAGAAAAGACTATAGCCCCCTTTAAACTATCGAAAAGATCTTCGATAAGTGGCATGGGATACTTGTTCTTTATCGTCAGATTGTTTAACGCCCTATAATCTACGCACAGCCTCATAGTTCCATCTTTCTTTTTCACTAGAAGGATGGGTGCTGCCCATGGAGACTGGCTTGGGCGGATAAATCCTTTATCCAAATACTCTTGAATCTGATTTTCTACTTCTTGATTCTGGACATAAGGGAGGCGGTATGGGTTTTGAGATTTTGGCTTGGTACCCGGAAACAGATCTATGCTGTGATCGATGTTTCCACGAGAGGGTGGCAAGCCGTAGGGGAGTTCCTTAGGGAACACATCTTTAAATTCCTTCATTAAATTGTTAAATTTAGCATGAACTTCTCGAGGAATAAAGGACGAGACATAAGAAACTTGATTTATATTATCAGAATCTCTTACATTGGTGCCAAGGACAAGAAAAGCTTGAGTTCTGGCTTCATTATTTACAAGTTTCTTAAGTTCAGTATATGAAATCAAAGGGATACTTGGAACATCATGCTCACCCTTGATTTTATACACTACACCGTCGCGCTGGAATTCCAAAGTATTAGTAAAATAATACCTGGTCAATGAAGGTCCTAGACTCCATAGCCACTCTCTCCCTAATACGAGATCTACCCGATCCATGTTCATTATTTTGAAGTCCAAGGTGTCTTTAAATCCCTTGATTTCTAGTTCCAAATTACATATCATTGTGTCCCAAACACGGGTGTCTTGACCATACATCATGGAAACAATGTATTTATGAGGAGATGGTTTCTGAGGAAGAGTCAGTTTTTTCACTAACACATAATTGATAAAATTATGCGTAGCAGAGTCATCCACCATTATCCGGATGGTGTGTCCTTTTACTGATCCATGCAGCTTGACCAAATCATGTGGACCAAACTCTTGAGGTTGCCACATGTTTTTGGAGATATGACATGAATGGGTATTGTGGCAATGCATTATCTGAACCTTCTTTGCACTTGAATTTGCATCCAAGTCCAAAGTTTGAATCAGATGTATTTGCTGCTTACCCTTTCCCTTACTTTCTCTTCCAACTGGACAGGCACGACTACGATGTCCTGGCTTGAGACACTTAAAGCACAAAATTTCTTTTTGCGCTTTATCATGATCTTTTGGAGAAAGGACGTGTCTAAAAACACGAGGTTTTTTAGTCACCCTTTCATTTGATCTTGCCCCTTTGCCCTTGCGCTTAAAGTTATTCTTCTGGGAATAACTACTTTCTTGCGGGACATCCAGACGTGAGTTATCCTCAAAAATCTAGGTAACCTTAATCGCCTCTTTGAGGGATTTAGGTGCATGCCTTTTGACTTTTATTTCGAATTCGCTGGTTAAGTCCTCTAACAAAACCGCGAAGACGATGAAAGTCATCTAAGTTCTTGAATTTCAGAATAACATCTCGGTATTCTAAAATATACACTGATAACGGTCTACCTTTCTGTTGAATTTTATCCCACGCCTCCCAATTGCGTTCCTCCTCATTCTCGGGGAGAAACTCTTTTTTGAAAAGGCGAGAAAATTCAACCCAGGTAGTAGGTTTCTTGTGAGTCTCAGAGAGACTCATCCACCAAGTATAAGCTTTGGGTCCTAGTGATAAACTTGCTTCTACTACTCTCACATGATCGGGGTTATGTTTGAGTTCATGGACATCATTCCATTTCTCCAAGAAAGTCAAAACCGCATCTTTGTTCCTATCCTTATCCTCTTCGGAGAAATAAGGAGGACGGATCTCCTTTCCCAAGGAAAGATCCACGGGGCGGTTATGGCTTTCTGACATCCCTACCGAAGTGGCAAATAAAGGAGTAGAAGATATCAAACTAAGACGGCTCATACTTCCCGTTAGGGGAAACATGTCTATCTGGGGAGAGGATAATCCCTTATCCTTTTCCATCCTAATAGACATTGGAGAAGTTGCAATCGTATCTGTGTGACTACCCAAAGTAGCCTTACTGATATCCCTAGGCGTCTGAAGTAAGTTCAGAATGGCCTTAAGGTGATCTTGGATTCCATCAACAGATTGACGGAGTACCGCAACCTCATCCGGAATATTGGACAACCGTCCAAGTCTTTGCTCAACTAGCAACATCCTACTTTCCATATCTTTCCCCTCGTTTAAAGTAGTGTTTGTTTCCCCTTTCTTCGCAGAGTCCTCAACGTCTAATGCTACAATCGTTGATTCTATTTTAGATGCATCAGACGCATGACTAGTATTTGAAACCATAGGTGCAAATGAATGCAATGCACGTGCAACTATTGGTGGTCTAGTCATGAATGAGGATGTTACTAACATAGGAATGGAAACATACATTGACGCACTAGTAGTACTTGTAAGCAAGACGTGGCTAGAAGTCCCCTCCATCGCACACAGAGCGTTATTAAACTAACTTAGTATTCCTAACGCAGGTGGTGTGTGCAATCAAAATCAAAAGAGCTATGCAAGAATATCACAAGAAATCGTCCCTGATGATTTGGTCCGTCGAGGTCGACTTGATTCTAGCCGAAAGTTCTAGAATTATGACGAAGATAGGCCTCCGGATCTTCACTCCACAGCTCCACTTCCTTCAGGCTTTGCTCAAACTTTAACTGTCCTTGCTTGTTTCTTTGGCTAAAGAAGAGTGCTCCTCGGGTTTCGGGCTGCAACAGTTGGGCTCCGATCTTCAGCACGGACTACAGACTAATATTAGTCGTTCAACAATAGAGTTGAGTGCCTTGGCTACAGCAAATGGTTCTCAGATCTGCCAACCGAGTTCGAATCCCGGAAGGCGCAGCCTGAGAACTTTTATTTTCCTCGTTGCTAGTCTTCTTCAGCGCCAAAGTAATAGAAAGTAGAAGTGCCGCCGATAAGTCGCTACGAACGAAGCTTGGAGATATGGTTAAGGAAGCGTTTTCTCCTCGGGGAGGTGCAGAGATCGAATCCGACGATCGCACAGCAGAGTTGTTCTTCTTGTCTCTTTCTTTTGCTCCTTATTGAAGTTGTATACAGCACGAATTGAGTTCCATGCGGATCCAAGATCACGATCGCCTGTGTACTTCGCGGATAGGCGATTGCGCTTCAAACCGGAGGTTCTGTGTTCGATCACCTGCGAGCACACAGTAGAAATGAACACTATCTTTTGCTAAACTCCTTACCTAAAGGCTGTCGCCACTACCACGAATTCAGCACGGACTTCTCTGATCAGCCGCGAGCAGTCATCTACATCGTAGAAGGGCTTATGCACACGCAAAATTGATGAGCAAGATGATGAAAGAGAGAGCTATGGAGAGAATGCTCTGATACCAATGCAACAGCGTAACGACTGGAATTGCTCTTGAATGAATGACTCTCCTCCCAACCATATGCCTCTATATATAGCTCTCTCCAAGGGACTGCCTGCATGGGCAGGTGGATACTAACCATCCTAGTGTCAGCCATGTAACTACATGTGCGCCAAGTGTCCCAGTTAGCCCGAGTTACTCCAGTGGATGCTTCTAGAAGGTTCTAGAGCTCTTTGGGCAAAACACTGTTCCCATGTACCCCATGGGGATTGAACCCAAGACCTCTTCCTTCACACCCTTGAGTCTTAACCATTAGGCTTTACTTGGTTACAAGAGTAAATGACCTACCAGTAAGTCTAGACTTGAGATCTTTGGCCACACAAACGAATGACCAAACGGAGTCCGATTTCAGATCTATCTGAACCAATCGGATCCGTAGATCACAAACTTACTTTATTACATTCTTCCCCCCTTGGAAAATATTTTCGTCCTCGAAAATTAGAGCTATACATACTATAGGCAACCCCCAAGACTCATGTTCTAAAACTTGAAGAACATGCATTCATTCAAACAAGTTATTTACTTAGAACTTGAAAGTAAAAAACCTTATCATATTCTAGATCGTGAAGAACATGATCGGTTTATCTACTTAAAACTTGAAAGTAGAAAACCTTCTTTATTTGGGACCAACTTAAAACTTGAAAGCTGGAAAACATCGTTGGATTGTGGAAACTTTTTCCCATGTTGAATTTTCTTCAGTTCCATCCTTCCATTTTACTAAGCATTCTTCATACAAGTGGCTTCTTGTACGTTTATCTCAGGTGCGAAGTATCCTTTCAGGTTCATGAGGAACTATTTCATTGACTGGAATAGGAAGTATGACCTGTTGTCCAACTAGATTATCTGAATCTGTTAGACTCTTCCTAAGTCGACTAACATGGAACACTGGATGAATCCAACTATCATCTGGAAGTTGTAATTCATAAGCCCACAAACCAACTTTCTTGGTGATTGGAAAAGGACCGCAATATCTAGGCGACAACTTGGCACATTGACCAGTCTTGAACTTTTCCGATCTTTCAGGAATACGAAGATAAACTTGATCGCCAACCTGAAAAGTAACATCTCTTCGCTTTGGATCGGCATACGCCTTTGCACGATCTTGAGCTTTCTTTAAGTTTTCTTTAGCTAACTTGAGCTTAAAATTCATGTCTTGAAGGAACTCTTGTGCTGCTTGAACTCGTTCATTTTGAAGTCCCACTGCATAAGGAGACCTAGGCTGGAAACCATACATCAACATGAATGGACTAAATTCAGTTTGATGAATTCTTGGCACTGTTATAGGCAAACTCATCTAAAGGAAGATAATCTTCCCAATCAAACTATTTGGAAGTAACATAAGCTCTGAGTATGTCTTCCAAAATTTGATTAACTTTCTCTGTCTGTCCATCCATCTGGGGATGTTCAGCTGTACTTAAACTTAGTTTAGTTTCAAGTCTACTAAAGACTGCTCGCCAAAAATGACTTGTAAATCGAGCATCTCTATCAGAAACTATGTCTACTAGAAGACCATAGAGTCTATAAAGTTGATTTACAAATATTTTTGCAAGTTCTGGAGTCTTATAAGTAGTCTTGACAGGAATAAACTGAGCAAGTTTAGTCAATCGATCAACTACAACCCAGACTGAATCAAAGCCCTTCTGAGTGCGGGGTAATCTAGAAATGAAATCCATGGAAATGCTCTCCCACTTTCCTTTGGGAATTTCCAAAGGATGCAGCAATCCTCCAACTTTAAGTCGTTCAAACTTATTTACTTGACATTTATGGCACTTAGACACATAGTTTTGCACATCTCGATGCAAACTAGGCCAATAAAAATATCTTTTCACTAACTCATAGGTTCGGTTAATACCACGATGTCCTCCACTTGGAGCATCATGGCATTCGAAAAGTACTTGATTTCGTATGTCCAGTATACTTGGGACACAAACCTTACCTTTATAAAGCAGATATTCTTCTTGGAGAGAATAGTGTTTAAACTTTCTCTCAGAAGTACTTGCTTCATTTTGTTTAGCTTGTGCAGTTGCTTTCCATGCTTGACTAAAGCTTGGATCCTCTTTGCAGCTTCCTTTCAAAGTTGAAATAAATTCACTTTGAATTTGTACAAAACTTAGATTGTTCAACATAGGCATCCGACTTAAGGCATCTGCCACTGCATTGAACTTTCCTTTTATGTACGTGAGCTCATAATCAAACTCTTGCAACTGTTCGGCCCATCTAGCTTTTCTACCTCTAAGATCAGGTTGGTTTGCAAACCACTTAATGCTCTCTTGATCAAAGACTATGGTCAACTTTGATCCGTACAAGTAATGGCGCCATTTCTTTAGAGCATTTATAATAGCGAACATCTCTCGCTCATAGGTAGAGTAGTTTTGCTGAGCAGGACTTAGATTTCTACTCTCGAAAGCTATTGGTCGACCATCTTGGCTTAGTACTGCTCCTACTGCAGATGAACTAGCATCTGTCTCTAATTGGAAAGGCTTGTTCGGATCTATGATCTGTAGAACCGGGGCCGATGCTAAAGCAAGTTTAAGTTCTTGAAAACTCTTTGCTTGCTTTTCTTTCCAATTTAACTTTTGATGCTTCCCTTTGAGTTGATTCGTCAAAGGTACTGCAATCTTCGCATATCCAGCCACAAACTTCCGATAATATCGTGCCAATCTGAGAAAACTTTGTAGTTCTCGAACCGTCTTGGGCTCAGGCCATTCAAGAATCACTTGGACCTTTTCAGGATCAACTTTGATTCCTTCCGTGGAAATAATATGGCCTAAATACTTTACTTCTGGGGTAAAGAATTCACATTTTGACTCTTTACCGTAAACTTTATTATTGCAAAGTAGTTGAAAGGCTTTTTTCAAGTGCTCTAAGTTACTTTCATGATCTTTACTGTAGATCAGACTATCATCAAGAAAATCTACAACAAATTTTTCCAAATACGGCTTAAGCACTTGATTCATCAAAGTCATAAATGTTGCGGGTACGTTTGTCAACCTGAACGGCATCACTAAAAACTCGTAGTGACCAAACTTTGTTTGAAAAGCTGTCTTGGGAATATCATCATCTTCGATTCTGATCTGATGATAACCTTGGCGTAAATCAATCTTAGAAAAGACTATAGCCCCCTTTAAACTATCGAAAAGATCTTGGACTAGTGGCATGGGATACTTGTTCTTTATTGTAAGATTGTTTAACGCCCTTTAATCTACGCACAGCCTCATAGTTCCATCTTTCTTTTTCACTAGAAGGATGGGTGCTGCCCATGGAGACTGGCTTGGGCGGATAAATCCTTTATCCAAATACTCTTGAATCTGATTTTCTACTTCTTGATTCTGGACATAGGGGAGGCGGTATGGGTTTTGAGATTTTGGCTTGGTACCCGGAAACAGATCTATGCTGTGATCGATGTTTCCACGAGAGGGTGACAAGCCGTAGGGGAGTTCCTTAGGGAACACATCTTTAAATTCCTTCATTAAATTGTTAAATTTAGCATGAACTTCTCGAGGAATAAAGGACGAGACATAAGAAACTTGATTTATATTATCAGAATCTGTTACATCCGTGCCAAGGACAAGAAAAGCTTGAGTCTTGGCTTCATTATTTACAAGTTTCTTAAGTTCAGTATATGAAATCAAAGGGATACTTGGAACATCATGCTCACGCTTGATTTCATACACTACACCGTCGCGCTAGAATTCCAAAGTATTAGTAAAATAACACCTGGTCAATGAAGGTCCTAGACTCCATAGCCACTCTCTCCCTAATACGAGATCTACCCGATCCATGTTCATTATTTGGAAGTCCAAGGTGTCTTTAAATTCTTGGATTTCTAGTTCCAAATTACATATCATTGTGTCCCAAACACGGGTGTCTTGACCATGCATCATGGAAACAATGTATTTATGAGGAGATGGTTTCTGAGGAAGAGTCAGTTTTTTCACTAACGCATAATTGATAAAATTATGCGTAGCAGAGTCATCCACCATTATCGGGATGGTGTGCCCTTTTACTGATCCATGCAGCTTGACCAAATCATGTGGAGCAAACTCTTGAGGTTGCCACATGTTTTTGGAGATCTGACATGAATGGGTACTGTCCCAATGCAATATCTGAACCTTCTTTGCACTTGAATTTGCATCCAAGTCCAAAGTTTGAATCATATGTATTTGTTGTTGTAGCTCAAGCGTAAGCACCACCTCCTTTACTTGTCAATCCGCGGAGACGTGAGGACCGGTATGAAGACCATGAGCAAGTGAAGGCACAAGTGCATGAGTGAAAGCACACAAACATGCACACACATACGCACAAGGTAAGATCAAAGAGAGGAACAATGGAAGGACTTTGATTACTAAAGCAATCTATTACAAAACTAAAATCTACAAGAAGAAGTGTCCGGCCTAGTTAAAAATTAGGTTCTAGGGCTTATTTGAAGGCTCAAACGGAGTCTAAAAATTATGAAAATTGCTAGGATGATACTTCTAATGCTCCTCAAGCTCGAGGACTCCTCGGCTTGCACAAAATGGAGCTACAAAAATAGAAAATGGTATTTGCAATGGTTTTAGTGATGGAAATCACTATTTTTGTAGGGGATTCTTCTGAAGAGTTGACATGTACTTCATGGAGCTCCCTACTTGCTCCTTCTTCTTGTGTGTGTCCACCTTTCTGATGTGCTTCCATTCTTGTGCTTGACCTTGAGTTCCAACACTCCCCCCCCTCTCGAGTCTGTCGTCCCTGACAGACCCTTGTTGTAGTGGTTGTTCCATGTAGCACTTTGAGAGGTAGTGTCCATCCTGTGTGAACAAGATCCTTCTATCTATCTAGTGTAGCAGGTTCAGTTGTCTGATTCTTCCTTTATCATTGTAAGTTATTGTAAGGCATAGTTCTTTGGTATGTGTTGCTTCCTTGGATTCTAGCAAGACAGTGTCCTTGTGAGCTCCCAAAAATCAGCTCCTTGCTCAAAAGAGGTTGTCAAGGTTGAGTTGGAGCAACTGCGGGCTTCGACTTGCTTCCTAGGTATTGATGTTGTCCCTGTGATATCCTAAAGAACTTCCAAAGGTGATGTTCATTGTACTCAATTCAAGTACTCGTAACCCATATTGAATGATGGGTAAATGTATTGGTGCATGGGTTGAAGAAAATATGTGCCTTGTGCACGGCCTTGTCATGTAGCCCTATGCATGCATACTAGGGAAATGCATTAGAAAACATGGTGCAAGAAAGTAGGTCTTGAGCGGATTGCTGAAGGGTATGCTGATGAAGAGGTTTCCTAATCTAGCAGTGTTGTCGTGATACCCAAGTAGAGGATTCTTACCATGAAAGATCGATCGATAGTCTACTCTTCATGTTGTACACCCAGCATTGTGATGGACCATCAGCTCGTCTTTCATTGTCGATGAGTGTCCATGTTGATGGATCACTGATGAAACTCTTTGAGTGTCACGCCCTATCCCCTCTCTTCTCTTTAGCTCACCCTAAGCAGGAGTCTTCTCACCTTCAAACTCTTCCCTCCTACCATGGTAAGGGGAAACAATAGTTGTGGATGCCATGTTCCTGCCAAGTGCTTGACATCTACCAAATAAGCCAACAATAATAGTAGCTGCTAGCTGAGACACACTTCTATCCAAGCCATGGTTCCACCTTCAACTAAGCATGACTTATTCATGTTCCATAAACCAAACCTGGGAACAAGCTCTTTTTTTTTCTCTCTCTCTTCTTTTTTTTTTTTTGAAAAAAATATCACAAAACAAGAACACAAAAGTTAGTATCAATAGAAATATTTGACATATGTCAATGTGCTCTTGTGCTTGGGATTCTCAAGTGTGTCTATGCACGGCCGTGTAATGTGGCCCTATATTAATGCATACTTTGGAAATGCATGACCTGAATGGTGCAAAAGACAGGGTTGTGCAAGGAGCACATGGTTGTCACTCGTCGAGGCTTGATGTCACTTGCAGATGTTGATGCCATCTTTGTTGGAGGTATCCATTGTATCTCGAGATGACAATTGATCATTCCTCCTTATAGGGATCCATTTGAGATTGGTCTTCGCTTGTTTAGTGATCTCCTTTGGCGGCTCCATGTTTGGATGCTTTCTTGAGGCTTTGATCCTGCGTGGTTGGCATTGTGGTTCTGTGGGGCCTACCGATGCTTTTGGTTTCCATACCCATATCCTTGTAGAAGAGGTTCTTTGATCTTTTTTGGAGCTATGTGCTTGATTTAGTCCCTTACCTCGCCTTGGTGTCTTTGTTGTGCAGGTTGTTGCCTTGAAGTCCCCCCCTGGATTCTTTCTGAGTTTCGGCTTAATTGCTTTGTGTCCTTCGATTGGAAGTGGTCTTTCTTGAAGATAAGTCATGGTAGGCCTAGACCATAGATTTTGAAGTCTAGTGTGAGGGGGCTGATTTTGTACAAGGGCTTTCTTTGGTACCCATATCATAGTGCGATTCGGTTGGGCTCTAAGTAATTTCTTGGCCACCCAAATTTTCTTGATATTACCAAGAAAATGTGATTTCTGTTTCTTGATGTAGGGGTCTTTTGGGCCTTCTATGCGACTTTTTTGAGAAAACTCATCTTTACATGGGGAATGCAACAAAGGTTGATCTTCTATACATGCATCAGACTTATGCAAGGGATCAATGGGTAGTGTTGTTGGAGATTGATCTAGAGATTCATCGATATATTTATCCTTATTACACATTGAATCTCTAGATGTACAAATGGGTGATGAATTATCATGATTGACCATAGATTTGACATTGTTCTCCATATCGGTGATACCTGGTATTTGTGGATCATCTCCTTCTTGATCATATGAGTGTAGATCATCCCTGCTTATGGTTTCATGAGGGGAATCCAAATTGACAAGAAGAGAGGGTCCTTCCACATCCCCCAAAAACTTGGAGTCCTCCATTTCTCCATTCTCCAAGATTTCCTATGATTTACTCAAAGAAGGATTAGATTCAAAAACATGAGTAGAAAGAAAAAAATTTTCATGAAAAGCACACTGTTTGAAAAGATGATTTTGCCCCCAATTATCATAAGGTGAATAGTCATTAGGATTTTCCATAGACATATATGTAGAAGCACGGGTAATAGGTGGAGAAGACACCTCAAATTCTTGATGATTTTGTGTAATGAACCTTTAGGTGCCAATGATCAAGTCCATCTATACAATCCATGACAAAGAATGTTTCCAAAAATTGCATATCATCCACCATAACAGGTAACACAACTTGACCCATGCAATCATAATGTTCACCATCCATGAGGATAGAAGAGTGAGTTGTTGGTTGAATGTTCTCTAAGATAATGACCACTAGGTCAATATGAATTAAATTCCACTCACAATTAGGATTGATATAAACACCCAACCTTCTATGGTCATATCCTATTCTGATATCCACAAAAGTATTATCATATTCTCTTGTTGCAAATAAGGATCCGACCCCCTTAGACATTTCCCCCGTTTCCTTGACTCCTTGCAATTTTTCTCTAGATGTTTCACCTTTATGTGGGATTATCTCATGCATTTCATGTTTATCTCCCTCCTTTTTTTCAATCTTAGCCCCTTTTCTTCTATCTTTTGCTTTTTTCTTTCCCATAACAGGAAGAAACTTGAAAAGGCTAAGGTCAGATGGAGGAGGAGAATACTTCTCAAATGAGTTTGAAGACTTCTTGCAGGAAAGAGGCATCAAGAGGGAGATAACCACAAGGTACTCACCCGAACAAAATGGGGTAGCTGAAAGAAGAAATAGACTCATTGTAGAAACAGCAAGGTCTATGCTTAATGAAAAGAAGTTGCCAAATTATCTTTGGGCAGAGAGTGTATCTACTACCACATATCTCATTAGCAGGTTGCCATCAAAGACACTTGATGGAATGACACCTTATGAAGCTTGGCATGGTAAGAGACCATCTTTGGATCATTGCAAAATCTTTGGTTGTATTGCATATGTGCATATTCCTTCACAGGTAAGGGGAAAGCTAGACCCTAAAGCTGAAAAATGTATCTTCATTGGTTATGACTTGAACCAGAAAGGGTACAGATTCTACAACCCCTCAAACAAAGGTTTCAAGGTAAGCAGAGATGTCATCTTTGATGAGAATGACTCATGGTATGAGAATGAATTCAGGAAGGTTAGTCTACCTTATGACATGGAAGAAGACTTCCCAAAGCTCACCAAGGAGGAACCAATCTAGAAAGAAGACTCAAGCTCAGATGATGATGATACAATTAACCTTGAGGAATTCAAGGCATGGAAGTCCAAAGGAAAGATGAAGATGAAGAAGCTAGAGGATATACCAGAATCTTCAACTCAAGCAATGAGGAGATCTCAGAGAGAAAGTAAGAAGCCTATCAGATATGGGTATGACACTTCTCTTGTAACTAAGCATTCTGTATATCTTGCAAAGGATTTGTTAAATGAAGAACCAGGTTCATATGAGGAGGCAATCACCAAAGCAGAATGGAAAGAAGCTATGGATGAAGAAATAGAAGCTCTCAAGGAGAGTGACACTTGGGACTTGGTACCCAAGAAGGATTCTATGAAGGTGATAGGATCCAGATGGATCTACAAACTAAAGAGAAACTCTGATGGAACCATCAACAGGTACAAAGCTAGGTTGGTAGCCAAGGGTTTTGCACAAATCCAAGGCATTGATTATGAGGAGACATTTTCTCCTGTGGCAAAGATGCCAACAATCAGAGTATTGGTGAGTGTAGCTGCATCCAAGAATTGGAACATGTATCAATTAGATGTCAAGAATGCTTTCTTGAATGGATGGATATCTGAAGAAGTCTACATGTCACAACCATCTGGCTATGAAGATCCCAAGAAGGTAAATTATGTTTGTAAATTGAAGAAGGCTCTATATGGATTGAAGCAGGCACCTAGAGCATGGAATTACAGGTTGACAACATATCTACAAGACCAAGGATTTGTGATGAGTAAAGCAGACACTTCTCTATTTATAAAGAGGAGTAGTACAGAGGTAATCTACTTGTGTGTTTATGTTGATGACATCATCATTACAGGCAATGATGTCAGTGGGATTAGACACATCAAAGGACAGATGATGAAGGAATTCAAGATCAATGACCTTGGATTATTGAAGTACTTCTTAGGTCTTGAGTTAGTCTACACTAATTCAGGTATATATATCACTCAAAAGAAGTATGTACAAGATATGGTCAAGAAATTTAATTTGCAGGAAGCTAAAATCTCAATCACTCCAATGGAGGTTAATCTAAAGCTAAGTGCTCATGAAGGGGATGAAGTCCAAGACATTACAGGATATCAAAGTATGGTAGGTAGTCTGAATTATGCTACCTTGACTAGAATTGACATAGCATATGGTGTAAGTGTGCTTAGCCAATTCATGCACAAACCAAGGGTACCTCACCTAGAAGCAGCAAAGAAGATCTTGAAGTATCTAAAGGGAACTCAGAACCATGGTTTGTATTTTCCTTATACATCAGATATTGATATTAAAGTATATTCAGATGCAGATTGGGCAGGATGCAAGGATGATAGGAGAAGCACATCAGGATACATATGTTTTGCAGGTGATAAACCAATTTCTTGGTCAGCCAAGAAGCAACCTACAGTAGCATTGTCATCTACTGAAGCAGAGTATAGAGGGCTAGCAAATGCCACTCAAGAAGCTATCTGGTTGAAGCTTTTGTATACAGAGTTAGGCTTATATACAAGACCATCAATTATCTTTGGAGATAATACAAGTTCTCTTCACCTTGCAGCAAATCCAATATATCATGCTAGGACAAAACACATAGAGGTTCATTGCCACTATGTGAGAGAGAAGTTGCTTAGTAAAGACATTCAGTTGACTTATGTGTCCACTAATATGCAATGTGCAGATTTACTCACTAAAGCTTTGGATGGAACTAAGTTATGCAGATTCAAATCCATGATTGGATTGCAGGATGTGATTGAAGAATGAAGCTGAAGACTTGAGCCAAAATGTTTGGCTTGAGGGGGAGCTGTTGGTACAAGTCAAGCCTTCACATTTGGCTTGGACATCTACCTTGAAGACTCTACATGAAGCAAGGAGCATAGGAACACTAGCTTATGAGTTATTACTTTTTTACCCATTGTAAAAGTCTATATGACTTGGCGAATTATGCAATCACGCCTAATTGATTGAAAGTCGCGGAAAAGGTTGTTGATTGATTGAGAGAATATCTCAATCAACTCTTTTTAGGTGAAAGATTTTAGGAGATTGATTTGAATTCTAATTCAAGCTCTCACTCAACTCCTATAAAAACTACAAGTCAAAAGTCGCAGTTGTTCTTCACTCATCCCGAGGCATTACTGTATCAATCATTGAGTGTGTGAGGTCTACTCTATAGCCTACACCTCTGAGTACCATTGAGCTATGTTTTATCATGCCAATGGGAATGTACATTTACATGATCTAATACAAATATTTACATTCATCATCTCTGTTATTCTCTGAGTGTACCACTTCAACTACTGTCAACTTCAAAGAGACATATCTCAGTGCCTACTGAACCAAATCAAGTGATTCAAAGCTTGATAGATTCAGCTCAAAGCATACCACAAGCATACAAAGTTTGAAGCATCTTGGTTCAGCCAATTTCAAGAAATCGTGGTCGAAGTGCTCGCTATTGCAGTTCTTACAGTAAACAAGTAATTTCCGGTAGAAGAATGAAGTAGATCTCGCAGAGTAATGCGAAGCTTTGTATGAGAGATAGCTCACTCTATAGCTAGAAATCTCTACTTTTAGTTGATCAATCTTTCTGGTGAAAAAGATATCTACACACAGTACAAAGTCTGACCGGAAAGAGACTGTCTGAACTAGAGGAGTTTTTTTTTAACTTCAGAAAGAGTTCAGTAAGTTAAGAAAGTTCACGCGTCACTTCCTTACTTCATGTATGTTCACTTGAAGTAATTATAAACAGAATTGAAGTTCATTCCGGTACAATTCCGGTACAATTACGGTGTCAATCCAGTGGCAGTCCGGTGAAATTTCGGTGAAATTTTTCCATTAAAGTTAGAGCACAGTCTTATATGTTGAGCGCTAGACTTTGCTAAGCTATTGATTGATTACAGAGAATTTCTGAATCACTCTAACTTAGTTCTTCTTGACGTGGCGGTTTTCGCAAGGCTCAGTCTTTGTCGCGTCATCAAGGAGTAGAATCGGAGAAAAAGATCAAAGAGGGCTGGTGCAAAGCAGGATTAGCAGTACCAACTCAATCTTCCGAGTGCATCCAACCATCTCTCCCAACAGTGGTATCAGAGCAAATAAGGTAACATGGGAGATGTTTTTCCTTCATTCATTGACAAATTGGACAGGAACAATTACCAAGCTTGGTCTCTAAGGATGAAGACCTATCTACAAGGAAGAAGCTTATTTGGATTCATATCAGGAGATGAGGAATTGCCCTCATTCAAAGCTAGAGGCCTACCCACCAAAGATGAACAAGAAAGGCTCAACACATGGTGTGCAAAAGATGCTTTGGCAAGGTCTTATCTTCTTAACTCTATATCTAATTTCCTTTTACCTCACATAAGGAATTGCAAGACTTCCCAAGAGACTTGGGAAACCTTGTCAACATATTTTTCATCAAGTACAAGGGCCAGAAAGAATCAACTATGGATTGAATTCACTACTCTTAGGAAGCAATCAAAGCAATCAGTTTCAGATTTTGTCACTAGGGTCAAAGACATTGCAGACCAACTGGCAAGTATTGGAGAGGAGATTGAAGAGGAACAAATAGTAAGGCAGGTAATCAATGGACTAAAGGCAGATGACAAATGGGAGAGCTTTACCACAGCAATGGACCTATACATGGACATACATGCTCCTGATCTAACAACCCTGATTGGTCAACTCTTCACACATGAAGCAAAGCTTACAAAGAATGGAGAACAATCAAAAGGTAACAACTCCTCTGCTTTATACACTGATAAGAAGGTTAAAGATAAAGGTAAAAGTAAGAAGGTTGATGAAGAAGGCTCTACCTCCCAAGCAAACTATGCAGGGAGAGGTAGATCTTCAAGAGGTAGAGGCAGAGGAAGTAAGCAAGGTAGGGGGAGACCCTACAACTCATCACCATGCAACATTTGTGGATTGTCTAACCATACCACAGATGAGTGCTACAGAAATGATAAGAATCAGAGAGGAAGAGGCTATCAAAGAGGTGGATACTCTCAAGGTAGAGGCAGATTCAACCAACACCAATGCTACAATGGATACAACAATCAGTACAACAACAATTACAACCACAACCACAATAGTAACTACCAAGGTGGATTCAGAAATAGAAGGGATTACAACAACTACACAGAGGAGCAAGATGACTCCCTATTGATCATGAATATGACCTCCAAGGAAGGTACAAATGATGATCATTTATTTTATATTGATTCAGGGTGTTCTAACCATGTAGCTGGTAATGTGGCACTACTCTCTGATTTGGAAGAACCCAAGGGCAAACATCAGGTACAGACAGGTGATGATACTAAGCATTCTGTTGTAAAGGTTGGTAATGGAAAGACTAGTGATGGTAATCAGAACTTATTGAGCAGAGTACTTTATGTTCCAACTATTACCAAGAATCTAATGAGTGTTGGTCA
The DNA here is from genome assembly GCA_020310875.1 of Ceratopteris richardii. NCBI lineage: Eukaryota > Viridiplantae > Streptophyta > Polypodiopsida > Polypodiales > Pteridaceae > Ceratopteris > Ceratopteris richardii. Next base: position 137,365,892 of record CM035437.1, read on the forward strand.
GATTGTGGAGAAAGGTTTACAGGTCAGGTTCAATCAACATGGAGCATATGTGGAGGACCCAAGACATGGATTCAGAAGAATAGCCAAGGGAGAAAAATCACGTAGATTATTTACTTTTGAGCTTGAAGACACCAAAAACATTGCTTTATACAATTACAAGGATCAAACACTTTCAGAATTAGAAATATGGCACAAGAGGTTAGCTCACATTGGTGAAAGGACCTTAAAGCAAATGTGCAGGGATCAATGTGTGCTTGGGATACCTAATGTATCCAAGCAACACATGATATACAAGTGTGGAGCTTGTCAGTTTGGTAAGTCACACAGATTGCCCTATTCAAAGAAAGGTTTTATGCATGGAGACTACCTTGACTTGGTGCACACAGATGTTTGGGGACCTAGCAAGGACCCTTCCATTTCAGGATCAAGGTATTATGTGTCCTTCATTGATGACTATAGCAGATGGACTGTGTTATACTTTATGAAGCATAAGAATGAAGTGTTTAATTGTTTCAAGAAGTATCTTGCACTGGTTGAAAACCAAACAGGAAGAAACTTGAAAAGGCTAAGGTCAGATGGAGGAGGAGAATACTTCTCAAATGAGTTTGAAGACTTCTTGCAGGAAAGAGGCATCAAGAGGGAGATAACCACAAGGTACTCACCCGAACAAAATGGGGTAGCTGAAAGAAGAAATAGACTCATTGTAGAAACAGCAAGGTCTATGCTTAATGAAAAGAAGTTGCCAAATTATCTTTGGGCAGAGAGTGTATCTACTGCCACATATCTCATTAGCAGGTTGCCATCGAAGACACTTGATGGAATGACACCTTATGAAGCTTGGCATGGTAAGAGACCATCTTTGGATCATTGCAAAATCTTTGGTTGTATTGCATATGTGCATATTCCTTCACAGGTAAGGGGAAAGCTAGACCCTAAAGCTGAAAAATGTATCTTCATTGGTTATGACTTGAACCAGAAAGGGTACAGATTCTACAACCCCTCAAACAAAGGTTTCAAGGTAAGCAGAGATGTCATCTTTGATGAGAATGACTCATGGTATGAGAATGAATTCAGGAAGGTTAGTCTACCTTATGACATGGAAGAAGACTTCCCAAAGCTCACCAAGGAGGAACCAATCCAGAAAGAAGACTCAAGCTCAGATGATGATGATACAATTAACCTTGAGGAATTCAAGGCATGGAAGTCCAAAGGAAAGATGAAGATGAAGAAGCTAGAGGATATACCAGAATCTTCAACTCAAGCAATGAGGAGATCTCAGAGAGAAAGTAAGAAGCCTATCAGATATGGGTATGACACTTCTCTTGTAACTAAGCATTCTGTATATCTTGCAAAGGATTTGTTAAATGAAGAACCAGGTTCATATGAGGAGGCAATCACCAAAGGAGAATGTAAAGAAGCTATGGATGAAGAAATAGAAGCTCTCAAGGAGAGTGACACTTGGGACTTGGTACCCAAGAAGGATTCTATGAAGGTGATAGGATCCAGATGGAGAGAAACTCTGATGGAACCATCAACAGGTACAAAGCTAGGTTGGTAGCCAAGGGTTTTGCACAAACCCAAGGCATTGATTATGAGGAGACATTTTCTCCTGTGGCAAAGATGCCAACAATCAGAGTATTGGTGAGTGTAGCTGCATCCAAGAATTGGAACATGTATCAATTAGATGCCAAGAATGCTTTCTTGAATGGATGGATATCTGAAGAAGTCTACATGTCACAACCACCTGGCTATGAAGATCCCAAGAAGGTAAATTATGTTTGTAAATTGAAGAAGGCTCTATATGGATTGAAGCAGGCACCTAGAGCATGGAATTACAGGTTGACAACATATCTCCAAGACCAAGGATTTGTGATGAGTAAAGCAGACACTTCTCTATTTATAAAGAGGAGTAGTACAGAGGTAATCTACTTGTGTGTTTATGTTGATGATATCATCATTACAGGCAATGATGTCAGTGGGATTAGACACATCAAAGGACAGACGATGAAGGAATTCAAGATCAATCACCTTGGATTATTGAAGTACTTCTTAGGTCTTGAGTTAGTCTACACTAATTCAGGTATATATATCACTCAAAAGAAGTATGTACAAGATATGGTCAAGAAATTTAATTTGCAAGAAGCTAAAATCTCAATCACTCCAATGGGGGTTAATCTAAAGCTAAGTGCTCATGAAGGGGATGAATTCCAAGACATTACAGGATATCAAAGTATGGTAGGTAGTTTGAATTATGCTACCTTGACTAGAATTGACATAGCATATGGTGTAAGTGTGCTTAGCCAATTCATGCACAAACCAAGGGTACCTCACCTAGAAGCAGCAAAGAAGATCTTGAAGTATCTAAAGGGAACTCAGAACCATGGTTTGTATTTTCCTTATACATCAGATATTGATATTAAAGTATATTCAGATGCAGATTGGGCAGGATGCAAGGATAATAGGAGAAGCACATCAGGATACATATGTTTTGCAAGTGATAAACCAATTTCTTGGTCAGCCAAGAAGCAACCTACAGTAGCATTGTCATCTACTGAAGCAGAGTATAGAGGGCTAGCAAATGCCACTCAAGAAGCTATCTGGTTGAAGCTTTTGTATACAGAGTTAGGCTTATATACAAGACCACCAATTATCTTTGGAGATAATACAAGTTCTCTTCACCTTGCAGCAAATCCAATATATCATGCTAGGACAAAACACATAGAGGTTCATTACCACTATGTGAAAGAGAAGTTGCTTAGTAAAGACATTCAGTTGACTTATTTGATGGGGGAAGTATCTCAACCCCTAAGCAACAACGAAGCGTGAATGACCTCCACAGGTATCCTTCTTTGACCTCTGCACACCAAAAATGCTCTTACTCAGAGCTTATGCAGAGAACTCGAGTGAGCTTTTGTAGACCTGTAGTAGACACCAAGAGCTTTCCAACAAAACAAATTTCACTTCAAATGGATGCTTACACAAGGAGAAAAAATGTCTACAACATGAGCTAGTTGAATGCTCACAACTGCCAGTCAAGCAGATACCTCACTTCACTCCAGCAAGCTTTTCTCAGAGATTATACAGAGAATGAATCTCAAACTTGGGTCAGCTTTAGAGCACTCTAATAGCTACCCAATGACACCAAAATCATAGCATATGGATACATAGAGAAGGAGAACCAGCCCTTACAACAGAGAGCAAAATATTTCCAACAGAGCCTACACAAAGAGAGAGATATCAATCACACAACTTCACTAAAATGAATGTTGCTCCCAGCTTACTCAGAGAATGCTCCAGAGAAGTGGTAAGCATAAAATAGACTCTTATAGCTATCCAATGAGAGAAGAATTACATAAAATGGATACCATATGAGGGAGAACCAATGCTAAGAACTCACGGGTAGAGAGTTGCAACACTGCCTGCGCACACACATAGATATGCCTACTAAAAGAAAACAAACAAGCAAGCAAGGGGGTTGCTTAAGCAAGGGTCTTGCTTATCACAACTCCAGCACTTAGTGCTCACTTTACATGAGCTAAAACTCGAGGAAGATGGCCCAAAAGAAGTCGGGATACATGCTCCTTTTATAGTGAGAGGTGTGCCCCTAAAATCTAGGAACTACCTTTCCAAATCAGCCTCCTAACTTGGAGGAATTAGTTGAGATGACTTGGGGAGTGGTTGAGTGACTTTTCTTGATGGAATCTCGTGGCTTTTGGCTTCCTTTGATTGCTCCAAATGTCCATAAAAGATTCCCCACGAATTTTTTAGCTTGAAGCTTGACTTTTAACACTCCCCCTCAAGCTTCAATTCTTCATCCTCATCCAAGCTCCTTCATGTTGATGCATTGCTTGAATTTTGAAATCTTCATCCCATCCAAAGCCTTTGTAAACATGTCCGCAACTTGGTCCTTGGTACCAATATGATGTACTGAAACTTCCTTGGATATCACCTTTTCCCTTATGAAGTGATAGTGCACTTCAATATGCTTGGTTCTAGCATGATAGACAGGGTTCGATGCTAGATGAATGCTACTCATGTTGTCACAAAAAATTGGATATGTGTCAACCTGCAAATTAAGCTCCATAAATAACTTCTTAATCCACATTAGCTCACATGTGACTTGAGCCAAAGCTCTATACTCAGCCTCGGTGGAAGATAATGCCACCGTGGGTTGCATCTTTGAAATCCATGAGATGATCTTGCTACCTAGCATGACTAGGTAACCACTTGTACTTCTTCTATCCTCCTTCGAACCGGCCCAATCGGCATCGGAATAAGCTTTGACCTGCATATCATCATCAAATGAGTAGAACAATCCTTCATTTATAGTGGCTTTGAGATATCGCAACATTCTTCTTGCAGCTTGCAAGTGTGTAGTCCTTGGACTATGCATAAATTGTGATAACACTCCAACTCCATATGCTATGTCGGGCCTGGTTATTGTGGCATAATTGAAAGAGCCTACAGTAGATCGATACAAAGTTACATCCTCTAATGGCTCTCCATCAATGGAGCTTAGCTTTACATTAACTTCCATGGGATTTGAAATAGGCTTGCAATGTAGCATCCCAAACCTCTCAAGTAGGTCTAGAATATACTTCCTTTGTATGAGCATAATACCTTCTTCTTTGTATACAACTTCAATGCCAAGAAAATACCTAAGATCTCCAAGATCAGAGATCCTAAACTCCTTTCCAAGCTTTGCCTTGATCTCCTCAATGCCCTTTGTATCATTACCTGTAATGGTAAGATCATCTACATACACACACATGTAGACCACAAGTTCTCCTCTTTGTTTGATGAAGAGAGATGGATCCGCCTTGCATTGATTGTAACCACATTTGATCAAATAGTCCACCAATCTTTGGTTCCAAGCCCTTGGAGCTTGCTTTAGGCCATAAAGTGCCTTCTTCAACCTACAAACATGATGTGGAAACTCTTTATGAACAAAACCTAGTGGTTGCTCCATGTATACCTCTTCTTCCAAGTCTCCATTGAGAAAGGCATTCTTGATATCCAATTGGAAGAGCTTCCATCCTTTGCTAGCAGCCATTGCAATGAGTGTCCTAATGGTGCTCATCTTTGCCACGGGGCTGAATGTCTCTTCAAAGTCCACTCCATAGGTGTGCAAAACCCTTGGCCACCAATCTTGCTTTGAACCTAGAAATAGATCCATCTGAATTCCTCTTTACTTTATACACCCACTTATTACCTATTACCTTCATGTTCTCCTTCTTGGGCACTAGAGTCCATGTTTGATTTTCCTCAAGTGCGTCGATCTCTTCTTGCATTGCCTCTTTCCATTCGGTGTACCTGCTTGCATCTTCATAGCAATCGGGCTCATGATCTTCTACTACTTTGTTCATACATGCATAATGTGTTGCCATGTATGAATCATAAGTAAACCTTTGAGTTGGATACTTAACTCTAGAAGACTTCCTTTCTTCACCTTTTGGAGGAATAAACCTCCTTTGCCTTGGGAACTTGATCTCTTTCTTTGACGTGGCTTCTTTCTCCATCATGTGTCCTTCATCATCTTCAACTTCATTACCTTCTTCATCCAACTCCACCAATGTTGCTTTGCCTTTGTTGATTGATTGTGCTTCATAGCTTGATGAAGATCTCCCCCTCCATGGTGAGTTCATGCTTGAACTATCTTCATTGATGGAACACCTTGGGCCGCTTAGCTCTAGGTCGATTTGTTCTTCATCATGTCCATGCTTTTCTTCTTCATAGTCCTGCATACAATCATACTTCTTATACCAAGGGAGTAGCTCATCAAATGCTACATCCCTTGATATCCTCAAGTCCTTTGTGTTTGGGTTGAAGCACCTGTAACCTTTATGATCATTTGAATATCCTAGAAACACACACTTTTCTGCCTTTGGTTGTAGCTTGTGCCTCAATTCACTTGGCACATGTACATAACAAGTACATCCAAATATCTTCAAGTGGGAAAGATCAAGTTTCTTACCATAATAGGCTTGATATGGTGTCAAGCCATGGATCCCTGAGGTAGGAGCCCTATTCATTAGATACACGGCGGTATTTGCTGCATCACTCCAAAACATGTTAGGTACATTCATCTCATTAAGCATTGCTCTAGCGATCTCGGCAATGTATCTATTCTTTCTCTCTGCTACTCCATTTTGTTGGGGTGTGTACCTGCATGTTACTTGCCTCTTGATGCCTTGATCCATTAAAAAATCAGAAAACTCATTTGAGAAATATTCTCCCCCTCCATCGGACCTTAGCTTCTTGATATATGTACCTGTTTCCTTCTCTACCATTGCCTTGAATGCTTTGAAACATGTAAACACATCTGATTTGTTTTTGATGAAATAAACCCAAACCATCCTTGTGCAATCATCTATAAAAGTGACTAAGTACTTGTTACCTCCAATGGATTGCTCTTTCGTTGGCCCCCACACATCTGTATGTATCAACTCCAATGGATGTTGGCTTATGTAGCCACTCTTCTTGAATGGAAGTCTCGCTTGCTTCCCTAGTTGACAAGATTCACATAAATGCTTCATACCTTGTCCTTGGAAGTTGGGAAGACCTTCAACCAGCCTCTTGAATTGCATTTCCTTCATTCTTTGTATGTTGATGTGACCTATCCTCTTGTGCCACAAGTCCAACTCCGAAATCCTCTTGTTTCCATATGTGAAGTAGACATGTTGAGTAGAATGAGAATTTACCTCCAAAGTGAAGAGTCTCCCTTGCTTCTTTCCTCTTGCTATGACCTTGTAACCTTGCTTAGGGTTCTCCACAAAGCATCCACCTTTGTTGAACCTTACTTGATAGCCTCTTTCAACCATTTGCCCAACGGACACCAAGTTCTTTGTGATGGTAGGTACATGCAAGACATCCTTGAGACATCTTCCTTCCTCCTTGTCATCCAAAGCTACATCGAACATGGGAGATCTCATGGGCTGTATCATCACCTGTTTCTACATGTCCTTTACCTTTGGGAACATGTAGATTAGTAAACCAAGAAGCATTGCAACTCATATGGTTGCTACATCCACTATCAATATACCAAGTGTTATCTACTTTGCTTGAATTCCCATTCATGTGCATGATCAAGAGATTGTCATTTTTTGAACTTGTAGAAGCATAATTACCTTGGCCTTTGTATGAAGAACCTTGATTATAGTTCCTTTGGTTTCCTCCTTGGTAGCAATCTCTAGCATAGTGGCCAAACTTGCCACATATGTAACATCCTTCGCCATCTTGATTCCTGTTTTGTTGATGTCGTCCTCCTCTTCCTCTTGATCTTCCTCTCCCTCTTTGTGATGAGGTGCCTTGGTCATGTCCTTGATTTCTTGAGTGGCCTTGCCTTCCTCCAAACCTTCCTTTGCCCCTTCCTTGTCCTTGTCTTCCTTTGCCCCTTTGATTACCTGCATAGAAAACTTGTGCATCTTTGCTTTTAGTTGAACTTCCACCTATGTTCATTTCTTCAGTGACCATGAGAGCAACCAATTGCTCAAAATCGGGAAGATTATCCCTTACATAAACTGAAGTGGTAAAGGGTTTCCACTTCTCATCATCTCTCAAACCATTGAGAGTATAAGCCACACGATCGTCATCGTCTACGTGGCTTCCAATGGATCCCAATGCATCTGATAACTCCTTGACCTTAAGTATGTAGTCATTTATGCTACTCCCTGAGCTCTTCCTAAGGTTGTTGAGCTCATTCTTGAGTTGGATCTTCCTTGCTTTGGTGCTTGTTGAATAAAGCCTTTCAAGTGTCTCCCATACCTTCATGCTTGAATCCAGGTCCTGGATATGGCCGATCATGCTATTGCTAATGTGTTGGGAAAGAATAAAGATAACCCTATTGTCTCTTTCATTCCATTCCCTAAAGGCCCTTCTCTGGTCATTGGTTGGATTCTCATCCAACCTAGGTCTTGGTTCACTTCCACTAATCAACCCCCAAAGGCCCTTGCCCATAAGATAGTTGGAGACCCTAAATCTCCATAAGATAGTTACCTTTGTCTAGCTTTTCAATTTGAGTGTTGAAGTCTCCCATATCTAGTCTTTGATACTTGACCTAGCCCTTGGCTAATGCTCCAATGTGTGTAAAATGAAAATGAGGCTCTGAGGTTACCTCAATCCAAAGCTTTCCTTAGACGGACACCTTGTGCTCTTGCAAATTTGAGTAGAATAGCTCCCCCTTGATGTGAGCTACCTCCAAGAATCTTTTGTTGATGCAACTCTTCAACCACCAACTCCAAGAGGTCTTCTTGCTTGTATGTGATACCTCCAAGATGCCCAAATGCTCTGATACCACTGATGGGGGAAGTATCTCAACCCCTAAGCAACGATGAAGCGTGAATGACCTCCACAGGTATCCTTCTTTGACCTCTGCACACCAAAAATGCTCTTACTCAGAGCTTATGCAGAGAACTCAAATGAGCTTTTGTAGACCTGTAGTAGACACCAAGAGCTTTCCAACAAAACAAATTTCACTTCAAATGGATGCTTACACAAGGAGAAACAATGTCTACAACATGAGCTAGTTGAATGCTCACAACTGCCAGTCAAGCAGATACCTCACTTCACTCCAGCAAGCTTTTCTCAGAGATTATACAGAGAATGAATCTCAAACGTGGGTCGACTTTAGAGCACTCTAATAGCTACCCAATGACACCAAACGCATAGCAAATGGATACATAGAGAAGGAGAACCAGCCCTTACAACAGAGAGCAAAATATTTCCAACAGAGCCTACACAAAGAGAGAGATATCAATCACACAACTTCACTAAAATGAATGTTGCTCCCAGCTTACTCAGAGAATGCTCCAGAGAATTGGTAAGCATAAAATAGACTCTTATAGCTATCCAATGAGACAAGAATTACATCAAATGGATACCATATGAGGGAGAACCAATGCTAACAACTCACGGGTAGAGAGTTGCAACACTGCCTGCGCACACACATAGATATGCCTACTAAAAGAAAACAAACAAGCAAGCAAGGGGGTTGCTTAAGCAAGGGGCTTGCTTATCACAACTCCAGCACTTAGTGCTCACTTTACATGAGCTAAAACTCCAAGAAGATGGCCCAAAAGAAGTCGGGATACATGCTCCTTTTATAGTGAGAGGTGTGCCCCTAAAATCTAGGAACTACCTTTCCAAATCAGCCTCCTAACTTGGAGGAATTAGTTGAGATGACTTGGGGAGTGGTTGAGTGACTTTTCTTGATGGAATCTCGTGGCTTTTGGCTTCCTTTGATTGCTCCACATGTCCATAAAAGATTCCCCACGAATTTTTTAGCTTGAAGCTTGACTTTTAACATTATGTGTCCACTAATATGCAATGTGCAGATTTACTCACTAAAGCTTTGGATGGAACTAAGTTATGCAGATTCAAATCCATGATTGGATTGCAGGATGTGATTGAAGAATGAAGCTGAAGACTTGAGCCAAAATGTTTGGCTTGAGGGGGAGCTGTTGGTACAAGTCAAGCCTTCACATTTGGCTTGGACATCTACTTTGAAGACTCTACATGAAGCAAGGAGCATAGGAACACTAGCTTATGAGTTATTACTTTTTTACCCATTGTAAAAGTCTATATGACTTGGCGCATTATGCAATCACGCCTAATTGATTGAAAGTCGCGGAAAAGGTTGTTGATTGATTGAGAGAATATCTCAATCAACTCTTTTTAGGTGAAAGATTTTAGGAGATTGATTTGAATTCTAATTCAAGCTCTCACTCAACTCCTATAAAAACTACAAGTCAAAAGTCGTAGTTGTTCTTCACTCATCCCGAGGCATTACTGTATCAATCATTGAGTGTGTGAGGTCTACTCTATAGCCTACACCTCTGAGTACCATTGAGCTATGTTTTATCATGCCAATGGGAATGTACATTTACATGATCTAATACAAATATTTACATTCATCATCTCTGTTATTCTCTGAGTGTACCACTTCAACTACTGTCAACTTCAAAGAGACATATCTCAGTGCCTACTGAACCAAATCAAGTGATTCAAAGCTTGATAGATTCAGCTCAAAGCATACCACAAGCATACAAAGTTTGAAGCAACTTGGTTCAGCCAATTTCAAGAAATCGTGGTCGAAGTGCTCGCTGTTGCAGTTCTTACAGTAAACGAGTAATTTCCGGTAGAAGAATGAAGTAGATCTCGCAGAGTAATGCGAAGCTTTGTATGAGAGATAGCTCACTCTATAGCTAGACATCTCCACTTTTAGTTGATCAATCTTTCCGGTGAAAAAGATATCTACACACAGTACAAAGTCTGACCGGAAAGAGACTGTCTGAAATAGAGGAGTTTTTTTTTAACTTCAGAAAGAGTTCAGTAAGTTAAGAAAGTTCACGCGTCACTTCCTTACTTCATGTATGTTCACTTGAAGTAATTATAAACAGAATTGAAGTTCATTCCGGTACAATTCCGGTACGATTACGGTGTCAATCCGGTGGCAGTCCGGTGAAATTTCGGTGAAATTTTTCCATTAAAGTTAGAGCACAGTCTTATATGTTGAGCGCTAAACTTTGCTAAGCTATTGATTGATTACAGAGAATTTCTGAATCACTCTAACTTAGTTCTTCTTGACGTGGCGGTTTCCGCAAGGCTCAGTCTTCGTCGCGTCATCAAGGAGTAGAATCGGAGAAAAAGATCAAAGAGGGCTGGTGCAAAGCAGGATTAGCAGTACCAACTCAATCTTCCGAGTGCATCCAACCATCTCTCCCAACAGTGGTATCAGAGCAAATAAGGTAACATGGGAGATGTTTTTCCTTCATTCATTGACAAATTGGACAGGAACAATTACCAAGCTTGGTCTCTAAGGATGAAGACATATCTACAAGGAAGAAGCTTATTTGGATTCATATCAGGAGATGAGGAATTGCCCTCATTCAAAGCTAGAGGCCTACCCACCAAAGATGAACAAGAAAGGCTCAACACATGGTGTGCAAAAGATGCTTTGGCAAGGTCTTATCTTCTTAACTCTATATCTAATTTCCTTTTACCTCACATAAGGAATTGCAAGACTTCCCAAGAGACTTGGGAAACCTTGTCAACATATTTTTCATCAAGTACAAGGGCCAGAAAGAATCAACTATGGATTGAATTCACTACTCTTAGGAAGCAATCAAAGCAATCAGTTTCAGATTTTGTCACTAGGGTCAAAGACATTGCAGACCAACTGGCAAGTATTGGAGAGGAGATTGAAGAGGAACAAATAGTAAGGCAGGTAATCAATGGACTAAAGGCAGATGACAAATGGGAGAGCTTTACCACAGCAATGGACCTATACATGGACATACATGCTCCTGATCTAACAACCCTGATTGGTCAACTCTTCACACATGAAGCAAAGCTTACAAAGAATGGAGAACAATCAAAAGGTAACAACTCCTCTGCTTTATACACTGATAAGAAGGTTAAAGATAAAGGTAAAAGTAAGAAGGTTGATGAAGAAGGCTCTACCTCCCAAGCAAACTATGCAGGGAGAGGTAGATCTTCAAGAGGTAGAGGCAGAGGAAGTAAGCAAGGTAGGGGGAGACCCTACAACTCATCACCATGCAACATTTGTGGATTGTCTAACCATACCACAGATGAGTGCTACAGAAATTATAAGAATCAGAGAGGAAGAGGCTATCAAAGAGGTGGATATTCTCAAGGTAGAGGCAGATTCAACCAACACCAATGCTACAATGGATACAACAATCAGTACAACAACAATTACAACCACAACCACAATAGTAACTACCAAGGTGGATTCAGAAATAGAAGGGATTACAACAACTACACAGAGGAGCAAGATGACTCCCTATTGATCATGAATATGACCTCCAAGGAAGGTACAAATGATGATCATTTATTTTATATTGATTCAGGGTGTTCTAACCATGTAGCTGGTAATGTGGCACTACTCTCTGATTTGGAAGAACCCAAGGGCAAACATCAGGTACAGACAGGTGATGATACTAAGCATTCTGTTGTAAAGGTTGGTAATGTAAAGACTAGTGATGGTAATCAGAACTTATTGAGCAGAGTACTTTATGTTCCAACTATTAACAAGAATCTAATGAGTGTTGGTCAGATTGTGGAGAAAGGTTTACAGGTCAGGTTCAATCAACATGGAGCATATGTGGAGGACCCAAGACATGGATTCAGAAGAATAGCCAAGGGAGAAAAATCAGGTAGATTATTTACTTTTGAGCTTGAAGACACCAAAAACATTGCTTTATACAATTACAAGGATCAAACACTTTCAGAATTAGAAATATGGCACAAGAGGTTAGGTCACATTGGTGAAAGGACCTTAAAGCAAATGTGCAGGGATCAATGTGTGCTTGGGATACCTAATGTATCCAAGCAACACATGATATACAAGTGTGGAGCTTGTCAGTTTGGTAAGTCACACAGATTGCCCTATTCAAAGAAAGGTTTTATGCATGGAGACTACCTTGACTTGGTGCACACAGATGTTTGGGGACCTAGCAAGGACCCTTCCATTTCAGGATCAAGGTATTATGTGTCCTTCATTGATGACTATAGCAGATGGACTGTGTTATACTTTATGAAGCATAAGAATGAAGTGTTTAATTGTTTCAAGAAGTATCTTGCACTGGTTGAAAACCAAACAGGAAGAAACTTGAAAAGGCTAAGGTCAGATGGAGGAGGAGAATACTTCTCAAATGAGTTTAAAGACTTCTTGCAGGAAAGAGGCATCAAGAGGGAGATAACCACAAGGTACTCACCCGAACAAAATGGGGTAGCTGAAAGAAGAAATAGACTCATTGTAGAAACAGCAAGGTCTATGCTTAATGAAAAGAAGTTGCCAAATTATCTTTGGGGTGAGAGTGTATCTACTGCCACATATCTCATTAGCAGGTTGCCATCAAAGACACTTGATGGAATGACACCTTATGAAGCTTGAGATGGTAAGAGACCATCTTTGGATCATTGCAAAATCTTTGGTTGTATTGCATATGTGCATATTCCTTCACAGGTAAGGGGAAAGCTAGACCCTAAAGCTGAAAAATGTATCTTCATTGGTTATGACTTGAACCAGAAAGGGTACAGATTCTACAACCCCTCAAACAAAGGTTTCAAGGTAAGCAGAGATGTCATCTTTGATGAGAATGACTCATGGTATGAGAATGAATTCAGGAAGGTTAGTCTACCTTATGACATGGAAGAAGACTTCCCAAAGCTCACCAAGGAGGAACCAATCTAGAAAGAAGACTCAAGCTCAGATGATGATGATACAATTAACCTTGAGGAATTCAAGGCATGGAAGTCCAAAGGAAAGATGAAGATGAAGAAGCTAGAGGATATACCAGAATCTTCAACTCAAGCAATGAGGAGATCTCAGAGAGAAAGTAAGAAGCCTATCAGATATGGGTATGACACTTCTCTTGTAACTAAGCATTCTGTATATCTTGCAAAGGATTTGTTAAATGAAGAACCAGGTTCATATGAGGAGGCAATCACCAAAGCAGAATGGAAAGAAACTATGGATGAAGAAATAGAAGCTCTCAAGGAGAGTGACACTTGGGACTTGGTACCCAAGAAGGATTCTATGAAGGTGATAGGATCCAGATGGATCTACAAACTAAAGAGAAACTCTGATGGAACCATCAACAGGTACAAAGCTAGGTTGGTAGCCAACGGTTTTGCACAAACCCAAGGCATTGATTATGAGGAGACATTTTCTCCTGTGGCAAAGATGCCAACAATCAGAGTATTGGTGAGTGTAGCTGCATCCAAGAATTGGAACATGTATCAATTAGATGTCAAGAATGCTTTCTTGAATGGATGGATATCTGAAGAAGTCTACATGTCACAACCACCTGGCTATGAAGATCCCAAGAAGGTAAATTATGTTTGTAAATTGAAGAAGGCTCTATATGGATTGAAGCAGGCACCTAGAGCATGGAATTACAGGTTGACAACATATCTCCAAGACCAAGGATTTGTGATTAGTAAAGCAGACACTTCTCTATTTATAAAGAGGAGTAGTACAGAGGTAATCTACTTGTGTGTTTATGTTGATGACATCATCATTACAGGCAATGATGTCAGTGGGATTAGACACATCAAAGGACAGATGATGAGGGAATTCAAGATCAATGACCTTGGATTATTGAAGTACTTCTTAGGTCTTGAGTTAGTCTACACTAATTCAGGTATATATATCACTCAAAAGAAGTATGTACAAGATATGGTCAAGAAATTTAATTTGCAGGAAGCTAAAATCTCAATCACTCCAATGGAGGTTAATCTAAAGCTAAGTGCTCATGAAGGGGATGAAGTCCAAGACATTACAAGATATCAAAGTATGGTAGGTAGTCTGAATTATGCTACCTTGACTAGAATTGACATAGCATATGGTGTAAGTGTGCTTAGCCAATTCATGCACAAACCAAGGGTACCTCACCTAGAAGCAGCAAAGAAGATCTTGAAGTATCTAAAGGGAACTCAGAACCATGGTTTGTATTTTCCTTATACATCAGATATGTATATTAAAGTATATTCAGATGCAGATTGGGCAGGATGCAAGGATGATAGGAGAAGCACATCAGGATACATATGTTTTGCAGGTGATAAACCAATTTCTTGGTCAGCCAAGAAGCAACCTACAGTAGCATTGTCATCTACTGAAGCAGAGTATAGAGGGCTAGCAAATGCCACTCAAGAAGCTATCTCGTTGAAGCTTTTGTATACAGAGTTAGGCTTATATACAAGACCACCAATTATCTTTGGAGATAATACAAGTTCTCTTCACCTTGCAGCAAATCCAATATATCATGCTAGGACAAAACACATAGAGGTTCATTACCATTATGTGAGAGAGAAGTTGCTTAGTAAAGACATTCAGTTGACTTATGTGTCCACTAATATGCAATGTGCAGATTTACTCACTAAAGCTTTGGATGGAACTAAGTTATGCAGATTCAAATCCATGATTGGATTGCAGGATGTGATTGAAGAAGGAAGCTGAAGACTTGAGCCAAAATGTTTGGCTTGAGGGGGAGCTGTTGGTACAAGTCAAGCCTTCACATTTGGCTTGGACATCTACTTTGAAGACTCTACATGAAGCAAGGAGCATAGGAACACTAGCTTATGAGTTATTACTTTTTTACCCATTGTAAAAGTCTATATGACTTGGCGCATTATGCAATCACGCCTAATTGATTGAAAGTCGCGGAAAAGGTTGTTGATTGATTGAGAGAATATCTCAATCAACTCTTTTTAGGTGAAAGATTTTAGGAGATTGATTTGAATTCTAATTCAAGCTCTCACTCAACTCCTATAAAAACTACAAGTCAAAAGTCGTAGTTGTTCTTCACTCATCCCGAGGCATTACTGTATCAATCATTGAGTGTGTGAGGTCTACTCTATAGCCTACACCTCTGAGTACCATTGAGCTATGTTTTATCATGCCAATGGGAATGTACATTTACATGATCTAATACAAATATTTACATTCATCATCTCTGTTATTCTCTGAGTGTACCACTTCAACTACTGTCAACTTCAAAGAGACATATCTCAATGCCTACTTAACCAAATCAAGTGATTCAAAGCCATACCACAAGCATACAAAGTTTGAAGCAACTTGGTTCAGCCAATTTAAAGAAATCATGGTCGAAGTGCTCGCTGTTGCAGTTCTTACAGTAAACGAGTAATTTCCGGTAGAAGAATGAAGTAGATCTCGCAGAGTAATGCAAAGCTTTGTATGAGAGATAGCTCACTCTATAGCTAGAAATCTCTACTTTTAGTTGATCAATCTTTCCGGTGAAAAAGATATCTACACACAGTACAAAGTCTGACCGGAAAGAGACTGTCTGAACTAGAGGAGTTTTTTTTTAACTTCAGAAAGAGTTCAGTAAGTTAAGAAAGTTCATGCGTCACTTCCTTACTTCATGTATGTTCACTTGAAGTAATTATAAACAGAATTGAAGTTCATTCTGGTACAATTCCGGTACGATTACGGTGTCAATCCAGTGGCAGTCCGGTGAAATTTCGGTGAAATTTTTCCATTAAAGTTAGAGCACAGTCTTATATGTTGAGTGCTAGACTTTGCTAAGCTATTGATTGATTACAAAGAATTTCTAAATCACTCTAACTTAGTTCTTCTTGATGTGGCGGTTTCCGCAAGGCTCAGTCCTCGTCACGTCATCAAGGAGTAGAATCGGAGAAAAAGATCAAAGAGGGCTGGTGCAAAGCAGGATTAGCAGTACCAACTCAATCTTCCGAGTGCATCCAACCATCTCTCCCAACAGTGGTATCAGAGCAAATAAGGTAACATGGGAGATGTTTTTCCTTCATTCATTGACAAATTGGACAGGAACAATTACCAAGCTTGGTCTCTAAGGATGAAGACCTATCTACAAGGAAGAAGCTTATTTGGATTCATATCAGGAGATGAGGAATTGCCCTCATTCAAAGCTAGAGGCCTACCCACCAAAGATGAACAAGAAAGGCTCAACACATGGTGTGCAAAAGATGCTTTGGCAAGGTCTTATCTTCTTAACTCTATATCTGATTTCCTTTTACCTCACATAAGGAATTGCAAGACTTCCCAAGAGACTTGGGAAACCTTGTCAACATATTTTTCATCAAGTACAAGGGCCAGAAAGAATCAACTATGGATTGAATTCACTACTCTTAGGAAGCAATCAAAGCAATCAGTTTCAGATTTTGTCACTAGGGTCAAAGACATTGCAGACCAACTGGCAAGTATTGGAGAGGAGATTGAAGAGGAACAAATAGTAAGGCAGGTAATCAATGGACTAAAGGCAGATGACAAATGGGAGAGCTTTACCACAGCAATGGACCTATACATGGACATACATGCTCCTGATCTAACAACCCTGATTGGTCAACTCTTCACACATGAAGCAAAGCTTACAAAGAATGGAGAACAATCAAAAGGTAACAACTCCTCTGCTTTATACACTGATAAGAAGGTTAAAGATAAAGGTAAAAGTAAGAAGGTTGATGAAGAAGGCTCTACCTCCCAAGCAAACTATGCAGGGAGAGGTAGATCTTCAAGAGGTAGAGGCAGAGGAAGTAAGCAAGGTAGGGGGAGACCCTACAACTCATCACCATGCAACATTTGTGGATTGTCTAACCATACCACAGATGAGTGCTACAGAAATTATAAGAATCAGAGAGGAAGAGGCTATCAAAGAGGTGGATACTCTCAAGGTAGAGGCAGATTCAACCAACACCAATGCTACAATGGATACAACAATCAGTACAACAACAATTACAACCACAACCACAATAGTAACTACCAAGGTGGACTCAGAAATAGAAGGGATTACAACAACTACACAGAGGAGCAAGATGACTCCCTATTGATCATGAATATGACCTCCAAGGAAGGTACAAATGATGATCATTTATTTTATATTGATTCAGGGTGTTCTAACCATGTAGCTGGTAATGTGGCACTACTCTCTGATTTGGAAGAACCCAAGGGCAAACATCAGGTACAGACAGGTGATGATACTAAGCATTCTGTTGTAAAGGTTGGTAATGTAAAGACTAGTGATGGTAATCAGAACTTATTGAGCAGAGTACTTTATGTGCCAACTATTACCAAGAATCTAATGAGTGTTGGCCAGATTGTGGAGAAAGGTTTACAGGTCAGGTTCAATCAACATGGAGCATATGTGGAGGACCCAAGACATGGATTCAGAAGAATAGCCAAGGGAGAAAAATCAGGTAGATTATTTACTTTTGAGCTTGAAGACACCAAAAACATTGCTTTATACAATTACAAGGATCAAACACTTTCAGAATTAGAAATATGGCACAAGAGGTTAGGTCACATTGGTGAAAGGACCTTAAAGCAAATGTGCAGGGATCAATGTGTGCTTGGGATACCTAATGTATCCAAGCAACACATGATATACAAGTGTGGAGCTTGTCAGTTTGGTAAGTCACACAAATTGCCCTATTCAAAGAAAGGTTTTATGCATGGAGACTACCTTGACTTGGTGCACACAGATGTTTGGGGACCTAGCAAGGACCCTTCCATTTCAGGATCAAGGTATTATGTGTCCTTCATTGATGACTATAGCAGATGGACTGTGTTATACTTTATGAAGCATAAGAATGAAGTGTTTAATTGTTTCAAGAAGTATCTTGCACTGGTTGAAAACCACACAGGAAGAAACTTGAAAAGGCTAAGGTCAAATGGAGGAGGAGAATACTTCTCAAATGAGTTTGAAGACTTCTTGCAGGAAAGAGGCATCAAGAGGGAGATAACCACAAGGTACTCACCCAAACAAAATGGGGTAGCTGAAAGAAGAAATAGACTCATTGTAGAAACAGCAAGGTCTATGCTTAATGAAAAGAAGTTGCCAAATTATATTTGGGCAGAGAGTGTATCTACTGCCACATATCTCATTAGCAGGTTGCCATCAAAGACACTTGATGGAATGACACCTTATGGAGCTTGGCATGGTAAGAGACCATCTTTGGATCATTGCAAAATCTTTGGTTGTATTGCATATGTGCATATTCCTTCATAGGTAAGGGGAAAGCTAGACCCTAAAGCTGAAAAATGTATCTTCATTGGTTATGACTTGAACCAGAAAGGGTACAGATTCTACAACCCCTCAAACAAAGGTTTCAAGGTAAGCAGAGATGTCATCTTTGATGAGAATGACTCATGGTATGAGAATGAATTTAGGAAGGTTAGTCTACCTTATGACATGGAAGAAGACTTCCCAAAGCTCACGAAGGAGGAACCAATCCAGAAAGAAGACTCAAGCTCAGATGATAATGATACAATTAACCTTGAGGAATTCAAGGCATGGAAGTCCAAAGGAAAGATGAAGATGAAGAAGCTAGAGGATATACCAGAATCTTCAACTCAAGCAATGAGGAGATCTCAGAGAGAAAGTAAGAAGCCTATCAGATATGGGTATGACACTTCTCTTGTAACTAAGCATTCTGTATATCTTGCAAAGGATTTGTTAAATGAAGAACCAGGTTCATATGAGGAGGCAATCACCAAAGCAGAATGGAAAGAAGCTATGGATGAAGAAATAGAAGCTCTCAAGGAGAGTGACACTTGGGACTTGGTACCCAAGAAGGATTCTATGAAGGTGATAGGATCCAGATGGATCTACAAACTAAAGAGAAACTCTGATGGAACCATCAACAGGTACAAAGCTAGGTTGGTAGCCAAGGGTTTTCCACAAACCCAAGGCATTGATTATGAGGAGACATTTTCTCCTGTGGCAAAGATGCCAACAATCAGAGTATTGGTGAGTGTAGCTGCATCCAAGAATTGGAACATGTATCAATTAGATGTCAAGAATGCTTTCTTGAATGGATGGATATCTGAAGAAGTCTACATGTCACAACCACCTGGCTATGAAGATCCCAAGAAGGTAAATTATGTTTGTAAATTGAAGAAGGCTCTATATGGAGTGAAGCAGGCACCTAGAGCATGGAATTACAGGTTGACAACATATCTCCAAGACCAAGGATTTGTGATGAGTAAAGCAGACACTTCTCTATTTATAAAGAGGAGTAGTACAGAGGTAATCTACTTGTGTGTTTATGTTGATGACATCATCATTACAGGCAATGATGTCAGTGGGATTAGACACATCAAAGGACAGATGATGAAGGAATTCAAGATCAATGACCTTGGATTATTGAAGTACTTCTTAGGTCTTGAGTTAGTCTACACTAATTCAGGTATATATATCACTCAAAAGAAGTATGTACAAGATATGGTCAAGAAATTTAATTTGCAGGAAGCTAAAATCTCAATCACTCCAATGGAGGTTAATCTAAAGCTAAGTGCTCATGAAGGGGATGAAGTCCAAGACATTACAGGATATCAAAGTATGGTAGGTAGTCTGAATTATGCTACCTTGACTAGAATTGACATAGCATATGGTGTAAGTGTGCTTAGCCAATTCATGCACAAACCAAGGGTACCTCACCTAGAAGCAGCAAAGAAGATCTTGAAGTATCTAAAGGGAACTCAGAACCATGGTTTGTATTTTCCTTATACATCAGATATTGATATTAAAGTATATTCAGATGCAGATTGGGCAGGATGCAAGGATGATAGGAGAAGCACATCAGGATACATATGTTTTGCAGGTGATAAACCAATTTCTTGGTCAGCCAAGAAGCAACCTACAGTAGCATTGTCATCTACTGAAGCAGAGTATAGAGGGCTAGCAAATGCCACTCAAGAAGCTATCTGGTTGAAGCTTTTGTATACAGAGTTAGGCTTATATACAAGACCACCAATTATCTTTGGAGATAATACAAGTTCTCTTCACCTTGCAGCGAATCCAATATATCATGCTAGGACAAAACACATAGAGGTTCATTACCACTATGTGAGAGAGAAGTTGCTTAGTAAAGACATTCAGTTGACTTATGTGTCCACTAATATGCAATGTGCATATTTACTCACTAAAGCTTTGGATGGAACTAAGTTATGCAGATTCAAATCCGTGATTGGATTGCAGGATGTGATTGAAGAATGAAGCTGAAGACTTGAGCCAAAATGTTTGGCTTGAGGGGGAGCTGTTGGTACAAGTCAAGCCTTCACATTTGGCTTGGACATCTACTTTGAAGACTCTACATGAAGCAAGGAGCATAGGAACACTAGCTTATGAGTTATTACTTTTTTACCCATTGTAAAAGTCTATATGACTTGGCGCATTATGCAATCACGCCTAATTGATTGAAAGTCGCGGAAAAGGTTGTTGATTGATTGAGAGAATATCTCAATCAACTCTTTTTAGGTGAAAGATTTTAGGAGATTGATTTGAATTCTAATTCAAGCTCTCACTCAACTCCTATAAAAACTACAAGTCAAAAGTCGTAGTTGTTCTTCACTCATCCCGAGGCATTACTGTATCAATCATTGAGTGTGTGAGGTCTACTCTATAGCCTACACCTCTGAGTACCATTGAGCTATGTTTTATCATGCCAATGGGAATGTACATTTACATGATCTAATACAAATATTTACATTCATCATCTCTGTTATTCTCTGAGTGTACCACTTTAACTACTGTCAACTTCAAAGAGACATATCTCAGTGCCTACTGAACCAAATCAAGTGGTTCAAAGCTTGATAGATTCAGCTCAAAGCATACCACAAGCATACAAATTTTGAAGCAACTTGGTTCAGCCAATTTTAAGAAATCGTGGTCGAAGTGCTCGCTGTTGCAGTTCTTACAGTAAACAAGTAATTTCCGGTAGAAGAATGAAGTAGATCTCGCAGAGTAATGCGAAGCTTTGTATGAGAGATAGCTCACTCTATAGCTAGACATCTCTACTTTTAGTTGATCAATCTTTCCGGTGAAAAAGATATCTACACACAGTACAAAGTCTGACCGGAAAGAGACTGTCTGAACTATTTTTAAACTTCAGAAAGAGTTCAGTAAGTTAAGAAAGTTCACGCGTCACTTCCTTACTTCATGTATGTTCACTTGAAGTAATTATAAACAGAATTGAAGTTCATTCCGGTACGATTACGGTGTCAATCCAGTGGCAGTCCGGTGAAATTTCGGTGAAATTTTTCCATTAAAGTTAGAGCACAGTCTTATATGTTGAGCGCTAGACTTTGCTAAGCTATTGATTGATTACAGAGAATTTCTGAATCACTCTAACTTAGTTCTTCTTGACGTGGCGGTTTCCGCAAGGCTCAGTCTTCGTCGCGTCATCAAGGAGTAGAATGGGAGAAAAAGATCAAAGAGGGCTGGTGCAAAGCAGGATTAGCAGTACCAACTCAATCTTCCGAGTGCATCCAACCATCTCTCCCAACACTTTTCACAAAATCGTGTTTTTGCTGAAAATCGTGATTGGTGAGAATCGCGATTTTGAGCAAAGAATCGTGTTTTTGAGAATCGCGATTTTGAGCAGAGAATCGTGTTTTCATAGAATCGTGGTTCACAGAATCGTGTTTTCACAAAATCGTGTTTTCACAAAATCGTGTTCTAGAGAATCGTGATTTTGTCTCAGAGAATCGTGACTCACAAAATCGTGTTTTTCACAAAATCGTGATTCTCAGAATCGTTTTTTTTTACATGAAAATCGCGATTTTGTCTCAGAGAATCGTGTTTCACAGAATCATGTTTTTTTACATGAAAATCGCGATTGTCTACAGAGAATCGTGTTTTCACAAAATCGTGTTTTAGAGAATCGTGTTCTAGAGAATCGCAATTTTGTCCTAGAGAATCGTGTTTTTACAAAATCGTGTTTTTGGCTAAAAATCGTGATTTGTGAGAATCGTGATTTTGAGCACAACCACAGAATCGCGATTCTGAGAATGACCACATAATCGTGTTCTTTTCCACAAGCTTTTAGGCGGAAAACAGAGAATCGTGATTTTTCAAAAAATTTTGAATTTTCACAGAATCGCGATTTTCATCACAGAATCACGTTTTTTGGTGGGAACTTCGAATTTTTTAGCGCCGAGCAATGGCGAGCACCATATGTGCAGAAAATCATGAAAAAACACAGCGCTTGCTCTCCCTTGCACCTCCTAACTCCTTCTCACACAATAATGCATGAAAAATGGTATGGAAATGGTGGAAATGCACTAAAAAACAAGAAATTTCTATGAAGAAGAAGATGGAAGAAGGTGGAGATGATGATGATGATGAAGATGAAGAGGAGAAAACAAAAACTAAACTGAAATGATAGTTTTTTTTACCTTCCAACGTCGTAAATCTATGATCTTACCATCACAACGCTCGTCCTCGAAGCTCTCTCCCCGGCTACGGCGCCAAAATTTGGTGTAGCTCAAGCGTAAGCACCACCTCCTTTACTTGTCAATCAACGGAGACGTGAGGACCGGTATGAAGACCATGAGCAAGTGAAGGCACAAGTGCGTGAGTGAAAGCACACAAACATGCACACACATGCACACACACGCGCACAAGGTAAGATCAAAGAGAGGAACAATGGAAGGACTTTGATTACTAAAGCAATCTATTACAAAACTGAAATCTACAAGAAGCTAACCTCAAAAATGATCTCTCTAGCTCTTTTTATAGTTTTTAGACTAGTTTTGGCCCTGTCCAGACCTAGTGTCCTGCCTAGTTAAAAATTAGGTTCTAAGGCTTATTTGAAGGCTCAAACGGAGTCTAAAAATTATGAAAATTGGTAGGATGATACTTCTAATGCTCCTCAAGCTCAAGGACTCCTCAGCTTGCACAAAATGGAGATAAAAAAATAGAAAATGGTATTTACAATGGTTTTAGTGATGGAAATCACTATTTTTATAGGGGATTCTTCTGAAGAGTTGACATGTACTTCATGGAGCTCCCTACTTGCTCCTCCTTCTTGTGTGTGTCTACCTTTCTGATGTGCTTCCATGCTTGTGCTTGACCTTGAGTTCCAACAGCTGCTTATCCTTTCCCTTACTTTCTCTTCCAACTGGACAGGCACGACTACGATGTCCTGGCTTGAGACACTTAAAGCACAAATTTTCTTTTTGCGCTTTATCATGATCTTCTGGAGAAAGGACGTGTCTAAAAACACGAGGGTTTTTAGTCACCCTTTCATTTGATCTTGCCCCTTTGCCCTTGCGCTTAAAGTTATTCTTCTGGGAATAACTACTTTCTTGCGGGACATCAAGACGTGAGTTATCCTCATAAATCTGGGCAACCTTAATCGCCTCTTCGAGGGATTTAGGTGCATGCCTTTTGACTTCATTTCGAATTCGTTGGTTAAGTCCTCTGCCAAAACCCCGAAGACGATGAAAGTCATCTAAGTTCTTTAATTTCAGAATAACATCTCGGTATTCTGAAATATACACTGATAACGGTCTACCTTTCTGTTGAATTTTATCCCACGCCTCCCAATTGCGTTCCTCATTCTCGGGGAGAAACTATCTTTTCAAAAGGCGAGAAAATTCAACCCAGGTAGTAGGTTTCTTGTGAGTCTCAGAGAGACTCATCCACCAAGTATAAGCTTTGGGTCCTAGTGATAAACTCGCTTCTACTACTCTCACATGATCGGGGTTATGTTTGAGTTCATGGACATCATTCCATTTCTCCAAGAAAGTCAAAACCGCATCTTTGTTCCTATCCTTATCCTCTCCAGAGAAATAAGGAGGACGGATCTCCTTTCCCAAGGAAAGATCCACGGGGCAGTTTGGCTTTCTGACATCCCTACCGAAGTGGCAAATAAAGGAGTAGAAGATATCAAACTAAGACGGCTCATACTTCCCGTTAGGGGAAAAATGTCTATCTGGGGAGAGGATAATCCCTTATCCTTTTCCATCCTAATAGACATTGGAGAAGTTGCGATCGTATCTGTGTGACTACCCAAAGTAGCCTTACTGATATCCCTAGGCGTCTGAAGTAAGTTTAGAATGGCCTTAAGGTGATCTTGGATTCCATCAACAGATTGACGGAGTACCGCAACCTCATCCGGAATACTGGACAACCGTCCAAGTCTTTGCTCAACTAGCAACATCCTACTTTCCATATCTTTCCCCTCGTTTAAAGTAGTGTTTGTTTCCCCTTTCTTCGCAGAGTCCTCAACGTCTAATGCTACAATCGTTGATTCTATTTAAGATGCATCAGACGCATGACTAGTATTTGAAACCATAGGTGCAAATGAATGCAATGCACGTGCAACTATTGGTGGTCTAGTCATGAATGAGGATGTTACTAACATAGGAATGGAAACATACATTGACGCACTAGTAGTACTTGTAAGCGAGACGTGGCTAGAAGTCCCCTCCATCGCACACAGAGCGTTATTAAACTAACTTAGTATTCCTAATGCAGGTGGTGTGTGCAATCAAAATCAAAAGAGCTATGCAAGAATATCACAAGAAATCGTCCCTGATGATTTGGTCCGTCGAGGTCGACTTGATTCTAGCCAAAAGTGCTAGAATTATGACGAAGATAGGCCACCGGATCTTCACTCCACAGCTCCACTTCCTTCAGGCTTTGCTCAAACTTTAACTGTCCTTGCTTGTTTCTTTGGCTAAAGAAGAGTGCTCCTTGGGTTTCGCGCTGCAACAGTTGGGCTCCGATCTTCAGCACGGACTGCAGACTAATATTAGTCGTTCAACAATGGAGTTGAGCGCCTTGGCTACAGCAAATGGTTCTCAGATCTGCCAACCGAGTTCGAATCCCGGACGGCGCAGCCTGAGAACTTTTATTTTCCTCGTTGCTAGTCTTCTTCAGTGCCAAAGTAATAGAAAGTAGAAGTGCCGCCGATAAGTCGCTACGAACGAAGCTTAGAGATATGGTTAAGGAAACTTTTTCTCCTCGGGGAGGTGCAAAGATCGAATCCGACGATCGCACAGCAGAGTTGTTCTTCTTGTCTCTTTCTTTTGCTCCTTATTGAAGTTGTATACAGCACGAATTGAGTTCCATGCGGATCCAAGATCACGATCGCCTGTGTACTTCGCGGATAGGCGACTGCTCTTCAAACCAGAGGTTCTGTGTTCGATCACCCACGGGCACACAGTAGAAATGAACACTATCTTTTGCTAAACTCCTTAGCTAAAGGCTGTTGCCACTACCACGAATTTGGCACGGGCTTCTCTGATCAGTCGCGAGCAGTCATCTACGTCGTAGAAGGGCTTATGCACACGCAAAATTGATGAGCAAGATGATGAAAGAGAGAGCTATGGAGAGAATGCTCTGATACCAATGCAACAGCGTAACGACTGGAATTGCTCTTGAATGAATGACTCTCCTCCCAACCATATGCCTCTATACCTCAAGGGACTGCCTGCATGGGCAGGTGGATACTAACCATCCAAGTGTCAGCCATGTAACTACATGTGCGCCAAGTGTCCCAGTTAGCCAGAGTTAACTCCAGTGGATGCTTCTAGAAGGTTCTAGAGCTCTTTGGGCAAAACACTCTTCCCATGTACCCCATGGGGATTGAACCCAAGACCTATTCCTTCACACCCTTGAGTCTTAACCATTAGGCTAAGTGGATTACTTGGTTACAAGAGTAAATGACCTACCAGTAAGTCTAGACTCGAGATCTTTGGCCACACAAACGAATGAACAAACGGAGTCCGATTTCAGATATGTCTGAACCAATCGGATCCCTAGATCACAAGCTTACTTTATTACACTCCTGCTCTGATACCACTGATGGAGAGTGTTAATCTCCAAAAGAATACGTTTTCCTTAATGTTAGAGCACCTCTATATCAAGAACAACTCAAAACCTTAACCAATTTTGGAGGACTAGTGTCAGATTATCAATCTTTGCACTAACTATGAAGAGAGTGATCATTCAGAAATGTCTGTTGCACTTAACTCATTCATTGGCTGACCAAATGTGTAAAGTTTCTAATGAAACTTTTTACAATGTGTCATCTAAAGGTTGCATAGTTTCTCCAAGTTAAAACTTCTCAAAAACTTTAGTAAATCTTGAGATTTATTCCAAACAATTCACCTACGTTTAAAATTGTACTTTTCTATAGTCGACTTTGACACTTGCAACTTCTAATGCATAGCTCTCTTAATCTAGAACCCTTTTATTCAAATGCTTTTAGCCATAGGTAGCTTACCTTCCAACTTAAAGAATGCATGCTTGGTTGCTCAAAACTTTACACTGTGCAAGGAGAACTGACCAAATCATTATCAGCAAATTTGCACCTCCTACAGTCTTATCTTCTTCACATTTACACATGTAAACGTTCCTACTTTCAATTCTCTCAGCCTAATCATAATTAGGATCTGAGAGGTCACTCAACTATAGACTTTGACATGTACAAAAACATTTCACAAGATGATAAACACAGAAGGAGCTCTGAGCAAAATAGTGGGTGCAACTTTTCTTCTATTCAGGAAAACTTTTACATCTAGTTGATGAGAGATATTCTCTTCACTTCTAAAGTGTCTAATGACTCTTACAACTTGTCATTCATCATCTCTCATACATGGCCCGACTTTCTACTTGTATATATATAGGTATTTTGTACAAACTCGTGACCATTACAAAAGTATAAGCAAGTTTAATGTACATGTATATATAAGCCTTCATTCTTTGACTATTAACTAACTTCAAAGTGTTGGAGTTAGATGTCTGCAGAAGCACGCGAACAGCACAAGGAAGAAGAAGAAGCTTGGAGCACAACACACAAATCTAAATATATTACTAGAGAATGTACAAAGATAAGTAGCCCATTAGGGCAATAGGCGTATATACAAGCCGGGGGGAAAAAAAACCTCATAAAGAGGGAAAAAAGTGCCCCAATGGTCCTAGTGTGTTCACATACATCACTACCTAAATATATCAACAAATACCCCCTGGGAGTGATGCGGTGAACAAGGAGCTGGCACTCATGTATAAGGAAGTGCCAAGCTATGTGGAAATCACTTCACGAAAGGAAGTAAGCCCAAAGCTTTGCAGAAAGCTTCAAACTTCTCCCTAGGCAGAGCCTTCATGAAAAGGTCTGCAATGTTCTCCTGTGTGGGCACATATGCCAAGCTTATCTCCCCAGCAGAGAACCTCTCCCTGACATAGTGATAATGCACCTCAATGTGCTTAGTGCGACCATGGAACATAGGGTTCCTCGCAACTGCCAATGCGCTTTGACTGTCAGTGAAGGTGGTGGCAGAAGACTGACCAACACCCAAATCAGCCATAAGGCGTCTGAGCCACACACACTCAACAGTCGCTGTGAAAGCTGCCCTATACTCAGCCTCACAACTGAACATGGCCACAGTAGGCTGCTTCTTGCTCAACCAAGATATACATGAGCTACCAAGCATGAAGCAAAAACCACTGGTGGACACACGAGTGTCATAGCAACCAGCCCAATCTGAGTCAGAAAAAGCATGCAAATCTGGCGGGAGTGATCCCCCCTTGGGATAAAACAACCCAAGTAGCCGAGTACCACTCAAGTAGCAAAAGATGTGCTTAACCGCCTTACAATGTGTGACTCCTGGGCAATGCATAAACCTCCTCATCTATGAGACAGCAAACTGAATATCTGGCCAAGTAATGCATAAGTAAATCAAGCATCCGACAGCCTGGATAGAGAATAGCATCAAATGCATCTCCAGCATCATGAAGACTCAATCGTAAACCTGTCTCCATAGGAGTGGCAATAGGCTTACAGTCTTCAAGGCCAAAACGCTGCAATAATGTGTCAATATATTTCGTTTGACACAAAGCCATTCCACCATCAACTTGCATAAACTGAATGCCCAAATAGTGATGCAAATGCCCCAAATCAGACATCTCAAATGAGGCATGCAAATCAGCCTTAAAATCAGCAATATGCTTCTCAATAGGACCAGTGAGCAGCATGTCGTCAACATAGACAAAAATGATCAGAAGCACATCATTAGCACGCTTAACATATAAGGTGCTTTTAGTTGGAATGTTCTCAAAACCATGTGCAATCAGATAGGCATGTATCTTCTCATACCAAGCACGTGGTGCTTGCTTTAAACCATATAACGCCTTCTTTAACCTGCACACCTCGTTTTCATGCCCTTTCTGCACAAAGCCACGGGGCTGAAAAACATACACTTCTTCATGCAAGTCACCATTCAGAAATGTTGTTTTAATGTCCAACTGATGTACATTCCAACCATGATCGGCTGCAAGTGCACAAATGCTCCGAATAGTAGTCATACGGCATGTAGGTGCAAAGGTCTCATCAAAATCAATGCCTCTTTCCTGCACATAACCCTTTGCAACAAGCCTCGCCTTATACCTATCAACTATGCCATCAGGTTTATGCTTCAGCTTGTATACCCACTTAGTGCCAATGGGCTTCTTGCTAGGAGGCAAGTCACATAAATACCATGTACCATTCTTCATTATAGCATCATATTCAGATTGCATAGCAGCCATCTAATTTTCTAAATTTTGTGCTTCATCAAAAGAAACAGGCTCATTCTCATCACAGAGACTAGACGCAGCCATAGCATAGCAATATGATGCAAAGGAGGCACTATGAGAGCCTGAACGAGTACGATATGACAAAGGTGCATCTAATTTGCTGTCATGCAAAGTCTGTACCAGCCATTTTGGCATAGTTTTTGCCTGCTCAATATCAGCTCTCTCATCAACAAGTGCATCATGTAAATCTGCATCAGAAATGGAATGATCTGCATCATCATATGAAACCTGCAAAGGTTGAGAAGTTACCTCATTAGGACCAACACTAGACTGTCCACCTGTAAAAAGAGGCATCAAAGTATCATACATGTCTTTGGAGCTAACAGATGTCTCCTTAGTACATGAAAGCAATGGCTAAATAGAATCTTCCACAAAGACAACATCATGGCCTTATCATCCAATTTTCTTCGATGTTGTTCAGGCACTAGTGCATATGTCAAACAACCAAAAACACGTAGATGAGCAACAGATGGCTTGCGGTCATGCCAAGCCTCATATGGAGTGATAGATTGCAGCGCTTTAGTGGGACACCTGTTCAGTACATATGCTGCACACATGACAGCCTCAAGCCGGAAACTATGTGGTAAAGCCTGACTTTTGACCATGCACCTTGCCATCTCCATGAGTGAACTATTCTTTCGTTCAGCAACTCCATTCTGTTGAGGTGTATACGGCACTGTACACTGGTGTTTTATCCCATGTTCAGCCAGAAATGCATTAAATTCAGAAGACATATATTCCCCCCCTCGATCAGAACGGAGGGTGCCCATTTTACATGTTGACAGATTTTCAGCCAAAACCAAAAACTGTTTAAAGCACATGAACACTTCGGACTTTGCTTTGAGTGGATATACCCATGCATGCCTGGAAAAGCCATCAATGAAAGTCATGAAGTAAAGGTAATTTCCAAAAGAAGGTGTCTGCATAGGACCACAGACATCACTATGTACAAGCTGCAATTTCTGAGTAGCCCGAACTGAACCATCTTTTGGAAAGGATGAACGCTGCATTTTGCCCAAAATACAGCCTTCACAAACATGTTTTCCAGGTGCCTCAAGTTTGGGCAATGAAGACACCATTTCAGATTTCTACAGGCGTAGCAAACTAGCAAAATTCAGATGACCAAAGCGTTCATGCCAAAGCTTTGCATCTGACATAGCCTGAAAATCATTTACTGCACATGCCAAATCATTTTCAGATCTTTCATAGTCTATGAGCTTATACAGCCCACGACATAAAATGCCAGAAGCAATAATCACATCGCCATTTGACAGATCATGAACTGTACACCTGTCATCAACAAATTTCACGACCAAGCCAATCTTGGCTAATGCAGAAACTGATAACAGGTTCTTTTTAATCCCTGGCACAAATAAAGCATCTGACAAAGTGAAAGAACTACCATCAGCAGTAGTCAAAATGATCTTAGCAACTCCCATAATAGGATAAGAGGAGTTGTTGGTGCATGTAACAATATTCCCTGTAGGGGCAGGCTCAAGTGAGGAGAAGAAACTGCGCTGCGAGGTAATATGTTTGGTTGCCCCACTGTCAAAATACCAAACATCTGAGTCTATTGCAGACATGCACTGATCATGAGAAGATGGGTCAAAATTGCAGACAGTAGTAAACGCCCATTCTTCTTCCTGCACAAGATTTGCAGACTCTGTTTTCGGTGTAGAGGCCTCTGCAACAACCATTCCAACCTCTTTCTTCTTTGCCTCTTTAGCAGCCAGTTTTGGACAGTTCTTTATGATATGATCATTCCCTTGTTTAAGTATCTAGCACAAAGGTTTAGTTATGATTCTTACATGGCAACACATTATGCATATATGAACAAAGTAGTAGAAGATCATAGCCCAATTGTTATGAAGATGCAAGTAGGTACACCGAATGAAAAGAGACAATACAAGAAGAGATTGACGCATTTGAGGAGAATCAAACATGTACTCTAGTTCCCAAAAAGGATAACATCAAGGTAATAGGTAATAAGTGGGTGTATAAAGTAAGGAGGAATTCAGATTGATCTATTTCTAGATTCAATGCAAGATTTGTGACCAAGGGTTTTGCACAAACCTATAGAGTGGACTTTGAAGAGACATTCAGCCACGTGGCAAATATGAGCATAATTAGGACACTCATTGCAACGGCTGCAAGCAAAGGATGGAAGCTCTTCCAATTGGATATCAATAATGTCTTTCTCAATGGAGACTTGGAGGAAGAGGTATACATGGAGCAACCACTAGGTTTTTTTCATAAAAAGTTTTTCCACATCATGTTTATAGCTTGCAGAAGGCGTTTTATGGCCTAAAGCAAGCTCCAAGGGCTTGGAACCAAAGATTGGTTGACTCTTTGATCAAATGTGGTTATAATCAATGCAAGGCGTACCCATCACTCTGCATCAAACAAAGAGGAGAACTTGTAGTCTACATGTGTATG
>CM035437.1:137407213-137824713 GCA_020310875.1 Ceratopteris richardii
TTCATTACAGATGTTGCATGAGATTCATGAAGCTTGTCAATTAGGAAAGTCTACTATGCAGCCCTTCAAGAAGAGTGGATATGCCGCACATGATGTGTAAGATCTTGTATACACACATGTGTGGGGCCAATCAAAAAGCCTTCTGTTGCAGGTAATAGGTACTTTGTAACCTTCATTGATGGATATTCAAGAAAACTATGGTTGTATTGTATAAAGAAAAAATTAAATTTGTTTGATGTGTTCAAAAGATTCAAGGCACAAGTTGAGAAGGATAAAGCTTGCTACATCAAAACCCTAAGGTCACATGGAGGGAGAGAGTACTTCTCCCATGCTTTTTGTGATTTCTTGCAGGGCCAAGGTATAAAGAGGAAAATAACTTGCAGGTATACTCCCCAACAAAATGGGGTGGCAGAGAGGATGAATAGGTATATTGTTGAAATTGCTAAGAGTATGCTAAATAAAATGAATATGCCTTTAACATATTGGATAGATGTTATATCTACTAATGTGTACTTGATGAATAGGTGTCCCATATCAGGGGAACATGACATGACACCTAAGGAGGCATGGAGTAGAAGGAAACCAAAACTTTCACACATTAGAATCATTGGTTGTGTATGTTACACACATGTGCCACAAGAGTTGAGAGGTACGATGGATGTAAGGGTCGAAATATGTATGTTTATTGGTTATGCAATGTAGCAAAAAGGTTACAGGTGCTACAATCCTAATACAAAGGAGTTAAAGGTATGTAGAGATGTATTGTTTGATGAACTCAAACCATGGTATGCTTCCAAAGTTCCATTGTAGAATGAAGATATTGAAGAGGTAGAGAGGAGATATGAAGCTAGATTTCAAGATAGCTTGGAAATCAGTGGTCCAAGCATACAAAGAATTTCAAGCATGGATTCAGCCCATCAATCAGTGAATAAAGGAAACAAAAGATTCGTAGAGCTTGATGAAAATGGACATGAAGTTAAAGACTTTGAAGAACCTACGTTAGAAGGGGGAGCTACATCAGAAGCAGAAATCAAGAAACCAAGGCAAAGAAGGTTCATTCCACCAAAAGGAGAAGAAAGGAGGTCAACAAGGGTAAAACATCCAATCTCAAGGCTTTTCTATGATATTTATATTGCTTGGCATTATGCTTTCATGACCAAGGTTATCAAATATCATGAACCTTCTACCTATGAAGAGGCCAAAGACACAAAGGAGTGGCAAAAAGCTATGGAAGAAGAGTACAAAGCCCGTGAATACAACAACACATGGAGTCTAGTTCCATCCCAAGAATGGATGAAGGTTATTGGCAACAAATGGGTCTATAAAGTGAAGAGAAATTTTGATGGTTCAATTGCTAAGTACAAAGCAAGGCTTGTGGCAAAAGGATTTGCTCAATCCCATGGGATCGAATATGAAGAAACATTCAGCCCAGTTGCAAAGATGACCACAATTAGGGCAATCAGTAGGGTTCTCAAGCATTAGGATTTGAGAATTCTAAATATTCAGATTTTGTTTGTAAACTTAGAAAAGCATTGTATGGGTTAAAGCAAGCTCCTAGGGCATGGAATCAAAGGCTTGTAGAGTATTTGTGCAGGTGGGGATACAAGCCAAGTGACGTAGATCCTTACCCACACCTCAAGAAGGAGGGAGGACTAGTTATCTATGTATGCATATATGTGGATGACTTGATTATAACAAGAAGTGAGGATGCAGGTATCACATGGATCAAGGCCAAGATTGGAAATGAACTCAAGATTTTAGATCTTGGAGTTTGTTAGTCAGCCACCGGATTGGGATAGGTATAACGGAAATCTTTGTAAAACACGCGCGAAAGGTCGTTACGCGCATATTTGTAATTTCTATATAAAGTAATGAAAAGGAATGTGCAAGAGGGCGTTTTTTCAGGCCATGTCTGGGTATCACCCGACTGTTCGTCTCGGTGAATGTCTGAGTGTTGATGTAGTGTGTCTTGTTTAAGCTCTACGTACTCTGGTGTACTGTGTATCTGTGCTAGTCTCTATTGATCTCGATTGCGCTGTGAGTTTAATTCCATTCAGTAAGTCATCAGATCGTTGTCTGAAAGAGGTCGCTGTGGATCTTTGTGACGATTTATTCTGGTAAGACGTACAACGTGGCACTCCACTTCTTGTTTGAACTAGTAAGTATTGATGAGTCTGTGTGACTGTGGTAATCTTTCCCTAAGAATGTTGTGCAGAAGTCGTGTTGTTATCGACCTGTAATTGTACGGTGAGAGTTACCTATAGTTAAGGATAATTCCAGTGTGTGTTAGTTGTCAGTATTGTAGGTTTGGAACTGTAGGAACCTTCTATGATCCGATTTGCCTTATTATGAGCGTTGTTTGGTGAAGGTTGGACTACTGCTAAACGGTATAGTAGCGTGTTGTTCTAAATTAACTCAGTACCAAGATACTGACAAGTTTGGTACAGTGTAGTCGGTACATGTGGTTGAGCTAGGGACAGTATATTCCGATAGAGCTCTTAGTATCTGTACGTGAAGTAGTTATTTTTGGAACTAAGTACAGGGCCTTTGTCTAACAGACCCCTACCACTCCCAAGAACCCACTTAGGTGCTTAGATGCGTTTCTAACAGTTAGAAGAAACTAACAGCGTTTAACAGAGTTCTTATATATTTTCTTGTGATTGAAGTTATTTATGTAGAAAATGGTATTTACTTTGCTCAAAGGAAATACTTGCTAGATATACTTTATAAGTATGGCATGAGTGGATGTAAGCCACTCACACAACCTCTGGATCCAAACACTAAGTTATGTGCAGGTGAAGGACAACCTCTTGAAGATATTTCAGCATATAGAAACACAATTGGAAGCCTAAATTATGCTAGCATCACAAGAGTTGGCTTTTGTTATGTTATAGGAGTTCTTTCTCAATTTTTGAATTCACCAATTGATGTTCATATGAATGTAGCCAAGAGAGTGCTTAGGTACATCAAGCACACTATCAATCAAGGGTTGTACTACCCTTATGGAGATGGATTACAACGTCAAGGCTTTAGTGATGTTGATTGGGTAGGTTCAAAGGAGGATAGAAGGAGCACATCTCGCTATGTCTTCATGATAGGTCAAAGAGTCATCTCATGGATGTCCAAGAAGCAACCAATAGTTTCATTATCATCTATTGAGGCTGAGTATAAAGGCTTAGCACTTGCTACATGTGAGAGCATGTGGCTCAAGAAGCTCTTCAAAGACTTGGATGTGGAGGTCAAAAAGTTTACTCTATTTGGAGATAACATGTCAAGCATTCATCTGGCAATCAACCCTGTGTTCCATGCACGAAGCAAGCACATAGAGATCCATCATCACTTCATCAAAAAGAAAGTACTAGCAAAAGAAGTGAACATCAAGTACATCAACACCAAGGAGCAGCTAGCGGATATCATGACCAAGTTTATGAATTCAAGCAAGTTGGCGAAGTTCAATATCAACCTCAACTTGAAGGAGATCAATGGAGACTAACACTTGAGCTTGAGGGGAAGTAGAATTTTAGCAATCTCAAGTGTGGGAACTCATGCTAAATTGAAGTGCCACATCACTCATACTTTTTGGTAGAATATACAAACACTTTTCCATGAGCTTTCTCAGCTCATTACTCAACCAACTGATGGAAGAAAAGTTGTGATCATTTGGAGGGCATTCTATAAACAAACACATGGAGCAACCTTTTGGAGCACTATATAAGCAAACACATGGAGAAAAATTTTGCCCATCCTCCTCTACCTTTTGAGCACTTTTAGGCTCTAATTAGGAGTGTTTACTCGAGGCCTAAGCTAGCCCCTAGCTTAAGTAAGCCCCTTGCTTGCTGGAATTTTCTCATAGGAAGTTATCTTTGATCATCCGTATCTCTTTGTGTAGTTGTCCGATTCATTTGCAAGATAGCTCATTTTGTTCCTATGATTGCAAGCTTTCTTTTGGATATAATCTTACTATCAATTATTCATTAACCTTGAGCATATTGAGCTTGAAAACTCTCTAGTATGATATCTACATATTTCCAAGTGTATGTATGCTGGAAAGTACACATAAGTGCAAGCTCCCTGTTTGGAAAATTTCTGGTCTATCTTGTGGAAGGAGGTTGATACTCCTCACATTCTCCAAGTGGGTATATAAGTTGAAATTCACATCAGATAGTGCTTCTCCAAAGTATAAAGCACAACTTGTTGCAAAGGTTTTTAAGCAACAACATGGTGTTGATTTCAAGGCAAGATGATTACCCTACACATGTTGCTTGGATTCGTTGCAATGGAGGACTTAGAGCTAGTATATATCGATGTGAAAACTACTTTCTTGCATGGAGATCTTATAGATGACATGTATATGGAACAACCAAAGGGTTATGTAGTTCTTGGCAAAGAAAGTCTAGTTTGTAAGCTCAAGAAGAGCTTATATGGACTTAAACAATCCCCTAAAGAATGGTACCAAAAGTTTGATGCTTTTATGAAGTCTCAAGGCTATTCTCGAAGCAATGAGGATCATTGTCTCTACACAAAGAGATGCTCAGATGGTAGCTTGATATGCTTGATACTTTATGTCGATGATATGTTGATTGGTGGGAAATCCTCTTATGCCTTGTCAATTCTCCAAAAGAAGTTGAGTCAAATATTTGATATGAAGGATTTGAGGGATGCCAAACATATTCTTGGCATGCACATTACTCATGATAGGAGTACAAGGTGCATATACTTATCTCAAAGTGAGTACATATCCAAAGTACTTCACATGTTCAATATGCAGGGTGGAAAGGCATTGAGTACACCTTTACCCACATATGTGAAATTGAGCAAGGATGATTGCCCCAAATCAAATGAGGGAAAGGAATTTGTGACCACAGTTCCTTATTAGTGTGCCACTAGTAGTATCATGTATGCTATGGTAGCTACGAGACCAGATATTGCATTTGCAGTGGGAGTTGTGAGTAGATATATGTCTAATCCTAGCAAACAACATTGGGAAGCGGTGAAGACGATTTTGAGATATCTAAGAGGCACTAAGGATAAGTTTCCATGATTAGGTAGAGGAAACGCATCCATAATTGGTTACACAGATTCTGACTATGCTGGTTGTGTAGACAATCGTAAGTCTACATCAAGGTACATTTTTCATTTTGTTGGAGCTGCTATCTCTTGGAGATCTCGTTTTCAAGAATGTACAGTTGTTTCCACCACAAAAGCAAAGTATGTTGCAGCAAGTGAGGCATGTAAGGAATCATTGTGGCTTTCTCGTCTTGCATGTGATATAGGTCTACCTCATCATGTACCTCGTTTGCTCAATGATAGACAAAGTGCCATTGCTTTGGCTAAGAATCCATTCTATCATGCAAAGACCAAGAACATTGAGGTGAGGTATCACTTCATTAGAGATTGCTTAGCCATTGAGTGTATTGTTCTTGAAAAGGTTCATACTCGAGATAATGCTATAGATGCTTTGATTAAAGCTCTACCATAGGATAGCTTTCAAAACTATTGTCACCTTATGGGGGTTACTTGATTCATGATCTTACACAATCATTTGTATACTATATAACATGCCTATTAGGTGGGAGGTATAGTTTGTGTACTTACATCCACGTATTCTTATCATTCTTCATTTTTCTCCCATAGTTACTTTGGCCATATTGGCCTTTAGTGGGAGATTGTTACTGTTAGTATCCATGTGAAAGGCCAAATCACCACCAGACACTTTTGTATATGTTCTTTAATGAAACATATAGTGGTTTGGTTAGCCCCAGACTGTAAGCTCGACCACATTTATAACACCTAAGAAGTATGTGTTTGTGCTCCCTGTGTGCTGGGTTTTTCTATGAATTTTATAGCCTCTGTGTGGAGTATTGTGTGCACCGCTAGGAGTACTCTAAGGATATCATCATGGAGCTCTCGAGAAGGACAATGCATTGTGGTGCATCACCATCGAAATACTTCAGACCTCCCAACCACCCCCCAGCTATCACAATCTCATTCACACTCACACTCTCAATCACACTCTCACTCACAATATCAATCTCAATCACATGATTGC
Organism: Ceratopteris richardii; assembly: GCA_020310875.1. Classification (NCBI taxonomy): domain Eukaryota; kingdom Viridiplantae; phylum Streptophyta; class Polypodiopsida; order Polypodiales; family Pteridaceae; genus Ceratopteris; species Ceratopteris richardii. Next base: position 137,413,263 of record CM035437.1, read on the forward strand.
ACATTTATAATTGTAATCTCAATCACACTCTCAATCTCATCGATCATTCTTCTTTATGTTCCATGAAGAAAGAGGATTCTTGCAAAATAAATTTTTCTCAATCTCAATCTCAGTATCTTCATCTTCATCATCGAGTCTATCATCTTCCACATTCAAACCACTACATATAACCAGTTTAAAGTTCCTGAAGAGCCCCTCATTGTAAGGATTTTCTTTGTTAACATACCAATACCGAAAGTTCTCATAAGTAGTCTGATTAGTACTTGTTGAGTTTCTATTGCTAAAGCTAATGATCCTCTTTGTTTAGCTTTTCCATAAAGAATGTGTTGTGATTGACACTCTTGTAGTAGTATCCTCTTGTTCTTTGATGATAACACGTTGTCGATATATTGGGCACGACATCTCCAAGATAATCCAACTCTATAAGCATTGTACATGGAAAGTGTGTTGAAATTGCGGAAGCAAGTGTACCTCATAATTGATGTTCATGGCATCAAGAAAGATCCCACATTCCTTCCCTGACAAATGGAGATCTGCCACATGCCTCAGCAAAGCCAATCTTAGGAAACAATTTACTGTAGTTGACAATGGGGATCCCCGGCATCTACATTTCTTAGATCAACATCAATGGAGATTCGAGTTCATGGTGACTCATCTTTGAAACAGTTTTTTGCTCTGTCCGAACTGGCGCTGACTTCCTTGATATCTCATGAAGCGAACCCGTTTACATAGCATCCAACACAATGTTCTTCTTTGGCATTCATCTATTGCTCTGTCTCTAAATGTTTGCGAGGCATCTTCCTTCTTCATCCGCTTCTCTTGGAGTGCACTTTCACAAGTTAGCAAACCCTTCTTTTTACAATATTATGATGCCTATCGATATGTAAGCCGTCGGAAAGGAACTCATATTTCTTGTAATATATAGCCTGAAAAGTCGCACACATTATCAAAAGGCATAGCACAACGTTGTACCCTTTGACAAGATTAATGGAAGAAGTCGCATGATGCGGAAGGTGAGTGGCCGGACTGTTTGTCTGGGCGAGGAGCCGGAAGCGAGCGCCGTTGCAGAATTTTGTGTAACTGAGTCTATTTCGTTGATTAAGTTTAATCATTAAGTGAAGTTAATGAAGTGTTAAGTGATTTGATTATCGCGCTAAGTGAAGGAGTTATACGGTGATCTTTCTAACGTGAAGGACGTTAATGAATGTATTCAGAGTAATACTGGAAGATGATATGTTAGCGCTTAATTCGGTGAACTCATATAATCTTAATCTATAGTTTGGGAAAATATAAATAGGGCCTCTGTTTACAGACCCCTGACCATCCCAAGAACCTAATTGTGGATTAAACCTAAACAGTAAAAGGTTCTAACATTTAACATTGGCGCCGTGTATGGGAAATGGAGTAGCCATTCACAACGAAGATTAAAGATTGAGAGATTGACGAAGAATTCTTTGATATATGTCGGTAACACATTCCGGTGAATCATACCCAAGTACCGCAGAGATCAACATCCCTGGGCAGTTCCGAACCTATTAGGAACACCCCCTAGTGGTAGAAGTACAGGACAGTTAAGTCCAGTTGCAGAAGGCTCGGTACAGCCAGCCAGCAGTGATTCCGGTGGTAGTTCGGTAGTACATGACGAGATTCCGATGAATTCCGATGCGAGTTTGGTACCTTTGGGAGAACGTACGATGATTTCTGGTTGTACAGAGATGCACTATGGAGTCAGTTCCGCACTATCTGGTCAGAATTTGATCCTTTTCGGTGACAGGTTCACGTTATCTAGTGAGACCGTTTTTGGTGATAGTGTAGTGTGGTCTGGTGAGAATTCGGCGAGTTTCGGTGAGGGTCCGAAATTACCTGGTAGCAATTCAAAGATTTTCAGTGAAACTACGATGCTGATCGATGGACAGTTATTGCGTTCATCACTTTTCGGTGCAAGTCTAGCTAATTTCGACACCAAAATTGAGGAAAGGCTGATAGACTTGGAGTCAAGCAAACAGTTCAATGACATTTTAGGATTGAAAAGTGAGGAGGTTGACCATACAATTCAGGAAGATCAAGAGATCTCTCCAAATTTCAGGAAAAAACAATAACGCCAACAACCACAACACCATGAATGGCTCAAAACAACAACAACAATAACAATAGAAACAACATCAATAGCAACAGGTTATCCCACGCGTCCGGTATCAACAGGGGTCACGTATACAAAATTTGGAGAATTTCCAGGGGATGATCCAGATGCGCATGTGCGAACCTTTGAGATTAATTATGCAGTTCTGAACTACCGAGCAAACCCTATCTACAAAGCTATTGTATTCTAGGCAACCCTGGTTAATGAAGTTGCACGACACCTAACCGAATACGATTTGAACCACTTTCCGCAGTATGATGATGTAAAGGATGCCTTTCTACAACGGTTTCGATTGAAGAAGAACCCCGCCGAAATTTTTGACTACTTGCAGAACAATAGGCAAAAACCACACCAAACTATACAGGATTATGCCATGCCATTTCGGACACATCTGAGGCAGTTGCCACCTGCGCATGCTAATCTACCAAATGACATTATCACTCAATGGTTCATCAATGGATTAAAGCCCCAATTGAAGCAGATTATGATCATAAGGTGTGTGGTTGGAATGAATTTAGATGCCATAATTGCTACGACGTTACAATTAGAGAACAAAGTGGGCGGATTTACCGAAGACCTGGAGTGGCTGAAAGCATCTAGGCAATCTAATGAGGACCCTTTGAAACAAGTCTACTGTACCAAATGCAAAAACCCAGGACACAGCAATTCAACATGCGCACTGAACCAGATGTATTGTGCCATCTGCCACATAACAGATCATACCACGGAGACTTGTCTGTATAATGCCAAGGTACAGAACAGAGCAGCGGTTAATGCCATTATTCAGGAGCAGGGATAACCAGCTAGCCATTATGTACCACCACAAATGAGGAACATCCCGTACCAGGGATACAAGAATTATCGAGGAGGGCGGACAAATAACTTCAGTCAAGCTCGGTGGAATGCAGGCCCGTCAGGAGAAGGTACATCTAATCCAACTCCTAGATGTCAATTTTGTGGGGAGATAGGGCATATCCGAAGGTTCTGCAAAGATGCAGCGCAGTATGATAAAAAGGAAAAAGAACGGAAACATCTGATGGCAAATATGGTATATATCTCACCTGTGGATACACAAGCAGCAGTAGTACAAACATGATCGGGCAAGCAACTACAACCAGCTACGGAGATCTTCGAACCCAGAATTTGTGAACAACAGAAGGCGTTCACAAAGGCAAGCAAGTGGGCTACACAAGAACAAGTTATTTTCCCTTATCCTGTTCCGGTGACGCAGCAAGTATCCTGTCGGAGGTACCAGAGAAGCGAAATTTGACTTGGTACCAGAGTCCATACCGGAGACCGTATCGGAGATAGCCAAAACTGATTTGGTGTGGGATGTTCTATCCAACGCATCAATTACATTGCCCTTGGGTCAATTATTGGCTTTGGTCCCTAGAGTTCGACAACGGCTCAGCAGCAGGTTAGTCGAGGCTCCTCGAGTGCTCCTGCAATCGCTACAATTCAATCGGAATTGGACCCAATGGTGGACCATATGGTACCATTGATTACGGTATGACACAAAAATCATAAAATCACACAAGTCTTAATTGATAGCGGATCTGGTGTCAATATTGCCATAGCAGCCCTTTGCAAACGACTAGGGTGGACGCAAATTGAGCCTGTTCAATTCTTTGTACGCATGGATGATCAATCTCGAGTCCATCCGATAGGCTTGGTGCAAGATATTCCGATCACTCTACAAGGTTCTGTTTTCAAAATGACCTTTGTTGTGCTAGATTTACCAGAATCGAGCTTGGACTACAATCTGCTTTTTGGACGTCCTTGGCTAAAACAAGCTAAGGTAGTGCAAGACTGGTCAGCGCATGAATTAGTCTTTAAAAATCATCACCGGAAATATGTTGTCCCGTTGGACGACATGAAACCCTGTGACTTACATGCATGACCATACTTAGCGGAGCCTGTACACATGTTGGATGGTCTCTCCGATGATGAGGAGGAAGCTTTTCTTACCGCAAACAAGGATCTGATGTCACTTGGCACTGTAGATTTATAAACGGTGGCTGATAACTAGAGTCCGGTAGCCTGTACGGTGATACCACTGACCGGAGTGCATGAGTCGAGCACATATCAGACCTTGGATGATGCGATGCTCCAACAATTACTTCAGTCAGGAGACGATTTGGGGAAACCCCAACAGTTCTATGTACCAGAAGATTAGTTGCTCACCTACAATTTAGGTGAACAAATCAACCAACGACCAGTAAAAATAAAAGCAGGACTATCCGAGACTTTCCAGGAGCATTTATTGCAACTGCTACGAGAGTTTGCTGATGTGTTTGCCTGGGATTACAGGGACATGAAGGGGTTGGACCCACGGATCTATCAACACAGAGTGGTGCTGAAACCGGATGCAAGACCCATCAAACAACCCAGTTATAGGATGAATCCTAACTATGCAGCACAAGTTAAAGCCGAACTTGATCGATTATTGAAGGTGGGATTTATTGTGCCTATTGAGCATGCAGAATGGATCTCTCCCATTGTTATCGTTTTGAAGAAAAACAAGCAGTTGCGGATATGCGTGGACTACCGAAAGCTTAATGCTGCAATTGTACCTGATCCATTTCAGCTGCCATTCATGGATACCATGTTAGACAACGTGGCCGATCGAGAGATGTATTTCTTTCTAGATGGATACAATGGTTACAATCAAGTCAGAATGGCAGAGCAGGACATACCCAAGACTGCATTTATTACCAACTAGGGTGTTTATGCATGTACCATAATGTGGTTTGGGCTGTGTAATGCTCCTAGTACATTCCAACGTTGCTTGCAAGAATTTTTTTCCCCTTATCTCACCACATTTATGAGTGTATCTGGATGATTTCTCGTTATCCGATGATACTTCGGCACACCTGTACCATTTACGGTGTTGCTTTTCCAAGTGTCAGGAATATTGCTTGTGTTTGAACCCGAATAAATCGGTGTTCTCTGTTTCCTGTGGTAAGCTGCTTGGGCATGTTATTTCCAAATAAGGCATTCAAGTGGATCCAGACAAAGTGAAGGCCATCTTGGAGGCTCCTGCTCCTAAGACCACTAAAGCAGTGATGCAGTTTTTAGGCCAAATCCGGTGGCATGGGCGGCATCTGTGTTGGCTTGCTCATCTGGCTATACCACTTAATCGTTTGATAACCAGTAGCCCGTGTCAGTTCGAATGGACCGGAGAGTGTCAACTTTCTTTTGACCGACTGAAAACACTGTTAACTCAGGCTCCCATTTTACAAGCACCAAATTGGAAATTGCCATTTCATGTTTTTGTGGATGCCTCCGACAGTGCCATTGGTAGCGTGCTGATGCAATAGACGGATAAATGGTTTCGTCTGATATATTATGGGAGCCGCAGATTGGCCCCGGCAGAACGTAATTATTAAGTTACTGAGCGAGAGTGTCTCGGCTTGGTTTATTCTGTAAAAAAAATTACGGCATTATCTGTTGGGCAGACGCTTCACCTTCCACGTAGACCATGCCGCATTGGTGTATCTGGTGCGCCAACAGCATCTGGGAGGATGGCTAGCACGATGGGTCTTGCTGCTTCAAGAATTTGATTACTCCGTCATACACCAACCAGGGTCAGTACACGCACTTGCTGACTTTCTCTCTCGGTTGGATTCCGGTGAGCCTTTGGAGGGAATTGATGATACAACACCGGCCATCTATACAGCAAAGACAATACAGGTTGATCCACAGGAATTACCGGTACCCTCTTCTTCCTATGGCACCTTACTTATGTTCTTGACTAGTGGATGTCCTCTTGGTATGATTTCTTCAACTGCTAGACGAAGACTAGCCATATACAGTCGGCGCTTTCGGTTGATTTTCGGACAATTATATTACATGGATCACTCAGGAGTACTACTCAGATGTGTTCCCCCACATGAATATGCTTCAGTTATTAACCTGGCCCATACTGTCCCAACCAGAGGATATTTTGCGGCTGAGCTGACTCACCAGAAGGTTCTGCAGAGTGGATTGTGGTGGCCAACGATGTATCGTGATGTGACCCAATATGTACAACAGTGTGACGAGTGCCAGCGGTCCGGTCAGCCCTTACAACGGCACTACTTCCCTCTCTAACATGTTGTGCCTCTAGAACCCTTCCAGAAATGGGGATTGGATTTCATAGGACCAATTACACCTTCGGCAACACTTACCAATAACAGATATATTCTGACATGCACAGATTACACTACCCGATGGGCCGAAGCATGGGCTCTCCGATCAGCCACCGCAACTGCGGTTGTTAAATGCTTAATGAAGGATATCTTTCCGCATTACGGGTTAACCTTGGAGATCGTCACTGATCAAGGTACGCACTTTGCAAATACATTAATGCAAGTGCTTACAAAAACATTCCAGATTGTGCACAAATTCAGTTCTCCTTATTACCCACGAGTAAATGGACTTGCTGAGAGTACCAACAAATATCTCTTAAACATCTTCAAGAAATTGGTGTTAGATTGCCCAGAGAGATGGGACCAATTTCTACATGTTGTACTATGGGTTTATCGTACTACATACAAAGTAGCGACCGGAGCAACTCCTTTAAGTTGGCGTATGGATTGGAAGCAATTGCTCCGATGGAACTGGTGGTTCCCAGTCTACGTGTGGACCTTGAACGGAAGCTCTTACCAGAAGAATCTTTTCCCTTTCGATTGGATGCTTTACGGTTCTTGGATGAACACCGTCTAGAGAGTTTCCTGGTGCTGCAGGAAGTGCAGCTGATACAAGCCAAAACCCACGATCGTTTCCTCAAAACTCCCGTGTTTACGGTAAACCAATTGGTTCTCTTCTATAATGCTAAGTCGAATAGATCCACCGAAAAATTTAAGTTACGTTGGTTCGGTCCTTACCGTATTGTTGCACAAGTGGGACCCGCAACTTTTTGATTGGCAACCTTAACCGGTGTCCGTTTTCCAAAAGCGATTAATGGCTCTAAGCTCCGCCCCTATCACCCGCCATCTACCAACTCATGAGGTGTATTTGGTATTTTTACTCTTTTCCGCTTGTCACTTGATTTTCTTTTCTGCTCTCTGTGTTTCAATTGACCCACTGACCGTAATCCTTCTGTTTTCTTATCTAACCATGATTAATCACCACTTCTGTGTCACTGCATCTGTTAATTCATGCATGTCGCCATTATGTCGGTATATTTCCAATATTGCATTATGATTAGGGTTTTTGACGCCTGATTTTTTTTCAGTGTCCCTACTTAATCTTGTTCTTTCTGCTGTTAATCGTTATTGTGTTTTTGTGTGTTTGCGACCAGTGTGTGCTTTGTGCTTTCGCTTATCTCTGCGTGCGCCATGGAAGCTCTTGCTAACATAGTAACCTTTCGTGCTGGTCTCACTCCGGATGTGAGTGAGTATTTGCGTGCTCGGGGACTGTTGGCCTTCACTGAATTGCCTTGGCATTCATTGGAGTGTCACCCCTTCCATGCGCAAATCATTTCTGCCATCGCCACCACGCCTGCTACAGAGCAGTATTGGCCATTAACGTGCTTAAACCCCCGTGTCGTAGTTACTCTAAACACGATTTCTGAGGGATTCCGTCTCCCTCAGGAAGGGTTGGATGATGGACCACTCCTTCCAATCGCAACCATGAAGGAATTGTTTCCCGACACTCAACTAATGAGTTTGCCATTCTTTGCCGACCCGAACCAGAGCGTACCGCTTTGCAATTTCTTATCGCAGAGTTAAACCTACAAAAACGCACGTATGGCATTTCTACACCTTTTTACTCAATGATTGATATTGCTTCACGAGAGGGTGTCAATTTCACATCTTTTTTCTTCCGGCGCATTCACCGTGAATGCTTAGCAATTACAAAACAAATAGCCAAGCATGATATTCCTCGCACTCGATTACCCCATCTCCTTACCCTTCTCCTTCCGATGATACAAGCCGTGCAATCCCCTCCAACCAATACTTTTCTATTACATGAGGAATCTACACAGATGCTGGAAGATGACGATGATGAAGACCTACTTCATTTTTTTCAACGCAAACGCAGACGCATTAGCCCATCGCAAAGCCAGGTGTAGGGTTCCAATGACGGTCAAGAAGTTGAACTCTTTCATGACACCACCACTTCCTTACAGGTAGACTCTATCCCGCCTTCCCCTAATCAGCAACTGGACAAGGATATTATTATGGAAGATGTAGCTGAAGCCTCATCGCGGGAGGAATCTCATCAACCGGATGTTGAGGCTATGAAGGAGATAGTGCAAGCTACCGGTGTTGCAAACTGTCAATCTCCTTCATCACCAACCGTCGACGCCTAAGCAGATGCAGTCAATCAAATGTTTGGAAATGCAGAGGCAGTTACTGAAGCCGTCTTGGTAGACCAACAGATTGAGACCGGAATAGTTTTGGTTCCGACTTCCCTTATCCCTCTTCCTCCTCTAACTACCATTCACACTACTGCTGTCGTTCTTCCCGTTGCACCTTCAACTGCCCTTCGTGAGGCATCAACCCATCTTCTATCCTCTCCCGATTACTCTCCACCCTCCTCAACTCATTTGATTTCTGCCTCATCATCGCAGCCTCCTCCTTCTCTTCCCCCCCCCCCCAGTAGTAATGTTCATGAAATTGGCATCCATGGGCCAACTTCTCATCCAATTCTCTCAACAATTGCCACTCTAGATGAAGATGGCAACTCAAAACATTCAACATGAGTTGCAAAGTAAGGTTGACCTTCTCGAAGCAGACATTGCTCCTCTTCAAGAAGAAGCACTTGCGGTCAAAGCCGAGAATCATGCATTGCAAACTAAGCTCCAGCAACTCTAAGAACAGTTAGCAGCAAAAGATAATATCATTGCTCAACGTGACACTGAAACCATTGGTTTGAAGCAAGAACTTACAGATAAGACAGATGTGATGACCGCATTAGGCAATGAGCTCCACAGTACGAAGGATGCACTCAGCATTTTAGAAGAAGCTTCCTAGTCACTTGCTGCCAATGTGCTTAAAGTAGAAGTTGAGTTACATAATGTTACTGAGAGATTGTTCCAGCGAGATCAAGAATTTACTGAGGAGATTGCCAAGACCATCCAGTTGAAGAAAGAACTTGCAGGTGTGCAAAAGGAGAGAGAAGACTTTCATAAAACAATGCAATTTCAAGCTCAAGAGCTGGAAAGATGCGAAAAGCAATTGGGCATTCAAGCAGACAGGCTTTCGAATTGATGCAGAGGTAGCTGACATGAAGTTGACAAGAGATGCTGCCATCGCCAATGAGTTCTACCTTCAAGAATCATTTTTGCAGACGCAGACGGATTTATTAATAAGCCAGATCGTTGCTTCCATTTCTGTTAGGACTGATGCACAACTTATCCAGCCTGCCACTTTGAAAGATATGCTAGATTCCTTAAAGCAGAAGATTACCCAAACCTTTAAATTAGCTCGAACTATGTATATTGAGGGCATCATTGACGAGCCTTAACTATAATTTCCATTTTCTGGGTTCGAGTCCACTGTGCATGCCAGTGTAAGCCACCGGAAAAGAACTCATATTTCTTGTAAAATATATCCTGAAAAGTCACACACATTATGAAAAGGCGTAGTGCAATGTTGTACCCTTTGACAAGATTAATGGAAGAAATCGCATGATGCGGAAGGTGAGTCGCCGGACTGTTTGTCTGGGCGAGGAGGCGGAAGCGAGCGCTGTTGCATAATTCTGTGTAACAGAGTCTGTTTCGTTGATTAAGTTTAATCATTAAGTGAAGTTAATGAAGTGTTAAGTGATTTGATTATCGCGCTAAGTGAAGGAGTTATACGGTGATCTTTCTAACGTGAAGTACGTTAATGAATGTATTCAGAGTAATACTAGAAGATGATACGTTAGCGCTTAATTCGGTGAACTCATATAATCTTAATCTGTAGTTTGGGAAAATATAAATAGGGCCTCTGTTTACAAACCCCTGACCATCCCAAGAAACCCAGTCGTGGATTAAACCAAAACAGTAAAAGGTTCTAACATTTAACAGATAGAATCTTCAAAAAGCTACAATCTCTAAAAGCATGCATAGAAAATATATAGCCAAAAAGTTTTAATTATTGTTGAAGCAGCAATCTAAAAAAATATTGCGTTATAATATTCTTTTTGTTTGTTTTGTTTTATATTGTTTATTTTACTTTTCAATTGTTGGTTTCACACTAGACACATTTAGACTGGGGTTCACATGCACTTTCATATACATAAATGCTTCATCTTATAAGATATGTATCTCCCTATGATGGGGTATATTACAATGTGTGTGTATGTGTGGATGTGTGTGTGGATGTGTGTGTGTGTGTGTGTGTGTGTGGATATGTTTATTATCTACGAGCTTAGTCAATACATTACACAGGATCTTATTTGTACTTTTATCCTGTCCATTGAGTTCTTCGATCACTCACTGACTCTATAGGCAATCCATACCTTGTGAATACATTCTCAAATGAGAACTTTCTCTTAGTCTCTCCATCATTCTTCCTAGTGGCTTTTGCTTCTACCAATTTTGTAAGATATTTTGTGGCAACAACTATATATTTTGCATGGAAGTTTCTTGTTGAGGGGTTGATAAAGCCTACAAAATCTATAACCCACTTGGAGAATGCACGTCCTCCCATCATGGGTCTCAATGGCAAGGGCAGGTGTTCACATCTCTTCACATTGGTATGTGCATCCATATGAAGGGTGGGCCACCAAAGACCTGCAAATAATATAGCTTTGATCACATGATCGGATCCAAAAAGTTCTACCACACCTTGGTGTGCAATCTTTAATATCTTCAAGTGCTCACTTTTGCACATGCATAATCTCAAATATCCATCCCTTCCATGCTTGTATAGACTACCATCAATTAGCCCATAGTCTTGAGATTCCTTCTTTAGACTTCTTTATCATATTAAAGTCATATCTTGGGGAAATGTTCTCATTCTAGGAAAGTCAACTAAAGTGTTTCTCCATTCAGATATTAGGGACACTTGATAAAGAGTTTCATGTTTGACTAGGGGCCCGATAATACAAGATGGAAAATCCTTGAGCAACTCATAGACATCTAATTTCATAGATGGCCAATATACGCCTAATCGATTCAATATTGGTAGGGTTTTATGTTTCGAATGATATTTCCCTAATGCACTTACATGTGTTAATTGCGACCATTTGTTATGCTCTTCCTCTTCCACACAACAAGCTAGGATTATTTGATCAATTTGTTTGTAAATACTTCTTGCAAGTATATGATACTTTTGTGATTTGATTATCTTTTCATCTTTTGTTCTGATCACAAGGTTCCTAGGTCCAAATGCGAGAGTAGAAGTAACTACTTTGTCCAATTCAGAACTACTTCAAGGTTGAACAAATAAGCATCAGAAAGTTCATCTTGCACACCTTACAAAGATTCTGCTTAACTGAGTCATGAAAAGTGATCTGCCCTTAGGTGGGTCTTACTTTTTTGAATGACTACTCGAAAATCATACTCCATTAGTAAGAGAAACCATCTTACTAAGCTGTCGATATTGCAAGATTTTTTCACCAACTAGAATTAGGCTTGATGGTCTATAAAAAATTTGAACTTATTTGCAAGCAAATAATATCGATAATTTTTTGAATACATAGACCATGCCTAATCCTTCTCTCTTAATGGTCGTGTAATTCCATTCTATGGTATTCAACTGCCTACTCGCATACACTATGGGAAGATCTATGTTTAGTTCACCTAGTGGTTGTGCTAGCATGCATCCAATAGTGAAATTGGAGGCATCCACATGGACATGAAATGGCTTACTCTGATCCAGCATTGTCAAAAAAGGGGTTGAGCATAGACATCATTATAGCTCTAAGAATAATTTCTCACATTCTTCATTCCACTCGAAATTCATCAATAGGGCTTTGCAATGATCATGTACATGTGTATAAAACATCGATAGTATCCAAAATGACCCATAAAATTTTGTACTTTCTTAATGTAGCAGCATTAAATTTTTTCAAGTTAATACATAACACAATTTTCCATTCTTCTTGGGCATAAAAATTATGGGGGATGCCCATTCTATATACTCAATTTCATAGATAAATCTAGCTTCTATCAACTTATCGATTTCCTCTTTTATCTTCGTTGCATGAGTATCATTGTATGTGTATGGCTTTTGTTTTGTTGGCTTGGCTTCTAAAGTTGTGGGGATCCTGTGGGAACATATGTATAGATCCACTCCTTTAAAATCCTTTTTGTCCCAAGCAAATACATCCTTATCCCTATACTCTCTTAGTAGACTTTCCAATTCTCATTCCTCTTCTTCGTTCAGGTCGTGTCCTATATACGTGCTTCTTTCCTCTCCTTCTATCGTCGTTATGACTTTCTTGATTTTTTCTTTATTGTCATAAGCTCCTTCCAAGAGAGCTTCTCTTCTTGGCATTCTTACCATTTTTTTCCTATCTTCTATCTCATACTTCTTGAAATTCTCAAGTACCTCAAACATGGATTCTTCTTCTTCTTGTGTGGAGGGATTCGCTTTAGGTTTCTTTTTCTCTTTACTCCTCGAGTCTATTTGTGTCAATGACATTATAGTGTTCTTACATTCCTTATGTTCCTCAGTGTTAGCCTCTGTCAGGTATAGGTTTTCTTTGTCTGAGTTGCAAAAGGGATCCATGATGATGGATTATAAGTCCTCGTCATTCCATTCCTCTAGTACATATATACTAGGCTCACTTGATTATGTTTTCACACATGAACATCCAAATATCATAGCCGCCCTCATCACAATGGGGAGCTCATTATTCTTCATTAATCAAGATGTCCATTGTCGCTAAGGTTTCTGCCTAACCATGCGGTTCAAACTCTTCGTGTGGAGAGATCATAGTCATGTAGGTTTGGTCTTAAAATGATCTATGGTTTCTTGAGGCTCCTATGTTTCTGGATTCTAGTCTACCTATGGAGTGCACTGATTCAGTATCTTCTGGTATTTAATGGATAGTGTTCCACTACAGGGGTGGCACATCTTGATGTGTGTAGTTTTGAGGTTGACCTTGGTAGTTACCCCTAAATGTTGTAAGTACAAGGAATCGGTTCCCCAATCCTGCACTATCTGCAATTGTATCATGAAAGGTCTTCCCAAGATCATCTCATAGACGTGGTTCTTTTCAAATTCGCATATGACAAAGGTATGCTCAAACTCTACTCCACAAGTAGTGAAAATGATCCCTTCTAAAAATCCTAGAGGCTTCTCTGTGTGTCCATATGCCATTTTCAGCTTCATTCTTGTGGGTCTTAAAGTTGGTTTGCCCTAATGTTTCCATAAGGAATTGGTAGCAATGGCAACACTTGCTCCTAAGTCTAGTGTTGCCTTTGTTGTGTATCCCTCATATATGATAGGGAGATATGTGTTTCCTTCTTCTCCTTTGGTCATATCTCCTACCTTTTCTATGGGTATCTCTAGAACTTTCTCTTGTGATCCTGCGTGAGAGTGGGAATTAGCAATTTTTGGCAATTGGTTTGCTATATGCTTCCACAACTCCAGTTCGAATTTCTTGTAAGGAATTAGATTCAAAGTCTAATTGTTCACTTGATCGTGCAAGTTTTTGCTATTCGAAGATAGAAGGATTGTCATGAGGAAATTGATCATGAAGATCATCTACTTCTTGTATTGGAGGAGGATGATCTCTCCTTGGCCCATTTTACCTCTTGTATTTCTCAAAATAACTCTTGAGAGTTCTGGTTTATAGAAGAAGGTATTCCATTCTTTGTAGAGTTAGGAACATAAGCTTTCGATGGAGGTAAGCGTTTTATTCCCCTTCCACTATCTTGAGGCTCTAGTATTCCTAAAGTTAGTGGTTTATTCACCAATTGCTCTAATCTCTCCAATAGTCCTTCAAAGTGTAGATCGACTTTCACTAGGTTTAACTGATTGAAAAGTTGACTCGCTTCAAAGATAGCTTGAGCTAATTCTACCATCTTTGCACATAGCTTTGTCCCTTCAATTTCTAAGTCGGCTCTAGGATAGCATTTGTCCAATTCAACTACATTTGGCCCTTCTTGAAGTTGAGTCTGGTAAGCTTTGAACATCATGTCCAAGCCTTCAAGAATAGGATCTGCTAAGACTAATCTAGCTCGAGGTTGAAGTGGGATGGGTGGTGGGGTGTGAAGTGACATGTTGGATGGTGTGTGTGTTTGCAAGGGGGTTTGAGATGAGAGTTCTTCTATTTTTGTTTTTGTTGTTTTAGATCTTTCTTCCAATTCTATTAATTTCCTTGCCCATTGTCTTTTCATCCTTCATGATTATCGTTACAAGTCCTAGTTCTTTTCTTGCTAGTGCCCTCTGGTTCACTAACCTCAAATTTATTTTTGGATTCTATGTCTAGAGTCTTCTGTATACATTGATTGGGGCAATTTTTTGAACATTGGTTGGATTCTTAGGACAGTCTCGAAGGCGATGTTCCTTTTCACAACCAAGACAAAAACTTTGAATCACTATAGATTGAGGTTGTCTTGGTGGCGGATGTGGACATTCACAACTAAAATGATCTCCTCAACATCTATAAAATGTTCTAGGTCCTTGAGGCCTATATTGTCCTAATTGAGATCGGGTTAAGGATTCATGTACATTCCCTAAGCATAGTCTGGCTCCCAACTAGGTTCCATTAATGGTGTATCATATTGATATATTTCATAATGCTCTAGAGATTTGATTGAATAAGCTGGTGAGCTAGCTCCATGTGTTGGATCAAAATTTTGAGCATCAGGATCACTTTCTGAGATTAGTGGAGATGCTGGCATTAATATCCTATTTAGCTTATCTTTTGCCACTGCATAGTTGATTGAGATTACATTGGCAGGGGTTGGTAGTTGTCCTAGCAATGGTTAAGGTCTAGGTTGTGCCTGATATTGTGATTGGTAATTTTGTTGTTGCCTATAGTAAGGTTGTTGCAGGTACTAATTTTGATACCTACCTAGTTGCCGCTATGGTTGTTGGTAGTTTTGCATAACTACTGCTTGTTGTAGGGGCGATTCTAAGCCACATGATTCGTGTATTTCCTCTCAATTATGCAATAATGGGCATTTAAATTCCCTAGGGTATGCGCTTGCATTGGGCATACGTTGGCCATGTGATCATCTCCACAAGTATAGAAACACCTCACAATGATCATGCTCTTAGCTTGTCTATTTTGTACTGCTAACTTTCGAGTCACTTATTCTACCAGTTCATCTATTGACGTTGTGGGTTTGGATGTAATACTAGTGGAACATTCTTAATCCTTTCATATTTTGGAGAGTTTCGATTCCTCTCCCATGTTGTTCTCAATATCGATACACATTCTTAAGCATTTCTCTAAGGTGTGTGGCTCCTTCAAGTAGACATATGACTTTATCTTTCCGCTCAGTAGGCCATCTAAGAACAATGAAACTTGTTTAGCCTAAGTAGGCAACTCTGGGATAGGACATCTTTTAATCCTTTTAATGTACTACCTGAACCTACATCTTGCTAACATGACCATTTCCTTGGGTGATTGTTTGAAACTATGAACCAAAGAAGTAATGTGTCTGATTCCACTCTTGGAGTACTCTGCAATGAAAGTGTCTAGTAGCTATGTGATGTTTCTAAATTGACCTTGATGTAATGATTGAAACCATCTTAGGACCGTGTTCTTCAAGGTAAGTCCAAAAACCTTGTATTGAGTGAACAAATCCTCCACTTGTTCTGTTCCTAATACTTGCTTAAATTTGGCTACATGATCATAGGGATCTCCAATGCCATCAGAGTAATTTTTCATAGTTTTCACTACCTGAAAGGTTCTCAACATTCTAGGATGTTCTCTTGGTCTAGGCAAAGGAAAGTCATCCATACCTCTCTGGTTCCTATGTCCTCTTGTTCTTTCTCATTCCATTCTATCTGTATCTAGGCTTGTAACTTTCTCTTCCTATAGTATGCACAAAACTCACTTTGGGTCATATGCTACTCCATTCTGACTACGAGGGGGAGTAGACTTGTATTAGGGGAAAATCTTTTTACTTTCCAAGTGTGTACATGTCTACTATGCTTCACGACAACATACATTCTCTCAAAAGTGTTGTCTAAATATATGACCTTGCTAATACTGTCAAGATCCTTGAACTCATATATGATGGTCCCATCTACATCATTGGGTTTGTCTAGTTTGAATCTCCAAAAAGCTTCCTCAATATCTATGTTAACAAAAAGTTTGATGCTCATGTTGTTTTGAGGGATCCATTCAGGTGTTATGATCCTAATCAAGACTCATTTACCTCTAAGGGTTCTAGGTTCTCGTTCTTTAAGAATTCTCATTCTCAAGATCTCCTATTTCGGACTCTCGTATAATTGATACCAAGTCATTTGTTCTATCTGTTAAGTTACATACCACACACATGGTACCTTGCTTATCTATGTAAGACCCTTCTTCGAATTTAACCACTCGATGATCAATTCCAAAGGGTTGTTTTGGATTTCTACGTTGGGTCATCGTTCTTAAACCATCCTCATATATGCAAGCACCTTAGCCATCCTTTTGGGGTCTCTAAGTATGCCATCCTTGAACTACATGCAAGTATTTCCATGCTAAATGACCTCTCTCAGTCGTCGGTTCTTGAGCTCACTACGTAGGGATAATCACTCAACTATTGAGCCCAAGATTTACCCATAATATTGACACTAGCTTTAGATGATATGAGGCTTTGTCGATCAACATTTCCTATGTTTTTTCCGGATCTCTCTTATTATCAATCACTTGTCCTTTTTAATTTTCTTTTGTGCGGGTCTTGTCTTTAATATCACATCATCATAGAACTAACTTCAGTTTGTTGGTTTTTCTTGTTTGATTGCTTGATTATATTCGCTCTTTTATGGTTATTACTTTTTTGTTCTACTTCTCAATCTTGACTTGACTTAATTAGGGTATCTTGAACAAAGTTCATTCCTATCATTTCACCTATGCACACTTATCCTAAGTTAGAATTGAATCAAGGGTTTGAATAATTTTCCAACCTCAAGTCATATTCTTTGGACTTGCTCTTGTGCTCAAGAAGCTCACCCAAACCTTGCTCTAAGATTGCACCTTCTTTTGCCCCTAGACATAAGTTGCTTCAATAGCCTTAAAAAAATCACAAAAGTAGCCTCAAAACTTACCAAAATTTGATTGCAAACAAAAATTCTAGATATGCTTGTCCATTGCGATAGATGGTGTCTCTCGCAATTTTGATAGATAGATAACTATTGCAACAGATAAATCTATGGGCTATCGTAGAATTTGTCTATCACGACAAACAATCTGTCTATCACATTAGATGGGTGTCTCTCATGATAAATGTGTATCTATCGCGATAGATGATGCGTCTGTCGCGATAGATGGTGCGTTTGTCATGATAGATGGGTATGTCATCTGTGGTGAAAAATGTTTGTCATGATAAACAATTTGTCTCTTGCAACAAACACGTGTATGTCGCAATGGACGCGTGTCTTTCAAGATAGACAACCTTTGTCGTCTGTCACGGAATGCGTCTATCACGGAATGCGTCTGTCATGACAGCTGATCTTTCTGTCACGATAGACAATGTCTATTGTCTATCACGAAGAGTGTCTGTCGCAATAGACACGTCTATATGTCGCTATAGACAAGTGCTTATCCCGACCAAATTTGGTGTCATTTTAGCATAATGAAAGTACCACCGTGTTAAATATCCACCTCATAAATGCCTATCCATGGAGATGTGAGGATAATATGACGATCAAAAATGATAGGAGTGTTCAAGTGAGAGTTAGAAGCACTAAGACATGCACACACAAACACGCACACACGCATACATACAAGGTAGGACAAAGAGTAGAACATTGGAATCTTCTATTCATAAGCTCAAGAGACCTCTTACAATGTTCCCTCTTCAAAACCTCCAAAATGTTAACCTCAAAAATAAACTATCTAGCTCTTTTAATAGTTTTTTTGACTAGTTTTGACCAATTTCAGATCAAGTGTCCAGACTGGTTAAAATTTAGATTCCTAAGATATTTTGAAGGCTCAAACGAGCTCTTAACAATTATAAAATTGAAAAGGAATCCTACTTATACTCCTCAAGCTCAAGGACTCCTCGACTTGCAAAAAATGGAGTTTAAATCACACCACAATTATTTACAAAGCTTTGTAGAGACAAAGATCATTGCTCTCTGAGGTAAGTTTTTGGAAAAATTTGGAGGCCTCACTGTCCTCTTCTTCTTTAGCTATCATGTCTACTCAAACTTGCTTCTTCGTCTCCTTGGACTCCTTGGCCAACATGTATGTATGTATGTATGTATGTATGTATGTATGTATACACACACACATACATACACACACACACGCATATATATATATATATATATATATATATATATATATATATATATATATATATATATATATATATATATATATATATATATATATATGCGTGTGTGTGTGTGTGTATGTATGTGTGTGTGTATACATACATATGTGTAAATGTGTGTGTGTGTATGTGTGTGTGTGTGCATCGAGCAAGTACAAGTGTTCCATATCGCCCCATCTGAACCCACCGTTTAAGTGCTTTATGCCCGACTCAATATAGGGAAGATGTACAGTTGGTTTAGACATAAGCGCACATCATCCAGACGCCATTTGCAATGAGCATTCCAAACATGATAGACCTGAAATTTTTATACCTGATTCTCAACAATGATCCCCTTCTTGCCAAATTCTACAACACCGATACCTTGGGGGTTTCCCATGAACAACTTAATTGTTGAGAACATCTAAGTTCTAAACCCCCCCCTGTGTCCATGGGGTAAATCTTGGTGTCCGTGGAGTAAGCCCTATGGAACGGAACTATACAGAGCTATATAGGATAGGAACCCTTCTAAACACACCATCACAGACTTGTGTCTTTTCTATTCTTGGTTGTCAACATACTTTCAGAACAATCTAAGCATTCTTTTGGCAGTCTACATGTTCTCTTTGTGGCCATTGTGCATTCGCGTGTGTTTTAAGTCCCAGTCTGAGCCATGGGTGTTTGTCACAGCCAATGCTTAGGTATATCTTGAGTATCAGACCACACCTTTCAACAGTTATACACCTTGCATTGAAGTTTATGATGCCATTCCTTTTTACTTACAGGCATTACTGACTTCTGCAGCATAAAAGTGTATTGAGGTCTTCAAATCCATAACTGCCTTGCTTCAAGCCACTATTCAGTGCACAGTCCTTCCATACAGATCATGTCCAAAGGCAAAAGCCGGCCACCTTAAGCCTTTGCTCCAAGTTATATCCGGATAAATATCCAGTATGTTCCCCATGGATCATGTCATCATCATTGCAGTTCATGGACCACTACACAGAAGTGGTAATAGAAAATTCTAAAGTTCTTTAAGAAATTACCATATTCCTTGCAGCTGGTGACCTGTAGTGAAGCATTTCAAAACAAAAACCATAGTGCTTTAGTTCAATGGCACCTCTGTCAGCCTATGGAATGAGAATGTGGACCAGTTAACATGCATATTGCTACTATCTGATTGGCATAAAAACAAGGGAAGGCATCTGTTCCACATATTATATACCTACAGGCAAGTTTAACTACATCTGACCAGGCATGCCATGCTTATTGAATATTAAATGATAGCTCTAGTCTTCATAAACTAACAAAAGGGTAGTCAAAAAGCGTATCATAATGAAAACTATCACAAAGTTGCCCATATCATAACAAGCAATATCCAATATCCTAAGGTTAGCAAATAAAAAACATTATTTAAGATTCTAATCACTAAAGATTCTATTGGCTTACACTTCGATCCAGAACAGATGTGGAATGACGACTTCCTAAGAAAGGAAGAGTATGAATGGCTTGCCTAACGGTATTTGTTCAGTTGAAATAACACCATCTACAAGGGAGGGACTATCTACCATTGATTGCTACATGGCCTCTCTAGTGAAAAGATCGAAACCCTCGAGATTAGGAAATTTCATAGATGAAATAATTCAAACGCAGTAAGTAAATTTCAGATGAGTGGAGACTCGATTGACTAGTTTGTTTCAATCCAGAAGAGAGCCGTGGGATGCCAGTTCTCTGAGAAACCAAGCATGTGAACAGCTTGCTTGGTTATAGGAATCTGATAAGTCAAAACAACATCATTTACAAGATAGAAACTTGGTTGATGATACAAACATGGCTGTTGATGTTACAGCTGAAACATCCACTATCAGGGTGTCTACCTGGCATCCACAAGTAATCAATCCTACCATCTATGTTATGCACTGTGTGCGTAAACCAACCATTCAGAAAACTTGGTATTGGTACTTACCGCATTTGCATTGCTGGTCCAAGACCAGATATTGTTGCCGTCATTCTCTCCATAGATGCAATCAAGCCCTTGCCGATCTCTATTGTAGCCTCAAGCTTCTTCTCTTCAAGTGAGAACCTCTGCTCAGCCAGCTTAATCTTTCGCTCCTCCAGCAGCAGCCTCCGTTCCGTAAGATCTAATGGGTTTGATGTAGCTTTGGTCTTTGCTACTCTTGGCTCCCTTGCATGATTTGGGGCCATATTGCCCCCTGCTTCCTCCTTTATATCAATCAAAGAAATCGACTTGGTGGTATTCTCAGATAGTTGTCTAGCCACATTAGTACGTTCAGTGGATTTGCGCTTCCGTCCAGAAGCTTTCTGCTCAGTAATAGGTTGCACATCTTCTCTAGCATCTCCATCCTGTCGCACTTCCTTCCCAATTTCTGAAGGAACTCCCATGTGAATAGGCTCCTTGCATGAGGCTGTTGTTGATCCACCTTAACCATCAAAGACAGATACAAGCCTCAAAGCAGGGACACATCAAGGTATGTTGAAAGGAAAAAAATACCGTAGCCCACATAGAGAAGTGAAAAGAAGACTTACAGAAACCAACCTGAGTCAATATTCAGTGAAATCAGGGCAGGAGCTCCAGGATTTAGAGCAATAACAAACAGGCCAAACCGAGTTGACATAGCATTGTAGACTTCTCTATCAAAAGTAGCTGGAAAGCCACCTTGTACTCTCTCTTCCTCCCTCATAGTCCAATAACTGGACTTCTTTTCCGAACTTTTTGATTCCCAGTCAAAAATCATTCTGAATGCAGGCCAAAGTGCTTCCCACTTCTCTCTACATTGTGGAGCCGACTTCAATACACCTAGAGTTTTGCAAGACTCTGCAATCTCCTCCCATTTTCCAGTTGTAGATGACCTCAACTTCCTCGGTCCTGATTCTGCCCTCTCTGCCTGAACTTTCTTGGCATCAAAGAGCACAATCATCTCGTCTTGTGTCCATTGATCATCTAGCTTCTGCTGCATGTTTGCAACTGTTGCAGCTGATGCCCCTCGCATTCCAGTTTGCATGTCAATGTTCACTTCTTTAGGTTTTACAACAGGGATTTGAATAGTCTCCTCATTCTGCACATTGCCAGATGAAACAACCACAATGTCCCCTGCTGTATACTCCTCTCGTGGCATACTACCATCATTTTCTGGTTGCTTGTACTTTATGCTGCTACCGAATTCAATGCCTGTCCTTGTGGTGCTCTGCATGCCCCTCTGAGAGAAATTCAAGTCCAAGGGAGTCTCCATGGTAGGCTCCGAAAAGCTGGACATTTGAAATGAACTTCCATTCACAGATGAGACATGTTGAGCATCAGTAACTGGAACAGCACCATTGGCAGAGAATTGGGGATGCATCTTAGAGCTTTAGGGAGCCATATTAAAACCCTGTAACATTCATCCTGGCCTTTAGTGGATGCTGATCTATATAAACTCCTCTCTCTCTCTCTCTCTCTCTCTCTCTCTCTCTCTCTCTCTCTCTCTCTCTCTCTCTCTCTCTCTCTCTCTCTCTCTCTCTCTCTCTCTCTCTCTCTCTCTCTCTCTCTCTCTCAAGCCATCAAAGAGGCCAAAAAGGAGGCAGACCGTACCCTCAAAATGATGGACAAAATCAGAGGACTCGAAGAGCATACGAGAGGACTCGAAGAGCATACGAGAGGACTCGAAAAGCAAGTGAAGACCATCACAAAAGATCGAGACCCATGATGGGCAGTCCATGAGTGCCTCGAAGCCAACGTCACTAGGATAATCAAAGAAGAAGGTGAGATCTCCAATGTCGAGACACTCAAAGAAGAAATAAAGAAAGAAATCAAGTCGGAGATAAAATCCACCCACGAGTCATGGGTGGAAGTAGTACAGTACACAAAAGGATTAAGGAGGAGGTCAACAAAGCCGTGAAAAAAGAAGCGCTCACTAGAGTTCAAGATACAAGCGAGGAGGAGAGACTTCGACACACTCGACGACTCCACCTTCAGATTATGAGCCTCCCAGAGGGCACGCCACGGAAGGGGGATGCTACCGATATTTACCGCCGACTTGGATATGAGATCATGCCCTTCGCAGAAGCATGGAGAGCTAGAAGGGATACATCCCGTTAACGAGCACTCATCCTTCAGATGGGCTCCGTGGAGACATGGACTGCATTCTTTAGACGTCGACCAGTGCTAAGCAGACTACCCGGCAGCCCCCTGTACATGGATGAGGACCTCACGAGGATCAAGGTAGCACATAGACGTGTTTGCATGTCATAGATCCTCCAAGCAGGACGAGAGGGGAAAAAGGCCTTCTACTCTGATGGTAAGGTCTTCATAGGTGGATGCCCTATCAAATAGGGTACCGCGGCCTATGAGGCAACACCACGCGAGGTGTCAACACTCAAAGGAGAAGCATGGAACTGCAATGGGGGACACTTTGGACACGACCAGATAGGTTTGAGGAGATCTTAGCGTCCCACAACTTTGCCTCCACCACAAAGACTCACGAGATCCCGGAAAGAGGCCTCCCCCACATAGGAGGTTTCGAGTGGGCATCCACATTCAAGACCCCGACACGGAAGAGTACAGCATGAGGATCGAGGGGCATCACCATCATATTCAGACACAAGTTAGAGAGTCGATTCCACATCATCGGGTGAGACAAGGAGGCACGCTACATGTGGGTATGCATGGAGATAGCAACAGAGAGGTGAGCCTACAGAGCCATTTGCTATTTCCCACCATGAGGATCTAGATACTCTGCACATGATCGGGATGAGCAGCTCCAAGGCAGTGACTGGCCCTACACTACACTTTCAGAGGAGATACTACACTATAGCACTCTGGGTGAGGTCTTCCTTACAGGGGACTTCAACGGACGCACACAATCACGCCAATGTGAGTCCTATGATATGGAGCAATCACTGACCATGTGTTGGAAGTGGGGTGGGCCTTAATAACAATAATCAACAAATGAACCTTAGCATACACATTTGAAGACTCAAAATTAGATGAATGAGAAGTAGAGAGAATACAGAACTTGTCAAAGTGTAATAGTAAGCCAAAATGCTGACCTACACTAACTGATATTCGAATGTGAGTTACAAAATGTATATATGACTATAAAACTAAATGTGTGCTGAATGTAGATACAAAATCTGAATCTAGGGAGAATTTTGGAAACTAGATACAATAGTTTGTTCATAAAGTGCCTAGAGATATGAAGAGTGTGTGTGTGCACTTGAAGTGAATAGAAGCAATTTAGAACTGTTTGTACAGCAAACCCCTTAACTGGATAGCAAGGAAAACTCCTCCTAATGCTGATGTAGAAGGCATGAAGCCTAGGATCAGCAACACCAAAAGAAGAAGAAGACAAAATATAGAGCTTGCTACTCATAAAATTCAGCAAGATGCTGATGGTTGGCTGCCAAAATCTCCTCCAAATCTGCACCAGAAGTTAGAGCACACCTCCTCCAGAAGTTAATCACCTCTAGGACTAATTGATCGTTGAGTTGGATGCTCAAGTGATGCCATAAGTGACCCCTAAAGCCTCGTTATCTAGCATTCAAAGTTGATCCACGAAATTCAGACCAAAAAGCAAAAAGGCTGATGTAGTTTTTCTGAAAAGCATGCGAATAGCTTTGCAATCTGCCTTTTAATTTGTAAAAAAATTGCTTTTCTTGACAAAGTTGTAGCGATCTCCATCTTTTACGCATCAGCATGACAAAATACTTTGCTTTTCTTGACGTAGAGACTGAGAGGAGCAAGATCATGTAAAAATCCCTTTTTAGCAGAAATTAGGCTTGCGGTTTTCTACCAATCTGGACCTCGGATGACTGAATGTTAAATACCAAATGAAAGCTCTCCTGAAGTACTATCTGACTATCTCATAATAATTTTTGAACTTTTGAGACGAAATTTGACTAGGTCCCGAAAATTAGGGTTGCTCGAAATTAGGGTTTTACGCTATTCGAACATCGTTTCCAACACCATGAGGAGCAAGGGACCAAAGGAGAGGGGGACCCGTCGAGTATCAGCATACAGAGGTCAAGATACCACAAGGTACGAGGTACGAAACACACCTACTTGAGCTTGGCAGTCAACACCATCTCATTATTTATAAACGGGACGCACCGATGGCCAAGCTCAGATGGACCGACATGCTTTCCACACGGAGGTGGCAAAAGCACTATCGACTATATCTTAAGTACCCTCTCTCGAGCTGCGCTAATCACTTCACTTAGTATTGATCGATGTCCACTTGGCGCCGATCACACTTTTATCATGTTCATACTCTCATCTCCTCTTCCACTAAATCCCCTCTCACCCACCCAGCTACACACTATGATACACACATACAAGCTCTCACATGTCTTCTCACCTTTGGACACACTCATCTCACAGATCACCATCTTACACGACTCAACTCTACACAACTTCTTCCACCACACACACATACACGTAACACACCCACCATGCACGAGGTCCATGCCCCAAAACCGATGGTATGATGCTAAGTGTCGAGAGCTACAAAAGAAGGTAGAAGCATCGGAGCATAGCAAGGAGATTACACACAAACAAGCCCTAACACTGCATGCAGCACCTGACCCGTCGGAAGAGGCGGGAATGGGAGGAGAGATAATATTGGGACATCTATCACCTACTCATGAGCCGCGACAATGCAATGGCATGGCGACACTTTAGAGAGAAGAGAAAGCAAACACCCATCCGAGAGCCGGACACATAGCATAGCTATGCACAGAGCCTATACCACATTCCAAACTGGCCACCCATCCCCATGCCACAGAGTTCACGCTCCACCACCTTTCACTTTCTCACACCAGAGATGGTGAGCCAAGCGATCACATGCCTACAGCATGGCAAAGCCCATAACCTGTTCAGTTTATAGGCGGAGCATCTCATCTACCGACTCTAGCACCGCTCATTGCCTAACTCTTCAAGCAAGCACTGGTTGAAGGGTTCCCTGGCTCATAAATAGAGCACACCATAGTCCCCATCCATAAGTCAAGCGATGTTATGGATCCAACTACATACCCGACGATCATGATTGGCCCCATACTGGCTAAGTTATATGGGACGGTGCTAGAGTCAGAGTTAAGCACCTTCACCGAGAGGAAGGGTATCACAGCTCCAAGAGAAGAAGGATTCAGACACGAGATTACTCTACCATTGACCACATCTTCACTCTGAGATGCAGGATTCAGACACGAGATTACTCCACCATTGACCACATCTTCACTCTGAGATGCCGGATCCACAAGGCACAAGTGAGGAAGAGGAGATTATATTGCTGATTCGTGGGCTTCCGCAAAGCCTTTGACACAGTTCCAAGGGAGAGGCTCTTCAGACCTTACTCGATATCGGAGCTCCAAAGGAGATGATATGGGGGATCTAAGCCTTATAGAGAGAGTATCAGGTAGATTCAAATGCCCAGGTGGCCTATCCGATTCATTTGCTAGCACCATCGGGGTGAAGCAAGGATGCCCTCTCTCACCCACCCTCTATGGTCTATACATTGATGAGATAGTGGACTTTATATGGCAGTAGGGAGGGGATGGTATTGAGGTACGAGGGACCATTGTTTACATTCTTTTATACGCTGATGATATTATCCTCATTTCAAAGCCTACAAAGGGTCTATAGGATCATCTACACGGCCTAGACGACTTCTGCACACATAGAGGGCTATCAGTGAACCTTGGTAAAACCAAAGTTTTGATCTTCCATACATATGCAAAGATCAGGAGACAGTTCTTTCACAGCAATAAGCGAACCCATCGAGGTAGTCGGATCATATATCTACTTGGAAATGACATTCACAACAGCCTCAAGGCTCTTCTCCATGTCTCGGCAGCCCACGATCGCATCACACGAGGATATGCAGCACTTGCTTTGACGAAGAGAAAGTTGTTGGAAGTGGGGTAGGTGTGAATAACAATAATCACAAGTTTACAAGATTTTCCAACACATGAACCTTAGCATACACACCTTAATACTCAAAAAGAGATGAGTGAGAGATAGAGAGAGAGTAGACAATATTTTCAAGGGTAACGATAAGCAAATAGCCTACCTACACTATCTTACATGTAAATGTTTATTTACAATGTCTATAGATAATACAAATCTGAATCTAGGCAAAAATTGGGAACTAGATACAAGAATTTGTGTGTAAAGTGCCTAAGAGGTGTTTGTGTATATGTGAGAATGTAGAGAATATGAATAGCTTAGAACTGTTTTACCACAAACCCTAATTCTGACGTTAAGGTTTCAAAAACCTTAAATCAAAAACTAGTGACATAACAAGTAAGGAATTGATATAGACTTATTACTCACAGTAAATCAGCAATAACATTGATGATTGGCTGATGCTAACTCCTCCACAAGATCACCAAAGGTAGAGCACACCTCCTCTATGTGTAGAAGAACACTCCTCTAGCTTATCTGATCACAACGATAACTTGATGCCTTGAGTGATGATCCATAAGTACCCCAAGGGTCACTTATATAGTGCTCAGGGCTGCCCGCAATGTGCTTTATAAAAAGCTGCGCAAAACTCCAAAAGCAACTACGAAAAAACACGAAAAGCAACTTTTCGTAAAAACTTTTGCGTAAGTTTTTTATGTCGTTGATCTTGCTTTCCTGACTAAAATGGCTGCGATCTCTTCAATGAGCCATCAGACATATAATATGAGATGCTTTCCTCGACCTTCTCCATGATGTAAAAAAAAAACTTTTTATGATAGAGATTAGGGTTAGGGTTTTCTCTTGATCTGGACATATGTTGACTGAATGTTATAATATCAAATGAAAGCTCTCTTCAAGCTCTATCTGATAAGCTAATAAAAATTTTTCACCTTCTGTACCCAAAAATTAGCTAAGTACCGAAAATAAGGTAGCTATAATTTAGGGTTTTGGCCGATTCTGACATTGTTTACAACAATTCCCCCTTCAATATCATAATGGTACAAGATTCAATACTCTGCAAAATTTTGATATTTGCAAATATATCTCTTAACTGATTTCCACTTAATCTTGAGCTGGCTATGCATGAACCTGGAGAGAAACTGCAAACTGAATGTCAGGACGTGTATTACATGAAATACATCAAGCAACCAACTGGTTGACTATACAAAGTAGCATCAAAAGATTATGAATCTACTTCCGACTTAAATGACACAATAACATACATAGGTGTTTGCATAGGCTTGAAATCTATCGTCTCAAACCTTTCCAATAATTTCTCAATGTATTTTTGTTGTGTTATGTAGATACACTCATTTTTGTACTTGAACTCCATCCCAAGCTAATAATGCAAAATGCCTAAATCATTCATATCAAATGTATGCTTAAGTTGTGCTTTAAAATACAGAAGATTTGAATCTTTAGGACCTGTCATGATCATATCATCAACATATAATAATAATAATCAAAACATCTTTCTCAGCTTTAACATAAAGAGTAAGAGCTGCAATTGAGTTTTCAAAACCAATAGATAAGAGATAGATATGTATCTTCTCATACCAAGCTCTTGGTGTCTTCTTTTAGTCCATACAAAGCTTTGATAAGCTTGCATACTAAATGCTCTTTACTTATCTCCTCAAAACCTTCTTGCTGCTGAATGTAGACATCTTCATCAAGATCACCATTAAGAAAGGCAGTTTTGATATCTAACTAGTATACATTGAACATTCCAACCAAAGAATACACCAAGAGAAAGTATTGTTTTGCCTAGTGTCATTCTAGAAGTGAGTGCAAAAGCATCGTCAATACCTTTCTTTTGTGCATAACCTTCGACTACTAACCTTGCTTTATACCTATCAATAGTACCATCTTCTTTTCTTTTAACCTTTGACTACTAACCTTGCTTTATACCTGTCAATAGTACCATCGTCTTTTCTTTTAATACTAATTGCCCTTTTTATCTTTTGGTAACTCACAAAGCTTCCATGTTTGATTGTTATGAATAGAATCAATCTCTTCTTGTATAGCTTTCTTCCATAGAGGATTATATAATGAATCTTGAATACTACCTTGTTCATTCTGAACTGAAGTTAGTGCTAAAATGTTATGAATCTCAAAATGTTCTACATAATTTACCTGATCTGCTTGTTGCCTCCTTGTCTAACTTCGGGTTCGTCCTATGAAGTTCTTTATACTTCTGTCCTTCCAAGTTTGATATAAGCACCTTGGCATATTCTTGAAAAGTGGTGAAATCTCTTCTGATGCTTCAGTATCTCTTTCTTCCGAAACTCAGGAACTTTCTCCAACTTCATAAGTTGGAACATCAAGAGGTATTGATGATGGACTAGGCACTAAATCCTCATATTAGTAATGGAACTCTCTCTTCACCTTTATCAAGTCCGTCTCTTAAGGTTTGAGAAGGTTCATCACCCCCCTTATATGGCTGAATGTAAGAAGCCAAATTCCTTCTAAAAAATGCATAATCATATGCCTATACGAAATTTGAAATCTCTGACTTCTTATCAAGAACCTTATTTTCTAAAATATATGCACTGCATAAGAGTAGAATATCACTTGTATCTAGAACATTGAATCTGTATCCTTTGCTTTCAATTGCATAACCAATAAAGATGGCTTTAATGGCTTTTACATCAAGCTTACCACGATCCTCCTTTTCAATATAAACATAAGCTAAAGAACCAAAAACTTTGAAATAACTCACATTGGGTTTCTTCCCATAATAAGCTTCATAAGGTGTAATGACCTTCAAAGCTTTTATGGAAGACCTATTCAAAATGATGATTAGTTGTACGTGCTGCATCAAACCAAAACTTGGGAGAAAGCTTTTTGGATGACATCATCTTGAGAAATACGTTTGCCTTCGAGAATATAGCTAAGAACTTCTTGAAAGTACTTCTGACTTTACTTTAGGACCATAAATCCAAGAATATCTTAAGAAATCATTAATGAAAGTAACGAAACACCTGAAACCTTGAATAGAATCTGTTCTCATCGAACCATTCACATCTGAATGTATGATCCGCAACTTCCTTGTGGCTATGATATATCCATGCTTCTTCAAAGAAAGTTTGTGAAGCTTTCCTTCAAGACATCCTTCACATGATTCTCCATCATCTCATTAAGCAAAAGTAGGCAAACTCTCTACCATACCAGAATCTTTGATGTGCTTGAGAGTTGTGTAACTGATATGACCAAATGTAGCATGCTATAACTTCGTGTTCTTCTTAGGTGTAGAAGACCTAACAACATTAGCATGACTAATTTTGGATAACACAAACATACCACTTATGTTTTCACCTTGAAATAGACAATGCTCGTCATTAGGTGAGAGGATCTGACATGAATCGTTCTTGAAAACAACTTTAAAACCATATGACAAGAAAGTATAAATAGAGAGAAAATTCTTCTTCATTTTTGAAACATAAAGAACATTAGAAATTGTGAAATTTTCACCTTCCCTTGACTTTAGGTTTACTTCTCCAACACCTACAACATCCAAATTACAATGAACCGTCAAACAAATATTACGAGATGCTTTCCTTGACAAACTCCATGAGAGGATTCAAGTGATGTAAAAAAATCTTTTTATGATAGAAATTAGGGTTAAGGGTTTTCTCCCGATCTGGACCTCTGTTGATTGAATGGTATATATCAAATGAAAGCTCTCTTCAAGCTCTATCTAATAAGCTAATTAAAATTTTTCACCTTTGTACCCAAAAATTGGCTAAGTACTAAAAATAAGGTTGCTGGAATTTAAGGTCTTTGACTATTCTGACATTGATTCCAATAACAGTGCCACCAGGCATATTTTCAGGAGCCCTGCACAAAGGGGTGGCTCTTCGATACCTTGGTTACCGAGCACTCATGTATGTAGCAGCCATATGGGGACCAAGATTAGATGCATCAGCATGGACAGCAATGGAGAGGCTGCATATTCTCATCATTGTCAGACTCATCCGGAACTAATCTTCGATACCCCATGATATCATCAGAGTAGAGCTTGTTGCACCACCGATGCTTCTAGAGGCACTCTTCCAAATAGTATGTTTATTACACAGGATCTAAAGTATGGACACAGACCGCATTACTTACAGAGCTTTCCAGGCATCACGCGACATGGCGCTAGCAAGAGATACCTCCTCGTGGTACGAAGAGACACGAGATTGGTTGGCCCAACATGGATTTGACGTAGACAAGCTACCACCAGTACAGTTCGACTCATAGGCCCCCACATATTCGCTCTCCTACCAAGAGAGGAATAGGATCATTCGCCAAGAGATATGGCATATATACATGTAGAGGACATGGATAAGCCTGACGGATCCATTGCCACAAAAAATGCTCCATTACCATTAGAGTTTCCTGTAGAGAGTAGGGTTTCATTGAGACTCTGCGCTACATGCAGACATACCTACCACACCACCTCTGACTCGTCCTTCGGCAACTTCGAGTTTCAGCACATCAGCTCGAGATCGAGAGGGGTCAAGCGAGAGTCGTCCCTGGAGAGGAGAGGTGGTGCCCAGTACGCCACACAAAGATAGAGAGTGAGGAGCACTTGGTTACCAAATGCCCATCATACTCAGACCTACGAGCATACTAAGACCTTCGAGCATACTCAAGAGTCAAACCTACGAGCAGAGTTCCAAATATAGGAGTCACTCCAGGTCTGCATGACCACAAGGGACCAGCAAAGGATGGGATGCTTTCTCACAGCGGTATATGAGAGACGAGTGCAGATGATACAACCCACACATTAGACATAGGTGAGAACCTAATGGACATAGGTGAGAACCCTATGGGCCACTACTCAGTTCTTTTAGCGAACTCGGCCACATGAGACGGACCTGCCTCCTAGAGGCATAGGGCTCAAGGCAGCAGCACAGAGAGTGCGACACGAACCACGTATGATTGGGTACCGACAACCACTACTGCATCGAGAGGATATCTGATGCATCAAGATAGCCCACGACCACATGGAGCAGAGACACACCACCACCACTTTGGCAGCCTTCTTTCAGGAGGTACTTCGACCGCTTCCGATGTACCACATACTCCAACAAACTCCACTCACCATCAGTGGTTACGGTATACACATCTCATCCCCACACGGTACCCCCTGTATTAGGTGGTCATTATCTGTAGAGAGAGAGAGCTATGCTCCCCCTCTCCCCATGCACCACTACATTACCCCTACTAGCCATTCATTATTAGGTGCACCATCCTTTAGTTGTTTTCAGCCAGCACAGTTTTGTGTAGTGAGTATTTTCCCTTTTTTCATTTCTACACATAGATTATCACATTTGTACATGGTTTTGTCTCACAGGCAAAGTTCAGCCTTTGGAAGACATTAATATAACTCTCTCTCTCTCTCTCTCTCTCTCTCTCTCTCTCTCTCTCTCTCTCTCTCTCTCTCTCTCTCTCTCTCTCTCTCTCTCTCTCTCTCTCTCTCTCTCTCTCTCTCTCTCTCTCTCTCTCTCTCTCTCTCTCTCTCTCTCTCTCTCTCTCTCTCTCTCTCTCCCTCTCCCCCCTTTGCGCTGAAACCCTACCATGCCTAACCCCAAAACCCTAACGCCTCTGCCCTGCCCGACAGCTCCGCTCTTTGCCCGCCACCCAAGCCTGCTGCCCACCACTCCCGCCTGCTCTACCCTCTGCAGCCCTCCCCCGTCCTTCTGCACCCCTCCCAAGCCCTCTCTCGTCTGCCTGACCACCCCATGCCTAACCCTAACCCTAGCCCGAAATTGTCCCTAAGTTTAGACAAAATGGCTAACCCTATTCCTAAGCCAAAAACCTAAATCCCAACCCCAACCGAAATCCGAAACCCAACTCAAATCCAAAATCCAACCCAAAACCTAACCCTAACCCTAACCCGAGCCCTAATCCTAACCCTAGCCCCCCCTCCCTCCCTCCCTCCCTCCCTCCCTCCCTCCCTCCCTCCCTCCCTCTCTCTCTCTCTCTCTCTCTCTCTCTCTCTCTCTCTCTCTCTCTCTCTCTCTCTCTCTCTCTCTCTCTCTCTCTCTCTCTCTCTCTCTCTCTCTCTCTCTCTCTCTCTCTCACGAGTTAAAAGATGACTGCATCCTTGAAACAGAAGTACTAGAAGCACAACTAACCAAGGTGGTCCCCTTCATCAATCTAGGAACTCCGGTCTTCATCACACCCAAAGGAACTCAGGCAAGGGTAAGCTATTTTGACATGTCAGATAAGATAGCTGTCATGAAGCAAGCAAAGTCACTACAAGGTACTAAAGTATGGATAGCAGATGAACTCACCCCACTCCAACTTAAAAATCGACCAGCAGAGTTAACTAAAGTCAGAGAAGCCAGGAAGAATGGAAAGTGGGCAGTATACAGAGGCGGTCAAGCTATTATCAGAGATTTCCATACCCATACCACATAGGAAGAAACAGCTATCTCCCTCATTTGTAATATATATTGATGTAATTTTGAAACTCTTATGAGTCATAAGAGTGCTTTGGAAGCCACATCCCCCCCCTCTTATTTTTATTTTGATTTTTCCCTTTTATTATAGCCCCTTGAGGGCTTCCCCCCAAGTGGAATGTAATGTTTTGATGTACCTGATCGGTCCCATAGGTCGATTTCGACCTCCCGTGGACATTAATATATCTTTCTTTCTTTCTTTCTTTCTTTCTTTCTTTCTTTCTTTCTCTCTCTCTCTCTCTTCCATGGCTCCGAAGTCGGAGGAACAATTGGCCACCTTAGAGCATGCCCTCCGAGAGTTGATAGGGAAACACAAGAAAGAAACAGATTCTGCACTGAACAGGGTTACCCGCAGAGTCGTAACCCTCGAAGCCAAGGTGGCAACCTTCGAGAAAAAAAAGAATCCCTTCGAGAAGAGCTTCTTGATATCCGCAAGCAGCACTCACGGGACTGGGAGGAGTTGCACACTGAGCTTACTGATATGAGAACGAAACTAGACAGCATGCGCAAGGAGCGGGAGATCCCCTCAGCTAGAGGACATTCGGGTGACTATCAAGGAGTGCATGGAGGTCGTTCAGAGCGAGCTTGAGACTAAGAAAGATGGATGGGTCGAGGTTGTAAAAAAGAACCTTCGACAGGAGGCAAAGAACAACCACCATGAGGAGATCCACATAGTACATACCACTATTGAGGAGGAGCGGATGCGATAGGCTCACAGGCTCAATGTTCGCATCTCCGGCCTCACACAAACAGACGGGTCACCAGAGCGGGACAGGCATCGCTTGTGCACACTACTTGGATACCGCACGGATGAGCCTCTCCCTTTCACCAAAGCCTAGAGAGCAAGACAGGACACCACATGGAGCAGAGCACTTATCATTCAGTTCTCAGATGAGGCCGGGAGGAGAGACTTCCTCAGACGACGGGCGGTACTATGCACTACACCAGGCACCCCCATCTATTTGGATGACGACCTCACAGGGATGCAGGTAGAGCACAGACGTGCATGCATGCCGCGTGTCCTCCAGGCCAGACGAGAGGGACATCGTGCCCTATACAGAGACGGTCGGGTCATCATTGATGGACGGCCCATTGACTAGGGATTCGCGGCCTATGAGACAGCACAGAAGGAGGTGCTCATTGCAATCTGGAACTACAATGGATCTTTGTGGACACATCCAGGGCGCCTCGAGGAGGTGATGGAGGGCAAAGACATGATCTTTTTGACAAACACACGAGAGCCCCGGGAGGAGACTACCGAGGATTGAGGGCTATATGTGGGAGTCAGCTCACCGCCGACAAAAGAGACAGCACACCACACGAGGATCAAGAGGAGTAGCCGTGCTCTACATACAGTCTCTACAGCACAGGGTAGAGGTGGTAGCCAGAGACCTAGAGGCACGTTTCATGTGGATACGCCTCCAGCTATCAGAGGAGCGAGCAGGGTATTTCGCCGTCTGCTATATTGCAACCATCGGTTCGCGCTTCACACATTCCCCCACGCAGCTATCAGGGGGGGGAGGGACCAGACACCACATCGCCATATGACTTCCTCAGTGACACGATTACGGAGTATACCGGGATGGGCGAAGTCTTCCTTGTAGGAGACTTCAATGCCCGCACTCAGAGCCACCAGTGTGATATCTACGACTTTGACGACCCTGAGATGCTTCGTACCATAGAGGACATGCCTACACTCAGAGCCTCGGCCAACACAGCCACACCCACCTCATACGGCCGACACCTACTCCAGATGGGAGCAACACACCGTCTCGTTATATATAATGGGATGGGGACATGGCCACCTCGAGCGATCTCACCTGCATTCCACCCACGACACCACAGGGAGGCAATGTGGTAGACTATGTTATCGGACCCCTGGAGGCGACACATCTCATCACCTCATTCACTATCCCACCCTTACCAATTGGAGCTGATCACGCATATCTTGCCCTATCCATTCGCGGCTCACCATGCATATCCCACCCCGTCACCATACAGCCACGAGCCCATACCACCATTCACTTTAGACATGAGCTAGCACATATCTATAGCTCCCATGTTCGAGAGCGCATCTACTCCCTTGATCCCTCTGCCTCCTTGGATACCCTCACCGCCCACTTCTCCTCGATCCTCCACACATCTGCTACTCTCAGCTTCCCATACACCACCCACAGCACCGCACATTCAACACGACTGGGGCATACACCCAGAATAGATGGTATGATGAGGAGTGTAGGCGACTATACCGACATCTCATAGCACAAAGTATCTTGGGATCCATCACAGAGAGGGAGGCACGACGACAGATGCAAGCCCTCACACGCCGGAAGCGGCGAGCTTTTGAGGAGCGACAGGAGGCAGAGTTGATCGACCTTCTCATGAGTAGGGATTGTGCCACCGTGTGGAGGGCACTACGTGAGCCACGCCCACCTACACCCATAGTAGATCCTAAGACTTGGCACACCTACGCCCAGAGGTTATATGACGTCCCAGGACAGCCACCATTGCCGATCCCTCCCACACCGCGCCCTGTGGTATCCACCCTCTTCACGGCAAGCATGGTACGACAAGCCATCCATAGGCTAGAGCATGGCCGTTCAACAAACCACACGAGGCTACAGGGAGAGCACTTTATATACGCAGCAGATGTAGTTTCCCACTTGATCGCCCATCTCTTCAACCGTGCTTTGGTTGAGGGATTCCCTTACTCATGGACTATGCATACCATTACGCCTATCCATAAGTCCGGCGATATGATGGACCGAGGGAACTACAGGACTTATGATAGGCCATATCCTGGCCAAGATCTATGGGGCAGTACTAGAGGCAGAGCTCATTACACACGCTAAGGCAGTTGGGATCAGAGCACCCGGCCACAGGCTTCCGCCGCACTTTCTCCACCATCGACCACATCTTCGTGCTTCGTTGCTTGATTGAGAGCGCGAAGGCGAGGAAGCAGAGACTATACTGTTGCTTTGTGGATTTCCACAAAGCCTTCGACATGGTCCCGAGAGAGAGACTACTACGGAGGCTCCAGGAGTTACAACTACCATCAGACATGCTATGGGCCATCCATGCTTTGTATGCACGAGTCACAAGCAGGGTACGTTGCCTCGGCGGCCTATCAGACAGCCTTGTTAACACCATTGGTGTGAAACAAGGTTGCCCTCTCTCACCCACTCTCTTCGGTCTCTACATCGACGAGATCACAGAGTATATACAACGAGGAGGGCGAGGAGGAGACCTCGGAGGTATGCCAATACACATCCTATTATATGCTGACATTGTCTTGCTTTCAGAGTCACAGGAGGGGTTGCAATCACATTTACAGGCGCTCGATACCTTTTGCATGGAGAGAGGACTCAGTGAACCTTGGCAAGACCAAGGTCATGATCTTCCATACCTCCAAGACAGTACGCCATCACGCCTCTTTCACTGCAGTTGGAGGACAGATAGAGGTAGTGGACTCCTACGTCTACCTAGGTGTCACCTTCTCGGGCAGCACAGGGGTATTCTCCATGGCAAGGCCGCGAGAGATAGATTGACGCAAGGCTATGCGGCACTTGCAGGATTGGAGAGACGCTCCATGGCAAGGCCGCGAGAGATAGATTGACGCAAGGCTATGCGGCACTTGCAGGATTGGAGAGACGCTGCTTTCAGACACATTTCAGGAGCCCCAGACTAAGGGGTGGCTATTTGACACTCAAGTGACACCCGCATTGATGTACACAACAGCAGTATGGACACCGGGGATCACGGAGGCGATGTGGACGTGGATTGAAAGGCCCCAGGTCACCATGATCTCACGCTTGCTGCGCAGCAAGCCCTCCGTTCCACATGACATAATACGAGCTGAGCTTGGCACACCACCGATGCTCGTGGAGGCCCTCTTCCAGTTGGTGACCTTTATTCTAAGAGTCAGAGAGCTCCCCACCAACTGACTAACCAGGCTTGCATTTGAGAGCTCTAGACATTTGGCAAAGACAAGGCATGAGAGAGTATTGTATGCACAGACTTACCGATGGTTAGCAGACCATGGCATGAGCATTACGGATCTCCCCCCTTTTCAGTATGACATCTCTTTCCCCCACCTTACCCTCTCTCGTTCGGAGAGGAATAGGATCATCCGTCAGGACCTACTACAAATACACGTCAGGGAGACATGGATAGCACCACGGGAGCCTCTTCCCACAAAGAGGCAACACTACAGAGAGCACTTCCCGACGGTGACAGCAGATGGTTTCATTCAGAGACCACGATACATGGATACATACATGGCACTAGCTGAGAGGTGGCCATTGGGCAGCTCAGAGTATCATCACACCAGCTCGAGATTGAGGTTGGGCGAGCGACACATACCCCGAGGGACGAGAGATTATGCAAGATATGCCGAGAGGAGGTAGAGGACTAGGAGCACTACACATGTAGATGTCAGGCATATGAGGACATCAGAGACCGCTACCCAAAGCTCTTCAGGGGGCCCAGAGAGATCAAGGCTTTATTGGGAACAAAGGACCAACGCCCCCTAGGTCGCTTCCTAGTAGAGCTCCAGCACCGCCGTGCATCACTTCTCCAGCAGCAGATGGAGATACACCTGCCCCCCCCCTCAGACTTATATTACAAATTTTTTGAGACCCACAGCCACTCGAGGACCCAGCTCGATGCGGGGTGTCACATTACATAGAGCATAGGAGCTTAGACGACACCGTCGACGACCGAGACCCCCACATTACATAGAGCATAGGAGCTTAGACGACAGCGTCGACGACCGAGACCCCCACTCCGGAGAGCCCATCCACATCAGAGAGAGATTAAGGCGATTCATGCACACCATGACATGGAGATACGGAGACGTCAGCATCGCACCCCTGTTGATTTGGACGTTCCGAGCATTTTGAGGATCGCCATGATGCCTTACCCACCGATGCATTATATCCTACACCCACTCCAAGCATTTAGTGGGTTGTGATACCATCGAACCTCCCCTCCCTATGCATATCATATTTGTATCTCACCCATTGAGCATATAGAGTGCATACCCATAGCACCCCACACCCTTTTGCTGTACTCACACTTTATTTTCCTTTTGAGATCACAGTGGATTGGATCATACTGATGTATATATTTTGTCTCATAGGCCGATTTTGGCCTCTAATAGACGTTAAAAAGTCTCTCTCTCTCTCTCTCTCTCTCTCTCTCTCTCTCTCTCTCTCTCTCTCTCTCTCTCTCTCTCTCTCTCTCTCTCTCTCTCTCTCTCTCTCTCTCTCTCTCTCTCTCTCTCTCTCCTCTCTCTCTCTCTCTCTCTCTCTCTCTGCCCCCCCCAAAAAAAAGAAATTAATTAAATAAAAAGAGAGTAATTATTTAATCAAAGAAAAAAAATTAGATGATAAATAAAAAGAAAGGAAAAATGAAAAATGAAAATGTTTTTCTTAAATTATGATAGTATTTTTTGCCTCTAACTATACCAATATGGGTTTTTTTCCTAATGATTCTCTTTTAGCAAACTTGAAAAATTGAAGTAATCGGAAAGCTATTGATTGCATGTAGCAATTAGGAGTGAAGAGTAGAAGTGAGTTGTTCTCTCATCAATACTGTTGGGCTCTTGCAATGTTTCAAAAGGCCGTGCATTTTTTCGAAGCTACTAATGAGTGCTCGGTGGAGAGAATCATGTCATGTACTAGGATTCTACTGTTCGACATCATTTAGCTGATCAGGTTTACTTTGTATCTAAATTGTAGCATTCATTTTCGCTCCTACTACTTACAGCTAGGTTGCCTTAGTCATTATATTGTATATACAAATCTATTGATTGTTCATATCAATCAAGGAAAGTAGTGGCATCAACGCACCATCACCGACAGTTTCCACACCTCATGTTTCTATGTCATTTGTAGTTAGCGATGTGCATGTATCATTTATATACGAGTGTTAGGGAGCACTAGATTATGCCCTCTTACTAGACTAGACAAGATTTCGGAATAACACTTCTAATTACAAGATCACCCACATAGGGAAATGATAAAAGAAGTCCCACAACACTAGACTTGATAGGCATAGATAACTCAACTAGAGATGATACAAAAGATCCCACAACCCGGGACATTAGACTTGATAAGCATAAATAACTCAACTAGAGATGATACAAAAGATTCCACAACCCGGGACCATAGGTATGAAGCAAGATCTTTGGATTACAAGAACTTCTTTTAAGGAGACTAACTAGATACAAGGAATATTTGGAAAGGATCTCGTACTAAGAGATTACAACAGGACGAGAGGATGTCCAAGATACAAGACTAGAGCAAAGGACAAAATTAGAACTCAAACTGGAACTTGGAAGTACTTCCTTGGTGATCAAGGCTCCTTGAGCTCCCAAGACTAGCACTCGGAAGACTAAGTATATATCTGGTCAGCCCCTCCTTATATAGGTTTTCAAGGGCGGTTCAACAATGGCGGTTACGAATTGATGATATTGATATCATCAATTCGAAATATGATCTCTAGATATCATAACCAAGCAAGTAGACAGTCGATCTTAGGGTTTTGGCACGTTCCAGACACAATGGGAGCATTAGTTTCTCTAAATTCTGAACTGATCATGAGATATAGCAGGTGAGATGGAATCTAAGGTTCAAGATGATTTCCTTTGTTCATGACATCACCTCCCCCTCAAGCGACGAGTTCCACAAGGAGCCGTCATGTTCTCTTGTCTCAACTTCATTGGATTTTTCTTATGAAATTCTCCAACCTTGATTGGTGCTCTCTGAAGGTTTTTTGCAGGTTCCATGTGTGATCGCTAATATCATACCCTTTTCAATGAACAAGGTACTCCAATCTTCCTCGGGATATTCTCGAATCTAGGAATATGTATACTATATCTTGGATTCTTATGAATTTATGTGTATTTGTAACGACGCACCTTACGCACCTTACCTTTGTATACCATTCTGTCCTCACACCTTACGCATTGCTGATGATATTGTTAGTCATTGAGGTCCATAGTTCTTATCCAGATTTTGGAATAGTTTTTGCAAGCTCCTTGGTGTTCAAGTTAAACTATCTACAATCAACCATTCATAGACTGATGGACAAACAGAACGGGTGAATCAAGTCCTAGAACAATATCTCCGTTGCACCATTAACTATCATAAAAATGATTGGTTTGAGCTCTTACCATTTGCAGAGTTTGCCCTATAACAAGAGTGTTCATACATCTACCAAGCAGACTCCCTTCTTTGCAAATTATGGACTAACATCCAAGGATGGATATACAACTCTCAAATCATGCGAAGGACTCAGTTGCCAGAGATAAGGTTGAGTACCTGATGGATATTCACAAAGAACTAAAGGAAGAGATCCATAGAGCGCAAGAACAATATAAGTATTATGCATATCGACATTGTGTTCAAAATCCAACCTATCACATTGGGGATAAAGTCTGGTTACTCGAAAATAATCTATAGACTTCACGGCCTTGTGCAAAGCTAGACCATCATAGATTTGGTCCGTTCACTATCTTGGCTGAGATTAATCTAGTCATTTTCAAGTTCCAGTTACCAAGTATCATGAGAATACACTCAGTTTTCCATGTGTCCATGTTGGAACCATATTTGATTTCACCATTGGGGGGGAGAGACCTAGTCCTTCGCCACCTATTGAGATTGATGATCGTGAAGAATTCGAAACTGGATTACAAGAACTCCCTTCAAGGAGATGAACTAGATACAAGGAATATCTGGAAAGGATCTCGTACTACGAGATTACAACAGGACAAGAGAGGATGTCCAAGATACAAGACTAGACAAGACTAGAGCAAAGGACAAGACTAGTACTCAAACTGGAACTTGAAAGTACTTGATGTGACGACTCCTTGAGCTCCCAAGACTTGCATTGGCAAGACCGAGTATGCATGTGGTCAATCCCTCCCTATATAGGTTTTCAAGGGCGATTCATCAATGGCAGTTACGAATTGATGATGTCATCGATAATGTTATCAATTCGATGCATGATCTCTAGATATCAAAATCAAGCCGGTAGAAAGTCCATCTTAGGGTTTTGGCACGTTCTGGACACAATGGAAGCATTAGTTTCTCCAAATTTTGAACCAATAATGAGATATAGGTCATATGGAATCTTAGGTTCACGATGGTTTCCTTTATCCATGATAATGAGTTTCTCCTCCCATGCCCTCGTGATTCTTTGTTACTCTTGAAACGCAAGAGAGGTATCCTGACTATGCCTGAAATGTACCCTACGCACAACACCATGCAAGGATGATGACAAGACCTGATCCACCCAACCATCATTTCGTCTCCTTCACAACAATGCACACACAACAAAAGCATGAACTCACAAGATGCTCTACAAATAGAGTTTCTATCACTTCTGTAAGAGATGGGCAAACTCAGCCATACTGAAACCTAGCACAAAATGCAAATCAAAGATAGAAGAAATTATAGAAAAAGCATAGTTGATAGGGTATACACACCTATCAACTAGTCGCAACTCGGACGAAGAATCCACAAGTGAAAACTACATGTCCACTAATACGACAATACTATATACCATAATGAATCTAGGCAAACCCCAAATTCATCCTAAAATGAAAGTGCAACTATAAGCTCATGGTAACCAACTACAAGACTATATAGAAGATCAACTCCATTATGCATAGTATCAACTCAATACTACAACATCCCCACTAACATCACAAATCTACCTAGTATGCATGTTGTGGATCATGAGATGAGCATTCATTGTTCAAGTATGTTTCAACCCAATATTGACAGAATTTATGGATCTGTTTCAAATCAATCTACCATTGGACATCCATCATCTCTCCGATCAATGCTTGACTTCAAGATAGAGTTTAGGTCTAGCTAACGACTTATTTCTCACCAACCTTATCAGTTACATGAGAAGAGGAAGAGCTCGCATGCAAACATAGGCCTATTTTACAAGGGTCTAATTCAGCCTATTAACAGAGAGTGAAACAAGGGTGTCCACTCTCTCCTACATATTTGGAGATGTATGTGGATGAGGCTTTTAGTTGCATTGAGAAACTAGGTGAAAAAGTAACACACAGAGCATGGGCATTGATAATACTATATGCAAACAATATTGTATTGAATCTCTAACCCCCCAAGCGGCATGCAACACCCTTCAGCCGCCTTATATATGTCTATACAAGATAGTATATTATTAATAAACCTTGAAAAACTGAGGTTATAGTGTTTAGCACCTCATCACAAAAGATAGACCAGCACCCACTTTTATTGTGGGATAGAACATTATGGAGTATAGAAATGCATATACATATTTGGGAGTAGTCTTAGTGGGCAATTGTTTTTTATGAGGTCAATGAAAGAGATTAGATAGGCAAGACAGAGCTTATGCAAACTTAAGAGGATGCGTTCACAAAGTTCAATTTCTAGAAACTCAAACAAAATCATGGCTTTTTCTAACTTTGGTGGCATTAACCATGGTATACAAGGTGCACATTTGGGGACCCCAATTGGCAACCATGGCAAAGTCGACCACACATATAGGTGGAGGATGGATAGATCTTTGATGTCAATGAATTTTTGGTTGTTTAGAGCAAAGGCTTTAGTACTTCTTGAGATCATTAAAATAGAGACAAGGGCTCTTCTAATAGTAATGGAGACACTTGCTATATCAATCTCTTTCATACATAGCTTATGGGACCTAAAAACAAATATGCTAGACTTGCTCTCAAGTCCTCTTGCCAGCCAACCTTCCAGCGGACAAAGATTGATGGTATGGACAGAAATAATCCTAGTTTCAAATGCATAATTTTAGCATGGACAAACTACCTCTCTTCCAATACTCTTTAGATGGCCTACACTGGAAAAAAAAAATGTGCAGCAACTTCCAAATTTCCAGCCGACTCTAGGTCCCTAATGATCACATAAAATGGGAAAGCTTATTCTGTAGCAAAAGTAATAAAGCTTCGAAATGGAAGGCTCACGACTAATAACTTACAAGCAACAACCTCGCTACATGCACGATGCAGAAAAGGTGCTGTAGTAAATGCACACCCCGGTGCATTGGAGCGCATGTTGTTCACAGTCTTAAATTTTATAACATTGAATAGGAATTTATATACACTCTCATTCTGGATTAAACTAAAATTGTTCCGTTTGTAATCATTCCTCAGTCTTTCATATCTGTAGCTCTCCATGACCAAAACAGAAGCAAGTTCCCGCTGCAGAAGCTTTATACGCAATCTTACCCTGCGACCCTCAGAACATCATTAACCAAGCACTAATTTACGGGCTAGAGGATTGACCGCTGAAAGATGACCTTGATACAAAAAGGACCCGTAGCAATGTCTTTTCATCAGAAACAGTCAAGAAGTGTGCATTACCGGAAAGTAATTGGCCCATTAAAATAAATTTGAGAAATGCTAAGCTGAGATGCATCGGCTGCTTAAACTGCAGATTTGGGATCCTCCCTCTTCTATATCCCATGATTTTAATTATTGTTCGTGATTTGTGAAAGAAGATAACAACTGGTTGCGAAAAAATAACTAAATTCTGAATTAGTGATATAACAACAACGACACCAAAAAAACAGGCCAAAAAAAAGGGCCGGAGGAAC
Organism: Ceratopteris richardii; assembly: GCA_020310875.1. Classification (NCBI taxonomy): domain Eukaryota; kingdom Viridiplantae; phylum Streptophyta; class Polypodiopsida; order Polypodiales; family Pteridaceae; genus Ceratopteris; species Ceratopteris richardii. Next base: position 137,456,783 of record CM035437.1, read on the forward strand.
AGCAGAAGCGCATAGACAATTGCACTTCATCAAAAACAGATAAATGCGCACACAATAACATCAAAAAAAGGAAGACTCGCTACCGGATTGAGTATCGATTATACAGTGAAAAACCACGAAGAGTTCAGCCAATCTTAATGAATTCGAGAAATGTACAAGCATCATTTTCCTCATCTCTGCTTCAAAGTACTAAAGAAACGTGGAGTCCATAGACAATATGCATCTCTCTCTCTCTCTCTCTCTCTCTCTCTCTCTCTCTCTCTCTCTCTCTCTCTCTCTCTCTCTCTCTCTCTCTCTCTCTCTCTCTCTCTCTCTCTCTCTCTCTCTCTCTCTCTCAAAATCGCAGGCATAGTGCACCCACACTGAGCATGGGAAGCACTCTTTAAGACATGCAAACAAGTGTCTGTAATCAAAAAGAAAAGGAACCTTCTTGACGCGAGGATGTTCTTAGCTCAGTTGAGGAAACTGAGAGAGCAAAGGCAACCAAATCTCCTTCCTCATCGCCGTATCAAGGTCCATTAAGACGAACGCATCTTTCTCTCTTTCCCTCGCCTAACTAGAGATCCATCAAAATTAGAACACCAGATTGTCTGTGAGCTAAAATGGGAGTTAGAGGTTTTTTGTGGGTCCCAAAATAAGAGCAGAAAAATGAAGGTGAAATATCATGTTCGAGGTCCTCCCATTGGGGACTGACTCGCAGGAAGTAAGATGGTACAGCTGACTATCTCATAATAGTAAAAAAATAGCTGGTGTTTTTAGTCCGATAAACGAAAATTCAAAATGACCCACGCAAAAGACTTGATAAAGAATCGAGAAAATTACATGCCCAAGAAAGAACGAAATTTGAATGTAAGCTTAGGTCCCTTTGCACTCAAACCTTAGGCTAGTTTCACAAAGGGGCCCGGAAGGAAGACATGATAATCTGCTCTCTTTTAGATGGAAGAGAAAGAAATTTAATGGATACTCTCGATGACTATTCAGACATACAGCACAAGTAGATCATGAAAAAACAATTTTAACTTGTGGGAGAGAGAAATGACTTGAGGCAGAGGGGGGGGGGGGTGAGAACATTTATGAAGAAAATGGTATGTGATGTGGCATGCAAACAAAGTTGGGACTCCGTCCTCTGTGAATAAGAAATGTCAACTCCTTCCATCTAGAAATATATCATTGGAGTAGACACTCGCTCAAGACGAGACACCGTCACATGTGAAATGGGCCTTTGGTGTTCTTGCTTCATTCCCTTTTGTTATGAGCAGTCTCTACTTAATTCATCCTTGGTGGGTCTTTGGCTTGTTTCACCTTTGTTGCAAGGGAAAGCATGTGCTCTATAATTATGGGTCCAAGCAACAAAAGACATGGATTTTGAGGGTCCAAAGTCACTTGGAGAACCCTCGGAGTTTATTGAGTAACCCTTGGGAAAGTGTCTTCAAGACTATGGTTTGAGTCCTTGAGCTATTTGAATTTCATTACTCCCAAGTGAAGGGTTTTGACCCTTAGGATTTATATTTCCTAAGGGTATGGTATTTAACTCTTGGGAGGCCTAGTTTTGTATAACTATGGGTCCAAGTAGCAAAATGCATGGGTCTTGAAGGTCCAAAGTCACTTGGAGAACCCTTGGAGTTTATTCAAAAACCCTTGGAGAAAGTGTCTCCAAGGCTATGGTTTGAACCCTTGAGCTATTCGGATTTGTTTACTCCTAGTTAAAGGGTTTTGACCTTTAGGGTTGATATTTAACCCTTAGGGAGGCCTCTTAAGCATTTGGACTTGTATGTACACTAAAAACATCTAAGTTGGATGTTTTGGTCAACCTCAACTTAAAGAGACTTTTCAAAGTCTTGAATTAGTTAAGGATCCATCTATTTTGCTAGGTCCATGCACAAGTAGTGCATAGAAATGGGCCTACATAGCAAATTATTTGGAGAGTCTTAGAATCCACCTACTTCATATGTTTGTGTTGTGGAAGCCTAGTTCGCACATAACAAAACATTGAATTCTGCAAGGATGTTTTAATCCCTTATCATTCTATCCATACTTTGCATATGGGCCAGTCAGTTACATGCAATCCTAGATGGGCTTTAGAATGATTTGGGTGGGGATTAGCCCACAAGCGGATTCCTCTCTTTTCATATATATTCTAGGATAGAATCCCCTTTTGATATAGAGGCATATCAGAGAGATGAAGACCATGATGAACAAGACTGATCATGGGGCATAGGTGAACACTCCACATATTATACCTACCCACATTTCGAGGATAAAAATCTTAAAGAAGGGAAATGTTGTATAGATATGGGTCCAAGCGGCAAAATGCATAGGACTTGAGGGTTCAAAGTCATTGGAGAACCCTTGCACTTTATTGAGAAACCCTTGAGAAAGTGTACCCAAGACTATAGTTTGAACCCTTGAGTATTTTGATTTATTTAGTCCTAATTGAAGGGCTTTGATCCTTTGGATTGATATTTCCTAATGGCAAGGTATTTAACCCTTAGGGAGGCCTCTCGAGCCTTTAGATTTGTATGTACAAGCTTGGGTGGAGTTGGTTGGGTGGACGTGCATCTCTCACCCCTTGTGGGTTTGGTTATCATAGTTAGTTCTCTAGTTTACACTAGTTATTGTGTAGCCTTATATTCTTGCTAGAATATTATTTATTGTATAGTCATCTTGTGGTTATGTAACACCTTGCAAGCTTTTGGATTTGTATGTACCGGCTTGCAACCTTGGGAGGAATCGTTTTAGAATCCATGTGAGTGCCATGTGATTTCATGTGACTTCCAAGTTAGAAGGCCTTGGATTAAAATCTGTGTGGGGAGGACACTTGGCAAGCTCTCCTCACATTTTCCCCCTTTTCTTAGAGGTATGTATGGGTGGACTTGATTGGGTGGATAAGTGCATCTCTCACCCCTTGTGGGATTAGATGATAGCCTTGCTAGTTCCTTGGTTAGCGATAGGTCGTGCGAACACAACCCTCTCTCCTCACATTTTCCCCCATTTCTTAGAGGTATGTATGGGTGGATATCTCAATCCTTGTGGGATTAGATGATAGCCTTGCTAGTTCCTTGGTTTAGCCTCAATTAATTAGCGATAGGTTGTGTGGACACAGCCCTAGCATAACAGCTGGATTTTATATCTTCAAGTTCTTCTTTTGAAATTTTATGTGGGTTAGCCGACATATATTTCACGTGCATGTGAGCTATTTGTACCTATAAGGGTCTTCAAAAGGCTTTTCATATTAAGTCCCCTTAAAAGGGAGAGGAGAGGGAAGCTAGGGGACCCCAGGTCATCTGATAAACGGCTAGCAAGCCCAACCACCTATGCAAGTATGAAAGGAGAGACAAGAAACCCATGGAAGAGCCTATGAGCAGACTTCTCATCTTCCTCTTGATACAACAAATAGTTGTCATTACAACTTTAATAATAGAGATTTCTACAATGTTTGCTTTCTATATGGGATAAATCTTCAGCCACGCAACATTTTGAGCTTGTTTTAGAGGTCTACTAAGATGCCTCTCTCAAAAATATGACATCAAACACCTGCCACTCATGCAAGTCAACTTCTAGCATTTTTCATCTCATGAGATGTTACAAACCTATTCTGTAAGTGTAATTTGAAGTTGTATACGATATTAATAATTTTATATATGGGACGTAAATGGTGTCCTTTTTCGAGAGCTCACCTTGAACAAATCGAAAATAGCCGCCAACAAGTGACAACCAATAGCCATAAGGAAAAGAACCATTATTTCATAAGTCTCTTCTTTTGGAGGCGGAAGCAAAGAAAGAACAAAGATGAAGGTTGGTTCATTTTAAGCATCAAGGGGATGATGAAGCTTCTTACACAACTAAGTAACTTTTAAGTTTATGATTGATCTTAATGTTTGTCTGCCTTGGCTACCACTACCTTTGTATGCACACATAGTTGAAGTATGGGATAACAATTCAATTATGATCCAAGTGCACATATTGAGAAAAGGTACTTTAAGCTATGAATAGGAAAATACACGTGTTCAAAAAGGAAAATCAAGCACTACAAGCAATTGCATGCATCTATGCAATGAAAAGAAAGATTTTATGTGCGTTTTTGCTTAACACGAGATGGTTTCAATGTAAAAATTCAAGTTTTAAGATTTCCTTTGTGCACATCTCAAGTTTACATACACAAACTCAGGTGCATTAGAATTATGATGCATTGAAAGGAAGCGCATGTTTGTGCACAGAAAGGATCACAACAATAGGAATACTAAGCATGTTAGAAGCATTAGATTGCTTGGTTTACTGATGGCATGCATGTATTTGCATGTAAGTACATGTATTACAAATTCAATTATCGCCTTCTTACAATATGGGAATAGACAAGTAAATGTATTCCCTAGTAGACCATTTGGTTTTGAATAAAAGCAAGAACTTTGGGAAGAACCTAGTTTTTAGATGGCCTAGTGAGTGCAAAGTTGCAATCATATGTCTATCTTAAGGAACCCCAAACCATAGAGCAATGTGTATGAATGTGCATTGATATTGAGGATAACTTGGGTGATGAGTTAGAACATTCTTACTCTATAAGGATTCAAATCGTTCTACTAGCTTCACTTACAAATCCTCAACATCAATAGATGAACTAGCAGAATAAGGGGCTCGAAAGTTAGGAGTACCTAGTTGATAAACTCCTAGGATGGTCTCAATGATGCGATGCAGACTTGTGGAGGAGAACACATGGGCAATGTATGCCCATTGCTAGCTCAAAATTCAAGAAATCTAAATGCCTAGTATTGCACCATTGAGAAGAAACACACAAATCATATTGCACAATATTTTCCTTAAAATAAGCAGGCAGTTAGGGAGAACTACGAGCAACCCTATAAAAAACTAGACATATATCAAAACCAATACCAACCACATCCATACTATAGGCCACAACAAGCATACCAACCACACTATCAGGCATATCATAGAACCCAACTAGTCCTAGTCAACAACTATCACCCCCTGCCAATATAATTTCAATTCAATATGCAGCGATAGAGGACAACTTAAATAGATCCATATTGCCAACATCCCCTATGATCTTAGATAGTGATACCAACGCTCAAAGTTTTGATTCTACTCGTAGATATCCCTCTCACTTACTACATAGAATCATCGAAGCATAATGAGATATATCAATATGAAGCACCAATAATGGAATCTAATTGGGAGCCTAAATACTCCAATGTGATGTACACAAAACCAAACCCTAGGCCCCCCGTTAAGGCAGATGAGACCCCAAGCCCTTAGAGGACCATGCTACAGATGTCAAGGACACCACTTCATACATGATTGCTCGCTTCCTCCACCAAGGAAACCTCAATCCATTGCGGTTCAAGGTTTTGCCTCTGAATATGGGAAGGAACATCTCTTAAGATATTGTCCTGAAAATCAAGCCAATATGCAAAAGATTAATTGGATCAATTTGATTGGCTTGGTAGATGAACCCAATCGAAGTTTGACTAATATAACCCCTATATAGATAATCACTAGAGCATAGGCTCTACAGAAAACCCTAGACACAAAGCAAGAGAAGAAATCAAAAGCTAGTGAAACAGAGAGCACAAGTAAAAAGAGAACTAGATCTTGGAAGGGTAGCTGAGAGAGAATCAAGAGACAATGGACAAAGAAACTGAGTGAATTAGAAGAGATTCTCAAAGAAACAAAAACAAAGATAGTTGAAATCTCCTCTCGAATGCACTCTCAGACACCATCACCATTCAACCCACCTCATCGAATCCCACCATTCATTCCACCACCACCCAAACTAGGATCAATTATAAAGGATCTTACTCTAGAAGGCTTGAACATGATGTTGAAGGCCTACCAAGATCGAATTCAAAAAGGGACAAATGTGGTTGAGTTAGATAAATACTATCCTTGAGAGGATCTATAGATTGAGAGAACCAATTTTTGTGCAAAAATGGTAGAACTAGCCCAAGCTATGTTCAATGCCAGGCAATTAGAAAAACTCAATCAAACCACAAGTACATTTTGAAGTAATTTTGGAGAGATTAGAGTAGTTGGTAGCTAAACCCAAAACCTTAGCTACTCTAGAGGCTCATAGTAGTGGAAGTGAAAGAATAAGCTTACCCCCATAGGAATCTTATGTTCTCAATTCTATAGATGACAAAATTCCTTCCTCAATAAATCGTTACTCCAAAGATTTTTTGAGAGAGATACAAGAGGAGAAATGGGCCAAGGAGAAAGAAGATCCTCCCCCTATCAAACAAATGGATGATCGTTGTCGTAAGGATTCTAACACTCTCACTCAAGAATAGAAAAATTAAAATCTTTCTCAAAAGTGGTGAACTTTAACCTCTTAGAAAAATGTTTTATATGATTTATCATTTTGATTGTCCTTTCTCTTGAGTACTTGCAGGTTGTGAAGCATTATGTAAGACTATGAGGATGTGACTAAGCACTTCAATGTGTGTATTGATTGCTTGTACATATTGTTCTTCATTATAAATTTATGTATTTCTCATTAGTGAATGCAATCTTGCATAACTAAATACAGGAAGAACAAAGATGAAGTTATTGAGTTAACCTTTATGATCCTATGTGTGTTTGAGACATGTTTATGAGTATGAGAGAATTTACATTGGCCTATGAATTGAGGAATCCTGAATAATTGTAGCCTAAATGATTGTGGAAAAGCCTTAAGTGTGTATGATTGCATGAATTTCTGAGTCACAAATCATGTGTGTTAAACATATGAACGTATAGGTACTCACAAGCATTCGTATCTACATGTGTTATAAGTATGACATTCCTTATTTAGTCACGTAAACCCTAAAAACAAAAGCTCTAAGGGTAGTACCCCTAAGTATTTTTTACTTTAGTCTATAAGTCTAAACCTGTTCATTATTTAAGTTAAAATCATAATCCAAATACAACTAATAAAAGAAAAACATAAAAATAGTGAAAAGAAATGCGCTTTTTGTGGATATATTATATAAATACGCATACGAGCATTGAAATGTGTGTGATGTATGTGAATATTTAGATATTCACATGTATGAATATTTGGTTTAATATATACTCAATTATGAATTGAATATTTATATCAATATATGTGTACAGTCATTAATTAATTTAGTAACTTAAACTAATAAAGAAAAGAAAAGCAAAAATAATATGAAAGGACGATAAACGCCAAATGCGAAATCTTTCCCTTGTGGGCACCCCACTGATCCGTCAAATGCACAGAAAGAGAGAGAGAGAGAATTAATTTTAATGTGAGCAGTTACACATTAAAATTTTTTTTATCGAATATGATTGCAATGTCGAAGAATGCATTCCGTTACAGTGTTGCGCCATCGCCACGCCTCGGAAACAGGCAAGCATGAGCAGAAACGACAAGCGTCCACTGTAGCGGCGGGTAGTGATTAAGGATGGCTTGTCACCAACAACAGTTCAGGACGGTTGCGCGTTTTCCGTCAGAGGAGGTCTACGTTCTAGACATTGAAAGTATTTCAGTGCCAGTACTTCGAACTGCATAGCTTACGACAGCTCCGCAGAATCTGCATTTGAACGGTTGCAGCAGCCTCCAGACTGTGAACGCACGTTCAGCTGTCGTCTCGGCGTAGTGCCATCCAACGAAGGTACGGCAGGTGTCGTGATAATCTGCTCGGAGTGTCGCGATAGACAACTTGCAATGGAGGTGTCGCGATAGTCTGCTGGGAGTGTCGCGATAGTCAGCTGGCCCGATGTCGCGATAGTCTGCTGGACGTGTCGCGATAGGCAGGCCCTTGTCGCGATAGTTTGAGAGCCCTCGAAGTCCGTGCACGATAGACAGTGGAATCGCAAAGGGGCGCTACCTGCTTGTTGTGGTTAAAGGATTTATTAAAAGAAACTCCTTTATCTGCGCGTGGCGGCCTTTCACATTCTTTCAGGAAGATTCTAAAAAGCTTTTTTTTATCAATCTTAATAGTGGTGACTTTCTTTTATCAATCCGTCTCAGTTTTTGACCCGCGACAGACGGCTCTCATTACCACGCGATGGTCGCTTTTAGCAGAATTATTTCTTTCTTCTTTTGCTTAAGCTTCAAAGTCCTTCATATTGGGAACGATTTAACTCTTTGTCAAAGCGACTCACAAGAAATTACTTCAGCTCAATGCAGTTGACATCTTCTCTAAAACTTTGAGTTTGTTCATCAAAAGGAAAAAGATCTTCATTCTCGGGGTGTCCCTCTTTTGTCATGGATTTGGCGACCCCCTCTCTTGTGAGAAGTAACTTGGCCCCTCCTCCCGGGGAGACCGATAACCTAGCCTCTTTGTTGGAGGTGGGTTCTTGTGCCGCCCTAGGGGCCTTCGAGAGTGCTGAACCCCCCTTGGTCTCCCTCAATAGATCCGCAATTCTGTCAACTCAGGAGGAGCTCAAGAAAGTTTGCCTCGTCGGCCAAATGTTCGGCCCTAAGCCCCCGCTCGAAACTGTGCGACAGTGGCTTCGCAACGAGTGGTTCCCCCGTGGGCTAGTTGTTTGTAAGTGTCAGTTCTTACCGGCAAGCCACTTGCTGCTAGTCTTTGAAAATGAAGATATGGCGTTTCGAGCCCTTAGTGTCGGAACTTGGCAACTCGGCCGGGCGACCCTGTGCCTATTCAGATGGTCCCCTGATTTTACTCCCGACAAATCGAAATCGCTTCGGTACCCTCTCTGTTGAGCTCCCTAACCTACCTTACTTCTTGTACAAATTCGTGTGGGACATCGTTTCTCCTATCGGCAAGCCATTGGCCTCACGCGAGGACATTGGTGGTCTCATTTATGAAGGTGCAAGACACTCGTTCAACGCTAGGTGGCACCCTCAAATCTGTGTCGAGGCTGACCTCAGTATGCCACTTCCATCGAAGATCAAACTGGACTTGGGCGAAGGGGATGTATGGGAGCAAGACATCAGTTACAAAAACCTTCCCAATGCGTGCTTTCGCTGTGGCCAACAAGGTCACAGGATTAAAGATTGCCCTCTGAGACGAAAAAGCAAGCGAAATCAAGAAGCCCCCAAAAATGCTCAAGATAGCAATGGTGCATTGAATCACTCGACGAAAGTAGAGGAATTCAAGGGCCCCCTTAATCCAGAAGCTGATGCAGACGGGTTCATCGAAGTCAGAAGAAGAAGGAAAAGAAGCCCTAGGGCAACTTCTGAGCGAAACAACATGTCAGTTACCCCCTCCAGCAACTTGTATTGCAATCTGGAAAAGGACATCAATGAGTTTGACTATCCTGGTGGGAACCAACTTGAGGTGGACACCGACGTCAAAGGCCTAGAGATCCCTGACAGTAAAGAAACCTTGCAGGAGGGTTACACTACAAGCAAAGAAGACGGCTTTACTACTATCAACGAAGATAACGTGAATAGTGAAAGCTCCATCATCGGATCGACTATTCCGGAAACGGAGCTGAAAACGGTGCCCAGTTCTTCCCAGCAGGAGGCATCCCGCAAAGGAAAACAACCTATGGAGTTACCGTGGAAAAGCCCCCACAAGAACCTATTGCTAACTCGGGATCCGATCCGAGCGAAAAAGAAAGATGAATCTAAGAAAAGAAAGGACAAAGCTCCCTCCCGCAAAGAGGGATCACTACGACAATGATCATCATCTCGTTAAATGCTAGAGGGCTAACCGACCCCTCAAGAGCAATCATCATTGGTCAATGGCTTCGCGACATTAGCCTAAACCCAGATTTTATATGTATTCAAGAGATTAAAATTGACGGAGAAGACCTCCAGAAACGGCTTAGACATGTCTCCTCGACCCATGTTTGGATTTCAACGGCGCATCAGCGGGGGTCCGGTGGAACGGTAATCGGTATTAATCAACTCTGGTTTGAAAAGCTTGAGAACTCCATTGAAGATGAATGCCATCGATGGATTGCTGTTTCTTTCGGTGCTCCCTTTTGTTTTACTTTAGTTTCTTTGTATGCCCCTAATGGGGAGTTAGAGAGACTTAACACTTGGGCCTCCTTGGACTCGCTCCCCCACAACGTGCTTATTTGTGGTGACTTCAACATGGTTGAGGACCCTATGGACAGATGGATGGGCAAGGGTAGGGTCATCGATAGTTGGGAGAAAGAAACGTGGGACAAAACTAAACTACACTTGGATTTGGTCGAATTCAAAGACTCGAATGGCTTTTCTTGGTCAAATCTCCAAGCAGGCGAGGACCTGAGGAAAGCTAGACTTGATAGATGCTACATTTCTCAGAGTTTTACTCATCAGTGGGGCCACCCTTCCCTCTCGCAACGCACCGACCTCACCATCTCTGATCATTACCCGATCGTCATAACTTTTCAACCCCCCACCAAGATCCGTAAGGCTCCTTGATTCCATGCCAGTGTGCCCTCCTTCTCTCTCCCCTCCGTCCATTAAGAAATTTCTGATGTGTGGAAGGAGGCATTCGCCTCTGGCTTGTCCCCAGCCAAGTGTTGGAGAAGTGCGGTCGATAAGTCACGACAGATCATGATTAGATCCAGGAAGATGCTAGAGACTGTGCGGCGGGCTCGTAGAGAAGCTCTATATCATAGACTCTGGCGGCTCGAGGAGGAAGTGAACAAAGGAAAATCTCAAGCCCAGAAAGGACTCCAAAAAATCAGAGCGCTGTTGAGATACGAGGAAGAGATACAAAGGAAAAATTTGCATATTTTCTTCAAGGAGTGGTGGGCTGGCAAAGCCGACAAACCCACCAAAGAGATGTGCCGTATCCTCAAAAGGAAACACAACAGAGAATCGATCCCCTTATTGCTAGACGCAAATGGCAATGTATGCAATACGGAAGAAGATAATTTTGGGATCATTGAAGGGCACTTCCCGAGACTCCTGGGGACCTCAAACCCCCTCTCCCACCATAGAAGGGACTGTATGGCAGCCATATCTAGGGTTGCCCCCCACAGGATACCACTCAACCTTCACTCTCTGCTTCATGCCTCTATCTCTGAAGCCAAAATCATTGAGGTCATTGATGCCCTCCCTTCAGGTCAAAGCCCGGGACCCGACGGGCTCACTAATGAGTTCTTTAAATCCTTCAAGTTGGTGGTTGCCACCCCTCTTCGTTTGGTTTGGCAAGAGGCACTCAAGTTTGGCGCGCTTCCTTCTTGTCTCAACAATGGCATTATCAAGTTAGTACACAAAAAAGGGGAAAAGAACAGAATAGAGAACTGGCGTCCCATTACAATGCTCCAAACAGGATACAAGATCATCGCCAAAGTCATTGCCAACAGAATCTCTTGCCACTTGAGAGCGTGGTTAAGCGAGGACCAAAAAGGCTTCATCAAAGGCAGGTCAATTTTGGAAACCATTATAGATATCTGGGAAGGTCTTGAATTTGCAAATGAGTCCAAACAAGAAGTTGTTTTCCTCAAGGTCGACTTTGATAAAGCCTACGACAGGCTAGAATGGGACTATATTCTACAGTCGCTACAAGATCTTGGATGTAGTAAAAAATTCACCAAGATGATCGCGACCCTTCTCGGAAACGTATTGACCCAAATTAACATTAATGGAAAACTTTCAAAGGTGATCAAACTTAGAAGATCTATCAGACAAGGGTGCCCATTGGCCCCCCTTCTCTTTGCCATTGCCACGGAAGGGCTTAGCAGGCTGGTGGAGCATCAGGTGGAAGCTGGTAACATTAAAGGCCTTCGTTTGCCGCATGACCACAGTCAGATCACCATGAGACTTTTTGCCGATGATATGAACGCTTTTGTTCACAAGGATAGTACTAGCCTGGAGACGTTCTGGAAGTGTCTTGCTACTTTTTGTGAAGCCTCTGGATCCATAATCAACCACTCTAAGACCGCCTTTAGAGCTATTGGTGTGTCACAGTCCGACTTTCTCATTGATCATGGCTGTCAAATCATTTCGCAGGGCCAAATTTTTCGGCTTCTTGGGATTCCCTTGGGGTTTGGCATCTCTATGGAACAGCGGTGGAACTGGGTGCTTGCCAAACTCGAAAACAAGTTTAACTATTGGAGAGGTATGTAAATCAATCTTGCTGGTCGTGCTATGGTTATCAACACGTTCCTCTTATCATCTACCATTTATTTCCTTTCTTGTTGGAGATCGAAAGAGCAAGATCTGTCCAAACTGGATAGTATTTGTAGAAACTTCCTTTGGACGGGCGACCACAATAGGAGGGGGTGCCTAAAATCAAATGGTCCATCTGCACCAGCCATAGAGATAGCGGGGGACTTGGTATCTTGGACATTGGGTGCATGGCTAACAAACTGTCGGCCAAATGGATGATTAAGGCTTGGTGCAACGGGGAGGCCTCGTGGGCCAAGTTGATCTTCAGAAACAAGAATGAGTTGGCGCTCATGGGTTTCCCAAATTGGAAGAATCTTGACATCTTGACCTTGCTGTTTTCCCTGATCCCCGTCTTCCCGAAAGGCTCTAATCTGGTGTGCTCCCTTTGGAAGAGTTGGAATAAAGTCAAAAGCTTCACAAGAATCAGTGAAGACTGGAAGTGGGCTGCCGGTATCAGACAAAACGACTCTATCTGGTTTCCGATCCATGGCATCCGGAGTGTGGAATCTTGGAACATTCAAAATGCCAAGAAGCTATGGAACAAAGGCTTCAAAAAATGGAAACATCTCTGGAAACAAGACACCAACCGCTGGATCAACTTTGAGGATATTGACCCTAGCATCAACATTTCGCATGTAGAATGGAACACTTTGCAAAGCAGATGTCTCGCCTGGGACCGACACAAAGTTCGCCTTCTCATGGGACACGACATATCGAGCTCGCTTGGTCTCAAATGGCACAATGGGAACAGCCTATCAAAAATCCCGAACATCAAAGAAACGATCGACTATCAGGTTAACCTCAACAAAAAGTGGTGCCTGTCATGGACGCGGCTTCGGTGGGACATGAAGTTCATGGCTATCTGGCACCCCCTCATAGAAATCAAAAAGTCTGTCCTCTTATGGCAAATTCTTCATCATGGAATCTGGACCAACCTTAAGGCTAGCAAAATTTGTGGGACCCCTCCCTGGTGCAAACGCTGCTACCGGTCTATCGAAGATATTTCACACATCTTCTTTACCTGCCCCAACTCCAACAGACTCTGGCAGGTGGTTGGAAAGAGAATTAGACTTCAAAAACGTCTCAGTTGGCAGCAAGCCCTGCTGGGAGAAGCGATCGGCTGCTCCGCGTCTCTCTGGAACGCCATCAGAGGGGAGGTCCTATGGAAAATCTGGCGGGAAAGATGTGCTTTCAACTTCGGTGACTCCCCCAAGGAGTGGTCAATTGAGAAATCGCTGTTCCTCCTTGGCAAAAGGATTGTCAACTGTAAAAAATCCCCCCCCTTTAGGCATCATCAAGTACTCCTTTTGATCGATAACAAGCTTAAACCCAAGTGGGCCCCACATGAGGGTGATGAGAGGGTAAATAACCTTCTTTGTAATGTCATCTAAGCTCTGTAAAAGCTTCCCCTGCTTTGTGGGATTTGGGGGGTCCCGTGGGCACTAGTCCCCTTCTCTTGTACTTTTCTTTATTTAATTCAAGTCCGGGAGAGTAGGCTAATGCCGAACTTCCTTTATATTAAAAAAAAATAATATGAATAACTACATGTGTGTCCATGTGTGTAAATATATTTATGTGGACAAAAAATATTATAAATGTGTGATATGTGTGTTCAGATAGTTGATTTAAAAATATAATCTATGTTAGAAATTATGAATGGTCTACATTTAAGTTAATAAATAATATGTTTCATTTTTAATAAATTTAATATTTATATTAAGAAATGTAATAGGAATAGTATATTCAGTACGTCTATGCTTGAATTTAATAGGCGTATGAATAAAGCAAGAGGTTTATATATTTGAAAATATAGTATGTGAGGTAGCAAGTTGACATGTGTATTCATACTAAAGTGCGATTGTATGGGTGGAATTATATATATATATATATATATATATATATATATATATATATATATATATATAGCATATGCATTGGTCTCTTTTTTGATATCTTTTTCTATCAGGTACGCATGATGTGAGGATCAAAGTGGGAGAGAGGGAGAGAGGAAGAGATATCTTTTTTATCAGGTGCGCTGATATATTAGGCATTGATCTCTTTTCTGATATCTTTTTTTATCAGGTACGCATGATGTGAGGATCAAAGTGGGAGAGAGGGAGAGAGAATATGTTCCTGAATCACCCCTTTTTTTTTTTCTTTCGATTGCACTACAGTAGGTGGGCCACTTCCTCCTGATGGTCTTTTTTGTTGAATGCTGAAGCAATACAAACAGAGAAGAGAGAAAGGGAGAGAATGAGAACAAGACTACGCTACGTCTTGTTTCTCTGCTCCCTTTCTCTTCGACAAAGGAGATGGATGCGCATAGATGTTTGCAAGCATCCGATAGAGAGAGAGGGACTTTTCCCCTCATCTCTAAGCTTTCAGGTGCTGCAAATAGGATATGGTAGACAAATGCACAGATAAACGTGTGCTGAGTGTGCATAAAAAAATAAAAGGAGAGAGAATGTTGATGTGTTGCGAAAACAGAGTTCGTGTGGTAGCCTTCCTCTTTATGCTCTTCTCTCCCAGCTTCTACATACGAGACATGGTCAATTGAAGCAGAGAGAGTGTGGGAGAACTATGTTTCTTACCTCACCCCCCTACTCTATCTCTAATCCATGATCTAAACAGTGCTTTAGAGCATGCATTTCTCTATTTTTCGTTGCTTTCCATTCAATCAAACAGCAGGCAAGCATGAAGACATCCCTATTTCAGCCATTTGTGCATCTATTGAACCTTATTTCATAACGAGTAGCAAAGTTAGGGATGTGTATTTGATCACTGTGTAGCTCGCGCAAATATCTGATGTCCTCTATTTTTGTAAGATAAGAACAATGCTTGCTCCTTCTGCAACAAAAATGTCTCCAAGACGTTGATTTTGTGGCGTAGCGCATCCTAACGCTTTCTGTTTCAATCTATGAATCTACATCATGAGGCCATGTAAGTTCTGATGGCACGTGCTGTAGCAGACAAGAGAGATGGAGAATTTGGCACGAATATAGAGAGCGAATTGCACATAGAGTAAATGTGGAGAGAGAGAGAGAGAGGAGAGAGAGAGAGAAGCACGGCTAGAAAGGAAGAGATTATGTGTAGTGAAGATGTCGAAAATGACGGGCGAATCGCGAAGGTCACTCTTTCTGAGGATGGTGTCCTCTGTTGGACGAACTTTGCTACTGGTTGAAACGGGATGAGTCATTGCCTCAGAGTGCCCTTTTCTCCTATCTAACGTGAAGAAAGGACTTAATGTTAAGTTTATGATTAACTTTATGATTTTTGTTAAGATATCGTCTGGCGAAGGTTCTCCCGACGGACCTTGACTCAGAGAGAGACAAGAGTTCAGTGTTGTTACTGGACATAGAGGAAGCTAATAAGCTGACACCCTAAACTTTTCGATGCTTACTGCTTCGGAAGTCTCAGCTGCCATGGGGTCCTTTGGTCAGTCGTCGATTGCTCTCTATCTTCTGAGTTTCTGGGAATCAGGCAGACAGCATGCAGACAATTGGGAAAATCCATGCAGAGGGAGAGAGATGGAGGAGCGATGGCAGTAGTTGCAGTCGATCGGGAATTCCTGGTGACAGAGAGAGGGGGGGAGAAAAGTCGATGAGAGGGAGAGAAATGTCATAAACTACCTTGTTGTCAGTAGATAGGAGTGCATATAGTTCTCCTAATTTTGTGGTGTTGCTCTACCTTCAAGAAAATTCATGGGCAGTCTTTTCATCTTTTCTAGCTGTAGAAAACATCGCCATGCGAACAATCTGATTTATAGTGAGATTTTAATCTATTTAGAGCTTATTGCACGTGTTTTTTTTTTTTATATATAGTTCTATTGAAGACTGGATTGCATGTTATAGGAGCGGTCCAAGGCACAATAATCTGCAAATTTGTCATTGAAACTTGGACCAAAATCTGCAAATTTGTCATTGAAAGAAAGCATGGCTATAAAAAATAGTTTTAATAAAGACACTTGGACATTGTTGATTCGCTATTCATAATACATAAAATGAAAATATTAAAACCTTTTGTTTCCTTTATTCTCTTTGCTTTGAGGAGATGTGCTACGCGTGGTCAATTAAGTTTGATTATTCTAAAAACAATTTGAAAATGATGCGGGGAATATTATAGTACAATATAACTGAGAAGTCTTAGGATTTTCCTCTTAATATATCAAGAACTGTTTTGTTAGCAAGAACTCTTTACGCCCAACTCTTTTCTTATCATATTAGAGATTCGACTGAATTGTTTTGTGTTTTGACCAAGAACTTTGGCTTTTGGCGTTAAAACATTTGATTTCATAGTGTTTGTAACATCCTCTCTCTAATAATGATAATTGATTTAAGTTTAGATTGAACAATATGCAACTATAGTTTGCAAGAACTTTAAATGCTTATAACATCAATCCACTTGTGTAGCAATATAGTTTCATTGCCATCATTGCATGGGATATAAGCATGAGATATCAAAGATAATTTGTTAAGATTAAAGATGCCTTGTGTATGTCTGTTTCTTTCCCATGAAGCTCAGCATCCCTGATAAACAATATGTGAGTAGTAATTGAGTATGTTTTCCTTCCTTTTGTGGAGTTTTGAAATCTAATAGCTGACTGCTTGTATGGTTGTGTCTATGAGGTAGTATAAGCACAAGGTAATAATACATTGTGAAGTTTTACCTTTGTGAAAACTATCTATGATAATGGATGGATCTCTAATCATATGTGAGAATTCTTCTTAGGTAAATACTAAGTCACAAGACTCAAAACATTATGCACAACCGACTGTTGCAAATCTGGCACCGGAATTAATTCGTATTGGTTGCGTTGACAACAGTTTATTGACAAGATTGGCTCACTATATACATAAATTGACTTGCATTCAAAGAAATAGAAATCAACAAAATTACAAGCCTTAAAACTAAAATGTTTTGGTTACTAAGCAGCATTCCAATAAATTGCGATAAAATATAGATGTATGCATGTACATATGAGAGTGTCTAAATATAAGTGATAGATTAATGCATGTGCACATATGGGAATGTATGAGTGCATCTAAAAAATTGAATGTAAATGCATGTATGCATGAGGAATGCATACACGAGGATAATATGTGCATGAGCATGATTAAAGTGTTCATGCATTAGGAATGCATCTATATGAAAGAACATGTATGTATATATGAGATGAATGCAGTACACATAAAGAGTGTACATGCATAAGTATGTGCATATGCAAGTGAGTATGCTTGTGCATGAGTGTATAAGTATGCCATGCATAAGTATAAGTGCATGTGCATATGAGTAAGAACGTATGCATGCATATTAAGTGTATGAATGCATTTTTCTTCATGAGTATGTGTGCATATGCATGAGGAATGTATGTATGCATACATGAAAAAGCAATGAATGCATGTGCATATGAAATTAGTAAGTGCAAATGTATGTAAATGATAATGCATGTATATAACTAAATGATAGATGTGAGTGTGTAATTAATGTGCAAGTATCCATGAGTAAATACAAGCATACTATATAAGCATAGGGAATATAAGAAAACGTGCATATGCGAATGAATAAATTTATATGTGCATGAATATGAATACATCTAAGCGAGAATATATGAGTGAGTATGTATACATATATATATAAGAAAATGCATGAACCCATAAGATTGCATGCATAAACATATATGAGTATTAGTATGTAGGAATCGGCATATATATAAACATGCAGAAGCAAGTGTAAAATTAAAAAGATGTGTGCTTTTTGTAAAATGAATGATGAGAGCATATGTATGTTAATAAATATGCATATGCATATTACGCATGTGTGCATAAGTGTATAAGTGTGTGAATATGTAGGTGTATAAAAGAAAATGAATATATGCATGTTAGTATGAGTGCATGTGCGGCATGCATAAGAATGATAAAAACATGCATATTCATGAGTGTATGTGTGCATGTGTAAGAGATAAGTATGTGCACAATGAGAAATGTATAAAAGTACGTGCGAATGTGAGGAAATGTATATGAGAAATGTATGTATAAGTGTGCTTGTATATATAAGTAAAATGTATGATTTAAAGTATGTTTTGTGCATGTGCATGTATCAGAAAAATGTTCATAAAAGATGTATGCATGTATGCATGAGAAAGGTGAGAACAGGAAGGTGCATAAGTAAATAAAGTGAATATGTATGATTAAGGTGTGTACACACATGAATAGAGGAAAATACATGAGTTGAAAAAGTATGTGTGCAAATATATGTTAATGAAATAAAAACTCAATGAAAACCATGAGTGTTTTAATTTATCATAAAAATACTTATGGTTCTCTCTTTTTTGATATGTGTTTTTATCAAAACATTGACGAGTACTTACGAGCAAGTGAGATCGGGAGATTGTAGTTGCATACACGCTACTTCTTTTGCTTTTTCTAGATCAAATTTTAAGTTTAATCTTGTATTAGACTTTTGCATTAAAGTATTTGTATAGGGTTTACTATATTTCTGGATCAGATTGGTAGTTTTATCACTTAAAAATTGTATAAAAACGTTTCTCTTTTGTATAGGATCACTTCTATCATAATCATGTCTCTTTTTTCACCTATCTTTCCCTTGTTTTGAATATATTGTTCATTTGTCTAAATATCTAATCTGTTGATGGACGATGGTGATCCTTATGACACATCTATTCCATTAAGTAGCATCCCTAATATATCTGAGAATATAACTATCCTTATTGAAGAGTTCATAAAAGATCGCATTACTAGTGAAACCTTAGTCTCATAGTCATACACTTACGGCCTGTCTAGGCATCGAGCCCGCACAACCATATGGTCATAGTAATACTTCATTAAGCCTGATCACACCTCTCGACCTAAGTGACAGTGAGTAAACACCTTGGGTGTAGTCACCCAGGGAGACCATAGCAAATTTTGGTTCTAATATGTCAATGGCCTCCAGTCACACCCCTCGACATCGTCATGATCAATTCCCTTTATATCTGGGGAAAAACTAGATGGGGAATTGAGTGAAAGTTTAGATTTTGAATCTAATTCCCTATAGGATCTGGCACACTTCATAGGGCCATGGGAATTAGTCTATCAAGATGAGAGCCCCCACATTCATGGTTAGAAATGATGAAATGGTTTTGCCAAGGGACATTGAAGTAGTTAAGAACACTAAAGTGCAGTGCCATCTCAGTTTAGAAAAGCTCTTACGAGTTACACCTGAGTTGTGGAAGCATGAAGCAAACTAATTGCCACAAGTTGCTAATTCCCACTCTCAGGTAGGTTCTCAAAAGATGGCTCCAGAGATACCTAACAAGATAGGATATATGAGCAAAGGAGAAGAAAGAAATACCTATCTTCCTATCACTTACCAGGGCTATACCACTGCCATTTCCACCACTTCCCTATGGGAACATTGGGGAAAGCTAGCTCTAAGACCAACAAGGATGAAATCACAAAAGGGAGACGGACATATCGACAAGCCCCTAGGATTGTTAGAAGGGATAATTCTCACCACATGTGGTGTAGAGTTTGAACACACTTTTGCTATATGTGAGTTTGGAAAAACTCATGTCTATCAGATGATTTTGGGTATACCATTTATGAGGCAATTGTAGATAGTGCAGGATTGGGGAACCAATTCCTTGTACTTACAACACTTAGATGTAACTACCGAGGTCAATCTCAAGGACTACTATCATATAGATGTCCCACCCTTGCAATGGAACCCATTCCATAAAGCAATAGATGAGACAAAATATGTACATTCCATGGGATCAGATTCTCATGGATGCGCAAGGATGCACACTTATGGATGTCTAAAGTCGCAGTGGAAGAAGAGAAGAGACTAAACACTAGAAACTTAGGTTCAAATGAAAACCCTAGATCAATTTAAGACCTAGCCTACACACCTATGGTATTCCTAGATGAAGAATTTGAACCCCATGGTTGGGCTGAAATTTTAGCTATGATGGACATACCGATGCATGAGAAATAATGGACATCCCATTGTGAAAAAATATTGCTATGACATCTTGGTATTTACAATAGAACCATTAATTGTTGACCTAGTTGTCGAAGAGTGTGAGCCTATTACATCTGTAATAATTGAAGCTAGTGATGACGATGTAGAATCCATCATCATGGAACCATTTTGCACTTAAAAGAAAGATGTTAGGACTCAAGAACAAGAAGCATGTAAACGTGAGGTGAAGTTAACTATATAGGGAGACATCGAGAGTGATAAGAAAAGAAGAAAGAAATAGTCCCTCACACAAGAAGAGGAAGAATCCTTATTTTAAGTGTAGATAATTTCAAGAGCTATGAGATAGATGAAACAAAAATTATCATAAGAATGCCTAAATGAGAATCTCTCATGGGAGAGGTGTATGATAACAAGGAGTAGATAGAAGATAGTAGAAATAATTGAAGATAGAGAAGAAATATGTACCTAGATAGGACATGAACTGAGTGAGAAAGAAGAACGAGAGTTGATGGAATCGTTGAGAGAATATAGAGATGTGTTTGCTTGGAACTATAAGGGCATGAAAGGAGTGGATCCAAACATCTCTTCTTATAGGATCCCTATGACCTTAGAGGCCAAACCCACAAAGCAGAATGCTTACATGTAATGATAATTATGCAGCCAAGATCAAAGAAGAAATCGATTGGTTGATAGAAGTAGGATTCATCTATGAGATTGAGCATACACTGATAGTTATCTACTTCATATCACTAAGCATTTATTAGAATGAGTAGCAAGCAAGGAAGTTTACAACTTCCTTTAAGGATTTTCTGGCTATAACCATGTAGCCATTTCCCGAAAAGATCAACATAAGATGGATTTTGCCACGGAGTCGGTTATCTTTGCATTTTGCATGATGCCATTTGGTGTCACTAATGAAGCTGCTATATTTCAAAGGCTGATGTGTCATGTGTTTGAGGACTTCCTAAGGAAGAACTTAGAGGTCTATGTACATGATCTGTGTGATCATTCCCACATCAGACAAATTCACATCCCAGAACTTAGACAAATCTTTGATAAATATAGAGAATATCAAGCTTGTTTGAACCCAAAAAAATGTGTTTTCATGATTAGGCATGTCAGACATTGATCAACAAGGATCAATCCATTTGATCCATAGGGATCGTTGATCCACAAGGATCAGTCCATTTGATCCACAGGGATCAATACATGTGTGTGAGGGACAAGGAACAACTAGCCAAGGTCCCAATCTTGGGGGATACCCTAAGGTATGTTGGTAGTAATGGGAATTACGTGGGTAGTAATGGGAATAAGTGTTACATGATGGCCACATGTTCATAGTAGACTATCCCAGATCATTACTATTTTTAGAGTACATCATTGCTATTTTTAGATTACAAGAGGGTATATATGGATGGGAGGAGAGTCACACACACATCAAGCCTTTTCTCACAATTGGTATCAGAGCCATCATGGATTTCTCATAGTTTTTTTGTTGCATGAGATTTTTTAGTCGCCATCTCCATCGGATGACCCCTCTCTAGATGCATATGTGCCATACGCACTCAGTCCTGCCCAAACTTTGCTCGGTTCCATTTAAGATTCTCCCGTACTCTGTAGCGCGGCCCATGCGCGTTGACCATTAGTGAACACAGATCAAAGAAGATTTTTCTTACTTCTTCTTGGTGATAGAGATTTAATTGAAAGCACCCTTTATTTATGGCCATTTGTTCAAGCCACCGATTGCATGTTTTTTTTCCATGCCACTAGGGTGATTAGAGAGAGCACTCTGTTTGAATTTGAAAAGAGGTGATTATGCACATGCATATATACTGTTTTCAGGCTAAAACAAGATATATGGGATAAGTTTAAGCTCCACACACGTGCTTCAGTATTCAAGGGAGTGTTTCAATCGAGTTCAAATTTGTTTTCTTCATTGCCATGGTCAAGGGATTCCTATCTTAGTCAAGAATTACTACCTAGCTCGACTAACGTAGCCATGTCTTGAGCATATCTCCTCTAAATCAAGAAATTTTTATTGTTCTAGATAGACCACTCAGAGACCTTTCTAAAGAGTGGTTGGAAGAACCCTTTTGGTTTCAATTTCCATCATCTTTAGAGTTTTGAATGGGCCATTCATCCTCCAACAACCCTCTTTTGATCATCGTTTTGAAGCACAACTTATAAGGAGAAACTTTGAAAGCTATTCCAATAGAGTGTGGACCATCCTCAACACTTGCACACACCTACTCAATTTATATACAATGTTGCTTTCTTTTTGCATCATATTGCATATAGGACATACAATTTTGCATAGGCCCTAGACTATACGCATAGTTAAGATGTGGATTCATATTGTATGGTGCATATATTCTTGTTGCAGGGATAGGTAAGTATTTTCTTGTAGGTTAGCGAGGAGAAAAATATAAATTTTTCAGGGTGTGTAATCCCCTTTCAATCTACTTGTAGTTATATTGTACCTATTGGCATTGTGAAATTTATCAGGTTTGTAATCCCCTTTGGTCTATTTGTAGATATATTGTGCCGGTCGGCATCATTATTACGAAAATTGCTTGTCGTAATTTTTTTGGTTTTCAAAATTACGCCATTATGTTGCCAAACTTTTAAGAAAATTAGTATGCATATGCATCCAAACATATAGAACATACTAAAAGTTTCTTCATGTTTCATTGAGCAAAGGCATGTAATTTGTGTAGTTTTCACTGCCACTTACTTGTTTTGAGTATACAGAGAATATAGAAACTATATAATGATCAAGATGAATGATTAGTAACATTTTGATTACAGAATTGTATAAGTTTGTGGATATCTAGTAGATATCACTATTTTGGAGAAACTAATTCAAGTATAAGACTAAGGGTAGTCTTAAGAGAAGGGCAAATACTGCCAAGGTCATTAGAATAAGGAACTTAGTAGTTCACAGCGAAGAATTCTAGGATGTCTAGTTAGAACCTAGACTAGATGATAGTTCATCCTCAAAGATTCCATAATCTAGAAGAGTGCAAGTGGCATTCTGATCAAAAGATTTGAAATCTGTGAAGTAATACATTTAGAAAGAGATGAGAATTTTGAAGTAAAAAGAAATGCCCTTTTGCAGAAAGGATAAATTGAGATAAGGGCTAGTTTTACCAAGTTCTCATGAGTTAGAAACTTAGAGGTAAGAGGTCTCAAAGTAATTTGGCACCTTAGAAGAGATCTCTAAGAACACCTACAAATTTAGGATGCTTATAAATTCAATCTCTAATTCATAAGTAGTCACTATAATTACATAACTATGAGTCTAGTGCACATTTCTATGTGTATAGAACAAAGAAAATTATTTCAAAAGAAGTACATACTTCAAATTTATGGAATAAAAAGGACAAATCAAGTTTGATTAGAATGCCATAGTCTGCCATAGTCAAATAAAAGTCATCTAAGACTCCTCGATTTAGGAGTTGAGACATAGACTTTAAAGTTTCTAGTTTTCTAAGGAATCATATCTTGATTTTATAACAATTTAATACGGGCAGATGAGGTAGTTCCATCTATCTATCTACCTAAGAATGAAGAATAGAGATCCTATGTAGACTCATCTTCATTAAGCAAGCAAGGCAAGTCTGTAGGTCAAGAACTCTAGAATGGCCAAGATAATACACAGAAAGGCAAGGTTTGTGGCGAGCAAGCAAGGCAAGTGTGTGGGTCAAATATTCAAGAGTGGCCAAGATATACAGAAGGCAAGGTTTGTAAAGAGTAAACAAGGTAAGGCTATAGTCTAAGTCCCTAGCAGGGAGTGAGACAAGGTTATATAGCAAGGCATGATTTGCATTTATTAGATAAGGCAAGGTTGTCTCCAGTAGGGGGTGATTATATAACAATGCAAGGTCTACAAGTAAGAAAGTTAGTTCCAAATGGAAGACAAGTTGAGAAAAAAGTTTGATGTTTTTATTTATAGTACATCATAAATAGTGACCAAGTAAAGTGATAAAGTTTGAGCATGAGGGGGAGGCGACTACTGATCCATGGAGAACCAGATCTCCAAGAGACATGATTGGTAAATGCAACCAAGTTGCTTAAATTTGATTATAAGTTTATTTATTTTCTTTACTTTGTGCATTTTTCTTGTAGTATGATGAATTCATGTAGTCATGGAGACTCTAATTAGAATACTTCAGCACTTTCAGTGAAAGTGAGAGCAGAATTCCAAGAGTTGTTCCTAAAAGAATTACCTTTTGGTTAATCAAATTGGTATCGAGAGCTAGCCCACCTACTCGATGACCATTTTTGATGAGTTTGCAAGAGGGGAATGCAGTCCGCAAGGTCATGGACGAGTATTTATAGAAAGGGCTGATTAGACCCAACTATTCACCCTTTGCAGCACTAGTTATTCTAGTGAAGAAGAAAGAAGGATCTTACAGGATGTGCGTTGACTATCGAGCACTAAATAAGATTACTATCAGACAGATATCCTATGTCCAGGATTGGTGATCTTTTAGATGCTCTAGGTGGAGCCGTTGTATTTAGTAAAATAGATTTTACAAGTGGCTACCATCAGATTAGAGTAAGAGATCATGATAAAACTCAGTTAATCCAGAAGAGACTTAGTTGTTTCTGTCAAGGATAGAGTATCTACCGATGGGGTTCAGATGGATCTCAAGAAAGTTTCAATTATATTATCTTGGCCTATTCCTCAGGACGAGGGGCAGTTACGGTCATTTCTAGGACTTTCTGATTTTGATAAAAAATTCATCTCTTCATATTTGTCGTTAGTAGCGCCTGTGACAAACTTGCTTTGAGGCAAAGTTCCATTTGCATGGAAGCAAGAGCAATAAGATAATTTTGATACTCTGAAATAAGCTGTTTCAGAGGCTCCTATAATCATAGTGGTAGATCCATAAAAACCCTTTGAGTTAGAGATATATGCTAGTGGCATAGCCATAGGGACAATTTTGAGCCAAGATGGCAGGCCAATAACTTTTGAAAGCAAGAAATTGACCACTACACAGTGCAACTGGCCAGTGCATGAACAGGACTTGTATGCAGCGGTGTATGCACTTAGTCTAGAGACACTATCTTTATAGTGCAGACTTTAATGTATACACAGATCACCATACACTTAAGTATTTTATATAGTTAGCCAGATCTTTGAGGCAGACAGGCTTGTTGGGCTGAGCTCATGCAAGCGTCTCACACGGAAATCCCATATAGAAGAGCAAAGAAAATATAGTTGCTGATGCATTATCACGGATAATGTATCAAATGTGCTTTATAGTTCTAGAAAGCTCATTGCTTCAAGAGATAAAGGAAGCACAGGTGGAAGATCCACATTTGTTCGAGCCATCAATGATGACTCTATTATAGAAGACATGACTGTTCCAATCATTTCTTCCCTAGCAGAGTGAACAAGCCCATTCCATATTCCAATTTCTCACAGGAGAATGGAATAGTTAGATGGAAAGGAAAGGTTTGCGTACCAAATACGCCAGATTTGAGAAGAAAATTCATGCATGATAACCATGATGTGTCGTGCATAGGACATCCAGCTGTGGAAAAGACAATATAGCTTGTTAGAAGAACATTTTGGTGGCCTGGATAGTTAGAGATGTCCACACTTATGTTCAATAATGCTTTATGTGTCAAGTCAACAAAGCAAAAGGGGTAAAGATACCAGGTCTTTTGCATCCTTTACAGATTCCAGATCATAGCTGGGATAGTGTATCCATGGACTTCATAGTCGGGTTACTGTGTACCTCAGTATCGACTTAGGGACTTGTGGAGAAAGAGACTATACCTTGATCCCCTTCAAGTGCATATACTAGGGATTCATGCTTTAATTATGAATCCAAGGAGTATCAAAACCTAGTCGAGTGTATGAGGACATGCATTCAAATGATGGTCAATGCAAATGAGATCTAACAAGGTGCATGCAAGTATAAATCCACCACATTCAAGCTTTCAAGGTAAGCTATGGTGTCGTGACACCTTAGGACAATAGTCAACAGTAAATCGAGCTTTTCTCTCAGCTCCGAACTTCAAACATAGCAAATAACGGGTTTGTTTCGAAGTTCTCGAGAAGACGTGCATCCAATGGTGCCACTCAATTCTGACGCTCTTGCTTCAAGTTATGAGCAAAATACTGAGCCGTGGGAATGACCTTCCTACGCTTCAGCACTTCCTACACTTAGCACACACCTTACCAACAACAAACAAGCACTTTCATGGATACATAACACTTCTAAACACTCATTTCAAGCATCACACATGCATGCAAACTCACAAGGAAGAAGATACAAAGAGGAGAAGACACAAATTCGAAATTTTGTGCTCTTGATTCTCACAATGGCAAAAAGGTCCTTACAAAGAGTCACAAAATGACTTATATACTTGTGCCTTGGAATTGGTCATTTCACACAAGAGACTGGCACTTTATTGACTAAAAGACTAATTCCCTACTAATTTACAAAGGTAATGATACAAATATCTATGGGTATGCATCTAGAGGACTCCTCTAGTGCATTTACATCAGAAAATATATTACAAAATGACTATGGTACAAAAATAAAGTTTCCAAATCGGAAAATTTTTGGGGCCCTTCTTTTTCTCTGCATCTCTACTCTTCTTTGCTCTGCAACACTCTTCCCCTCTTTGCCTCTATCGTCCCTTGATAGGCTTTGCTTCTTGTCTCTAGTTCTGTTCCTGTATTCAATCTGGTTCTTTATTAACTGATAGCCACTTTATAGTTGACCACTGCCAGCTTCTGTGGAAGTCATAATGATATAATTTTACCAGTGGTCAAGGAAATGATCATAACTCGAAACCTGTTGCATTGGTTTTGGCCTCTTCTTTTGTTTCTACCGCACGCAACCCATGGAGATGGACTACATTAGATTTGTAGTCTAGCTCACCAATAACCTCTTTAAATCTGGGTTGCTATGTTAAGTTGGGCTGCCACACACGCAACCAGTGGAAGGTATGAAAGTATGGATCTTTAGCCTTCGATCTAGACCTCCCAAAGATCAAGAGATTGAAGCACCTTCCTGGGGCTCTGGATCTACTAGATATCTTCTTGCACTTCTTCATGGATAATTGCTGGCCTTGATCCGTCCTTACTTGTTGCGTACTTCCCACTATTGTATGCTCCTGCGGGGCTCTGTGCAGAGATGGGTGTTGTGTGCCCCTGCAGGGCTTTCTACAGAGATATGTCTTCAAATATATTCTCTTTAGTGAAGCTTCTTTCTTGGTTTCCTTCTTTTTTTTTTCTTTTGCTTGACTCTCCTTCAACACATCTACCCCCTCCTGAACTCTGTCGTCCCCGAAAGGCTTTAGAATGCAGCGGTAGTATGTCCTATAGACCTTTTGCTCTATTTCATTAAGCAAATTGGCTTCATGTATCATAAGTTGCTTCCATTGTTTTGCTATTACACCATCATCTGGTGCCTGTCGATGGTCTACAAAGAAGCTTAATTCATATGCAACTAGTCTGGCATTTAGATTAGTTGACATCTGTAGCTCAAGCATAAGCACCACCTCCTTTACTTGTCAATCCGCGGAGACGTGAGGACCGGTATGAAGACCATGAGCAAGTGAAGGCACAAGTGAGTGAGTGAAAGCACACAAACATGTACACACATACACACACACGCACAAGGCAAGATCAAAGAGAGGAACAATGGAAGGCTTTGATTACAAAAGAGTTCTCTTACAAAAGCTCTATTCTCTAACAAGCTAACCTAAAAAATGAGCTCTATAGCTCTTTTTATAGTTTTTTGAGTAGTTTTGGCAGTGTCCAGACCTAGTGTCTGGCCTAGTTAAAAATTAGGTTCCAGGCTTATTTGAGGGCTCAAACGAAGTCTAAAAATTATGAAAATTGGTAAGATGATACTTCTAATACTCCTCAAGCTCAAGGGCTCCTTGGTTTGAATGAAATGGATTTACGAAAAGATGAAATGATATTTACAATGGTTTGAGTGATCAAAATCGCTGTTTTTGTAGGGGATTCTTTTGAACATTTGATATACGCTTCTTGGAGCTCCCTACTTGCTCCTCTTCTTGTCTGTCCACTTCTTTGCATCATTCCTTTGCCTTGTGCTTGACCTTGAGTTCCAACACTCCTCCCCCTCTCGAGTTTGTCGTCCCTGACAGACCCTGGTTGTAATGGTTGTTCCAGGTAGTGTTGTGAGAGGTAGTGTCCATTCTATATGAACAACAACCATCTATCTTCCAAATGTGGCAGGGTTGGTTGTCCAGTTCTTCATTTGTCACTACGAGCCTTTGCAAGTTGTAGTCCCTTGGTATGTGCTTCTTCCTTGGATTCCAGTATGACTATGTCGTTGTGAGTCTCCATTGATGTCCTCTAGATCTTCCAAAGATGATGTTCATAGTAGTCATGCCAGGTACTCATAACCCATAATGAATGATGGATAAGAGTGTTCGTGCATGGATTAAGGAAAATCTGTGCCTTGTGCACTACCTTGTAATGTAGCCCTATGCATGCTTACTTGGAAAATGCATTGGAAGAAGTATGGTGCAAAAATTGGGGGTCTTGAGCTAAGTGCTCAAGGGTATGCTGATGAAGAGGTTCCCTAATCTATCATGGTTATGGTGTTGCCAAAATAAAGATACTTACCATGGTGAGGGGTCGATCAATGTTTATCTCTTTGTGTTGTACGCCTGGCATTTGTGATGGAACATTATCGATGAATGTCCGTGTTGATGGTCCACTGATGAGATTTTTTGAGTGCCTAGTCTTGTCTCCTCTTAAGCAACATTTGCCCAATACTGAGAATTGAATTTCTTTATATTCCTTGACAAACAACATTGGGTAACTACACCAAGCTTAGTTTCGCATATTCTCTTTAGCTCACCATAAGCAGGAGTCTTCTCACTCAGTATACAGACAAGGATTTTTAGGGTACCAAACTACAACTTGCAGATATCTCGTTGGATGCTCTCGTACGTACAGTAGTTAAGCATCACTCAAGTTGTGGAACTTCAAGCTCTTCCCTCCTACCATGGTAAGGGGGAACAATAGTTGTGGATGCCATGTTCATGCCAAGTTCTGGACATCTACTAGATAAGGTAGCAATAATATCGTCTGCTAGCCGAGACACACTTCCCTCAAAACTGATAAATGCCCAGTAATCAACGGTTCCACTTTCAACTAAGCATGACTCATTCATGTTCCATGGGCCAAACCTTGGAACGAGCTCTCTCTCTCTCTCTTCCTTTCTTTTCTCTTTTTTTTCCTTTTTTTCTTTCCTTCTTTTTCTCTCTTTTTTTTGGGGGGGTTGGAACAATGTCACCAAACAAGAAGACAGATGTTAGTATCAGAAAAAATAAGTGATATATATCCATGTGCTCTTGTGCATAGGACTATCAAATGTGCCTATGCACGGCCGTGTAATGTGGCCCTATAGTGATGCATGCTTTGGAAATGCATGACTTGAATGGTGCAAAAGACAGGGTTGTGCAAGGAGCACATGGTTCTCGCTCGTCGAGGCTTTTGATGTTACTTGCGGATGTTGATGCCATCTTTCTTGGATGTATCCATTGGATCTCGAGATGACAACTGATCATTCTTCCTTATATGGATCCATTTGAGAACCATGTTTGGTTGCGTCAAGATCACCTTGGGCTTCTTCATCTTTGGATGGTTTCTTAAATTTTGTATCTCACGTGGTTGGTTCTTTGGTTCTCCGGGGGTTACTAGTGCTTTTGCCTTCCATACCCATACCATTGTTGATGGTCTTCTGAATCTTGTTGAAGAGCTGAGTTGGTCTGCTCTTGGTCTTGGTGTTTGGTTCCGACCCTTGCCTTGCCTTGGCTTCTTTGTTGAGACTTTTCTCATGTGGAAGAGCATAGGTTGTTGTGTATGTAAGAGCTTCGTGGGTACCCATATTTGTAATTGTCCTTGTTGAACTGTAGCTAATTTCTTAGGCACCCAAACTTTTCGGATACCTTGTGGTTGAGCTTGCCCTAGTTTCTTCGTTTGTCTTCTGACCTCGTTGACTTGCTTGGATGGGAATTGTGGGGGCAAGGCCACTGATTGATCTCCTTTTTGTACCCAGATCTGCTTCATGCTTGGCACTACTGCCTTCTTGAAATCCCAATATCTATTTGATACAACAATTATCATGTATTGTTTCTCTTCCTTGTGGGAGTGAACTACTACAGATGGCTGAGACTTCGTACAAGAAGGGAGTCTCACTGGGTCTCTGAATCTTTTTTTGGAGGTAGCATCCTTCTGCATCAGAGAGCTTTGGACACATACAACTTTCCCTTCTCTAAGATTAGTCCTAGGAGAATGTGTGACACCATGATCTGTGAGCATGCAATCTTCTAGCTCTAATGTAATGCATTGTTCATGAACCCAAACTTGAAGAAGTTGTCTCCTTAGGTTTAAGTTGACTACATGGTCATAGATCCAATCTTGTCCCAAGAGAAGTGGCTCTGTAAGGTCCTCATCGTGACACATTAGCATTTTGACTATCATTGGAACATCTTGAAGGTAGATGGGAAGTTCCACCTGGCCCAAATGAGGGGTTTCCACACCTCCCAATCCTATGAGATAGGCTTCTATGGGATTGATGTTCAACTACAGGTCTTGGTAGTAGGAAAGTCTAACTGCACTAGTTGTTGGACCTGAGTCAATCAATGCTCTCACGGTCCTCAAATTTTCTCCGTGTCCTACCTCTAAGGTCACAAAGGGACGTCGGTTGATTATTCAAGAAGTAACTATGCCCGATTTTTGGCACATGTCCATTTGATATTTTGGGGCTTTTGGGTTGACATCTAGGCCTAGTCTCCTTAACTTATTTCGTTGAATGCGCTCTCGAGCCTTTGCCTGTGCTTCTTCTCTAATTCTTAACTCTTCGTCTTTTCGCTTCTTAGCCATGTTGAGTCTCCTTAACATATCCTCTGTAAGAGGTTCTTGATATAGCTTGACTTGACATCCACTAATATAGTTTGGCAAGATGTCACCTTCTATGGTGGCCAATTGAACCGCATCGCTAGCAAAAATTCTATTAATGATCATGGGTCTTTTTTCCAATTTATAGGCATGTTGCTTTAGTGTATAAACCAACACTAGATCTCCTTCTTTCAATCCTTTATCCTTGATGTGTGCATCAAAATATGCCTTTTGCCTTTTCTTTGCAGCATAGATACCTATTGTCGCTCGTAGCCTCGTCTCACCTAAGCGTTCTAAATCAAATATCCTGGATGACAATTCGTGTCCATTCCACTCATACTCTTGTGCTACTTTTAAAGCTGGGATTAGGAAATCTAATGGTAGCACAAAATTCTGTCCAAAGACCATCTCAAATGGGGTGGCATTGAGTACGTTTTGTAGGCAAATTGATATGCCCAAACAGCATGATGAAGTTGTTTGTCCCAATCAGAGCATTTATTATTTACTACTTTAGTCAAAACATTACATAGGATCTTGTTTGTGCTCTCAGCTTGTCTGTTAGCTTGGGGATGATAGGGGGCAAACTTCTTATGTATCACCAAGAATTCTTGGAGAAGATTTTCAATGACTTCATTCAAGAAGTGTGTGCCTCTATCACTCACTAACTCTATTGGTAGTCCATATCTCGTGAACACGTTCTCAGATAAGAACTTTCCATTGTCTGAGCATCATTCTTTGTCGTGGCTTTTACTTCTACCCACTTTGTAAGGTAATCTGTGGCTATAATAATGTACTCTGCATGTGAGTTTCTAGCTAGGGGGTTAATAGGACCTACGAAGTCTATGCCCCACTTCGAGAACGCACGTCCTCCCATCATTGGTCTCAAAGGCATCTCATCTTTCTTGATAGGATATTGTGCACGTTGGCATGTGTCGCATTTCTTCACATAGGTATGTGCGTCCATATGAAGAGTTGGCCACCAAAGTCTTGAGAATAGAATGGTCTTGATTACTCGATCAGGCCTGAAGTGTCCACCTGCAACACCACTGTATGCAGTTTCTAAGACTTTCAAGTAGTCTGACTCATGCATGCATAGTCTTAAGTAACCATCTTTGCCTCTTCGGTATAGGTTTTCTCCAACTAAGGCATACTCCTTAGCCTCCTGCTCCATGCTTCATCTTCTTGCTAGACTAGCCTCACTAGGTAGTGTTCCCGATCTCATAAATTCTACCAATGGAGCACTCCAATCTGGAATTAATGACACGTGATAAAGAGTGGCATGCTCCACTGGGGGTTTTTCCTGGCACACTGGACAATTCTTAATCCACTCATGTATTTCTTTGTCCATGCTAGGCCAATACACTCCTAAACGTTTTAGATTCTGTAATGTTCATTTGTTTAGAATAGTGATTTCCTAGCAATCCTTCATGAGCTTGTTGCAACCAACTACTATGTTCATCGTCCTCAACACAACTAGCTAATGCACCCTCAATATCTTGTTTGTACACGCTTCTGCCAATATGTGATATTTTTGTGATTTTACAATTTCTTCTTGTGATGTTTTCACATTCTTATTTACGGGTCCAAAGGTTAGGACTGGTACTAGCTTATTTGCCCATTTAGGAACAACTTCCAAATTGAACAGATAAGCGTAAGGTAGTTCATCAGACACTCCTTGCAGTGACTCTCTAGAAGTGATGCGGGAAAGGCGATCTACCCTAAGGTGGGTTCTACCTTTCCTAACAACAACTTCAAAGTCATATTCCATTAGTAAGAGGAACCATCTTACTAAGCGTCCTGTATTGCAAGGTTTATTGACCAAATATAACAAAGCTTGACGATCAGTGAAAAACTTGAACTTGTTGGCCAATAAATAGTGTCTAAACTTCTTCACAGCATATACCATGCCTAATCCCTCTCTTTCACTGGTGGTATATTTTCATTCAGCTGCAGTTAGCTATCTGCTAGCATATGCTATGGGTAAATCTAAATTTCCGTCACCTGTCGATTGTGCTAGCACACATCCTATGGCATGATTGGATGCATCCACATGGACATGGAATGACTTATTCCAATCAGGAGTGTTCAGTATTGGTGCCGTGCACAAACATCTCTTCAGATCATTGAAGGAATTCTCGCATTCGTCATTCCATTCGAAATTTGTCAACAAGGCATAAAGAGGTTTAGCTATGATTGCATACATGTGGATAAACCTACGGTAATATCCACAATGGCCCATAAATTCTTGTACCTCTTTAATATTCCTTGGTCTTGGTAACTCCGCTATGGCTCTAACTTTATCCTCATCTGTTGATATTCTGATCTTAGAAACAATATGACCTAAGATTTTACCTTGTCGTACCATGAATACACACTTTTTTGGGTTCAGACAAACTCGATATTCTCTACACTTGTTGAAGATCTGTCTGAGCTCAGGGATGTGGTATATTCTTTCTTGGGAATGCACACATAAATCATCCACATATACTTCGAAGCTCTTTCGCAAGAACTCTTTAAAGACATGACACATGAGCCATTGGAATGTTGCAGGTGCATTTGTGAGCCCAAATGGCATGACACGAAATGCAAAGATTCCCCGTTTGGTGGCAAAAGCTGTCTTGTGTTGATCTTCTGGGGCAATGGCTACTTGGTTGTAACCTAAAAATCCATCAAGGAAGCTATAAACTTCCTTGCCTACAACATGTTCCAATAAATGTTCAATCATTGGAAGCGGATAACTATCTCTGATTGTAGCGGCATTAACTTTTTAAGGTTAATACATACTCGCAATGTTCCATTCTTCTTGGGCACCACTACAATGGGGGATACCCATTCAGTATGCTCAATCTCATAGATAAATCCAGCTTCAACCAGCCTATCAATTTCTTCTTTTATTTTAACTGCATAAGTGTCATTATATGTGTATGGCTTTTGTTTGGTGGACTTGGCATCAGCTATCATGGAGATCGTATGAGAGCATATTCTTGGATCTACCCCTTCAAGTCTCTATAGTGCCACGCAAACACGTCCCTATATTCCCTTAGTAAAGTTACAAGCTCTACTTCTTCTTCTGGGCTTAGGTCTTCTCCTATGTACGTACATCGTTCTTCGTTCCCTTCAACGGTTACAACAAATTTTTTGGTTTTTCCTTTATTATCATATGATTCTCCTATGATGGATTGTCTTTTAGGCATTCGTACCAAAATTCTTAGGTCTTCAGCTTCATATTTCTTGAAGTTTTCTGGTACTTTGAATAATGATTCCTCCTCTTCTTGTTTCACTGCTTTTCTTTTCTTTTTCTTTTGAGTACTCTCACTTCCATCCTTTGAATTTACTGTTTTGATACTTGTGAGAGGTTCTTCTTCTTGTTGGTTAAATACGCCTACATCTTCTAGATAGTGCTTTTTTGAATTAAAGCAACTATCCATCACAATGGACTCTAGATCATCGTCATTCTCTTCCTCTTCTATGACATCGATAGGGTCACATTCTTCTAGCAAGGGCTGACACATGAACATTGAAATATCATAGCCCTCCTCATCACAATGAGGTGTCCACTGTTCTTTGTTGACAACAATGTCCATGGTGGCCAAGATTTTTGCCCAACCATGAGGCTCAAATTCCTCATCTTGAAAGATCATCGGGGTGTAGGTTGGGTCTCTAACTAGTCTATCTCCAGGGGGAGTTCCTTCTTCTCTTGCCTTTAAGCGCCTTTTCTCTTCCTCTACAACTTTGCACATCCACAAGTGAGTATCTTCATGCATCCATGACAGTTCAGGTGAACTTCGAGAATGCATAGAGATAGAATCTTCTTTCGCTTTGTGTATATGATTCCACTGTAGGGGTGGTACATCTCTTAATGTGTAGTCTTTTAGATTGACCTTGGTGGTGACCCCTAAGTGTTGCAAGTACAAGGAGTTGGTTCCCCAATCTTGTACTATTTGTAGTTGTCGTAGGAAGGGTCTTCCTAGGATCATCTCATAGACATTATTTTTCTCAAAGTCACATATAGCAAATGTATGTTCAAACTCTACACCACAAGTGATTAGAGTTATCCCTTCTAGCAATCCTAAAGGTATTTCAAAATGACCGTCTGCCATTTGAAGCTTCATTCTAGTTGGTCTTAATGTGGGTTTGGCCCATCGCTTCTACAAGGAGGTGGTCGCAATAGCAACACCAACACCTGAATCTACGATCACTTTGGTTGTGTAACCTTGGTAGGTGATCGGAAGATAAGTATTACCTTCTTCACCCTCCCTCATGTCTCCTATTTTGTCTATGGGCATCTTTGGTACTTTTTTCTTAGAGCCTACTTTTGGCATATTAGAATCAAGTTCTGGAACTTGATCCTTCACATGATTCCATTGTTCCGGTTTTACTTTTAGCAGCTCTTCTATGGTAAGATGACACTGGACCTTAGTGTTCTTCACGACATCAGTGTTCCTTGGAACTACTGAGTCTTCGTTTCTTACCAGTATTGTGGGAGCTCTGATCTGGAGAGATTCAGACTCCCATGGGCCTGTGAATTGTGGCAACTCTTGTAAAGAATTAGATTCAAAATCTAATCTTTCATCTTCTTGTTGCTCTTCTTGATCTCCATAAATAGATGGAATGTCTTGGGGAAATTGTTCATGTAGGTCATCAATCTCAGGAACAGGAGGGGGATTATCCTTCTCCTTGGCCCATTTCCCTTCTTGTATTTCCCGCAAGAACTTTGGAGAGTACTACTGAATTGAAAGAGGTGTTCCTTCATATATGGAATCAGGGACATAAACTCTCATAGGTGGTGAGTTTTCTCTTTCAACAACTAGTTGAGCCTGTGGAGGTAAAGAAACTTGGGGCTTGTTTACCAACTGCTCTAATCTTTCTAATAAGCCCTGGAAATGCAAATCTGGTTTGACAGAGTTTGTCTGATTGAACGATTGACTGGTCTCGAGCATCGCCTGAGCTAGCTCTACCATTTTCCTGCATATTTTTGTCTGTTCAATCTCTAAATCTGCTCTGGGCTAACTCTTGTCTAGGTTTGTAGCTGTTGGCCCTTCTTGGAGTCGAGCCTGGTAGGCCTTGAACATCATGTCCAAGCCTTCTGGGGTTGAGTCTGCAAGAACTATTTACATTGGGTGGTGGGGTGGAATGAGATGGTGTGGATGGAGTTTCGGCATGTGAGGGACTTTGAGATGTAATGTCTTCTATTTTTGTTTTCGCTTCTTTTAGGCTTTCTTCTAGTTTCGATAACTTTTTATTCCACTTGCGGTTGGCCTTCTCCCTGGTATCCTTCTATGTTCTTGTTTTCCTTTTACTAGGCTCTCCTGATTCACTTGACTCTAATTGTTCAGCTGGTTGATCCTGTTTTAAGGCTTGTGCTCTAGTAACTGCTTGTATAGGAGCCACATCATTGCTACTAGCACCTAAATCCACCACTAAGCCTACCACATTAATGGGTGTAACCTTGGGTGCACTAGAAGGGTTTCTTGGACAATCTCTAGGGAGATGGTCTTTGCCATACTCAGGGCAAAAGCCTTGTATGGTGATGTTTTGTCCTTGTCCTAGAGTCGATAAGTGGGGACATTCACTAATGAAATGGTCACCCGGACATCTAAAACATGGTCCTCTAGGGGCTTGTGGCCTCATTTGTCTCAATTGGGGCCTAGGGTTAGGATTTGTGTACATGACATTGGAGTATTCTGGCTCCCAATTTTGTTCCATAGGTGGTGCCTGGTATTGATATGGATAAATCTCACTATGCTCAGGTGACTCTGTGTAATATGGTTGTGGACTATCTTCATAGGAGTAGTCAAAATTCTGAGCATGATGGTCATTTTCTGAGATCAAAGGAGTCAATGGCACCAATGCTCTATTAGGGTTTTCCTCTGCCATTGCATAATTAACTGGAATCACATTGGTGGTGTTACCGTTAGTGTCCATGTGAAAGGCCAAATGGCCACCAGACACTTCTTTGTATATGTTCTTTAATAAAACATATAGTGGCCTGGTCAGTCACGGACTGTAAGTTCGACCGCATTTGTAAGACCTAAGAAGTCTGTCTTCGTGCTCCCTGTGTACTGCGTTTTCTGCGTATTCTACAACCTCTGTGCGGAGTACTGTGTGTGGCGCCAGGAGCTCGGTTTTCTACTCCGAGCATATCGTCGTGGAGCTCTCTCGAAGGAGAGTGCAGTGAGGTGCATCGCCATCGAAATACTTCACTGGTATCAGAGCAGTTCGAGGCAAAAAAGCTTTGTTCCTTTTGTGCGAGCGAAGCGAGCCCCCCCCCAGGCTTTCTCTAAGGCGGCGACCAAGGCATAGACCTTGGCATACCTTGTCATCCGAGTCACCGAAGTCACCGTTGGCGCCGTTGGCTGCGCGCGAGGGAGGACCTCAACGATCAAGGAATATAGAGGTTCCCGGTACTTCCCGGGAGGTCACCCATCCCAGTACTGTTCCCCCCAGAGCTCGCTTAACCGTGGCAATCTCTTGCCACTAAGCTACACTCTTGTGGTGTTTGAAGAAGGGGAAAGACTAAGGTTGACATTACCTTGAACAAGTTTTGGTCCCTCAAAGCTTCATTTTTTGCTTTTAAAGCCTATTTCTGAAGCAATTTTGGGGTGTTTTTGGAGCCATTTCGGAGTACTTTCGCACGTAGTTCTCTTCACACAGGTCCAAGAACATCAAGAAGAGTGTTCCTTGTACTTCTCAGACAATAAATATCAACCTTTGGGGCTGTATTTTCAGCCACACTCGTAAAACTACAAGTTTCTCGAGGGGTTTTCAGTTTTGGTGGGAGCAGTCGCTGCAAATTTATGCAGGTTTTTAAAGCCTAAAACATCAGAGTTGACAGACACTTGCAGGTGTTATTGGCTAGTTTTTGGGCTGTGTATTCAGCCTTTCAATGTCATTTTACTGCATATATTGAGCACATACACACCATGTACGCTTCTGTGGATACCGCTTATGTACGTCCATGTGGGCATTGATATAGCGGTTACGTTCTTTGCATAAAGCCTTTTACGTTTGATAAAGAGGGTCGTGGTGAGGTTTTCTTAACTGGGAGACACCCAGATGTCGGGGTCTCTTCGGTGATGCAGGTGGAAGACTTACCCAGCCTCGCCATAGGAGATGTATGATAGTTGTTCATAGGTGCTCGATAAGCCTAGTTGGCTTCTATTGGGTAACTGATTATATACAGTGGAGTCAGTGATTCACTATGCAGGTAGACATGTCAGTACTTGCAGTTTTATGATACTTTGACATTGGTCATATGCTAATTTTGCAGAGGATACTCTGGCAAAATTTTTCCAGATTTCTGGTTTAGTCAACTATATAGTGGTCGATTTACTCCTTGATACACTTATTTGTTGGTGTTTGGACTCTTCTAGCTCCATTATCATTCTATTCAGTTCTCTACGATCATGGCATCAGAGGTCTCAGGCACATCCGGTGGATCAGGGTCTAGTGCTAGCGTTCCGAGGAGGAGCTATAACTTGCAGGGCAAAGACCATTTTGAGATCCGAAAATTTGATGGCACAAACTTTGCTCTATGGAAGAATCAGATTAAAGATGTGCTGATTCAAAGAAGGCAATGGAAGCCAGTAAATGGGATTTCAAAGAAGCCTGCTGACATGGATGAAGATGATTGGGATGAGTTAGATGAAATGGCCAGGTCTACCATTCGCTTGCACCTAGCAGATAATGTTTACTTTACAGTATTAGACTGTGAAAGTGCAGAGGAGCTTTGGAAGAAGTTATGCAATACATATGAAAAAGAGACGGCATCAAACGACCTTTGTATGAAGGACACAGATAGTGTTGCTACTCATCTAAATGAGTTTGATGCCATATTCTCCCAGTTACAGGCTCAGAAAATGGATATGGACAATGAAATGAAAGCAGTGTTGCTGTTATGCACCCTGCCATCATCATGGGATACATTTTGCACAGCTATTAGCAATAGTGCACCGGGTGGTAAACTCGTCTATGATGACATATGTGGAGCACTCTTGAGTGAGGAGATTCGTAGAAAATCTATGGTTGGCACTCAGAGTGGAGATGCATATAATGTTCGTGATTCTTACCAAGGAAAGAATCAACAACGTGGCAGGAGCAAGAACAAGGAAAAGAATGGTCAACGGAATAAGAGCATAAGTAAATCAAGGAAGAGGGATATTGAATGCCATTATTGTCATAAGAAAGGACACATGAAGAAAGACTGTTATGCATTAAAGAATGCTAAAGGTAAAGGACAAAATGTTGATGGGCATGTTAAACAGTTACCTGCACCATCTACTTCGACTGTGAAGATTGAAGAAATTAATGCTATTTCTGATGATGCTGATGTGTTGACACTTGATAGTACTGTGCCATCTGAGGCACTTATGGCTGATTCTCTTTCCCACACCTGGCTGCTAGATTCTGGTGCTTCTTTCCATGTGACACCACATAGAGAATGGTTCTCTAATTATGCAGCAAAGTCTCTTGGTACCGTGAGACTTGGTGACTCTTACCAGTGTGATGTTGTGGGGATTGGAGATGTGGTTGTGCAGTTCATTGACGGTTCAAAATTTACTATGCATAATGTACGCCATGTACCTCAGTTATCACGCAGTTTGATGTCAGTTGGTCAACTTGATGACCTTGGTTACAAGGTGGTCTTCTATGCTCAGTCTTTTCGTATATCAAAGGGCAATATGGTTATTGCAAAAGGAAGGAAAGTTGGCTCACTTTACCCTTTATTTGTATCGCAAAAAGAACACTTGTTAGCTGTTACTGAACAGCCTATGGCTTGTATTTGGCATGGTCGTTTGGGCCATATATCTCGTAGTGGAATGGAAAATCTTTCTCGTTCTGGCTACTTACCTGTGTTATCTTTCTCTGATTTTTCATTTTGTGAGCATTGTCAATATGGAAAGCAAACCAGAAATGTGCATAAAACGCACATTGACTCTTCAATTCAACCTTTAGATCTTGTTCATACAGATGTGTGTGGTCCTATGCCCACTAGGTCCTTAGGTGGTTCTCTTTACTTTGTCACTTTCATAGATGATGCTACTAGAAAAGTCTGGGTATATCCTATCAAATCGAAGGATGATGTATTTCCTACTTTCAGAAAATGGCTTGCTTCAGTTGAGACTGAAAAAGGAACTAAGCTTAAGGCTTTACGTTCAGATAATGGGGGTGAGTATACCTCACATGAATTCAGCCTTTTCTGTCAGTGTAGAGGGATTCGTAGAGAGTTTACAGCTCCTTATACCCCAGTACAGAATGGTGTAGCTGAGAGGATGAATAGAACTATTCAAGATAGAGTAGTCTCTATGTTGCATCATGCAAACCTCTCACAAGGTTTTTGGGCAGAAGCAGTATTGACTGCAGTTCATGTGATTAACCTTTCACCTAGTACTGCCAAAGGTCTGAAAGTGGCACAAGAGTTATGGACAGGGAAACCACCATATTATGATCATCTTCGAGTTTTTGGGTGTGAAGCATATGTTCATATACCCAAGAATCTTAGACAAAAGTTGGACCATAAGTCAAAGAAATGCATTTTTCTTGGATATGGTCGAGAAGGACAATTTGGATATCGCTTATGGGATCTTGAAACACGGTTAGTGATCAGAAGTAGTGATGTCATTTTTAATGAGTCTAAGATGCATAAACAACCGATTAAGGAGGTTGAAGTGAGAAGAGTGGTGTTTGAGGATACTAGTCCTCCGGTTAGCATGCATAAAAATGCTACACATAGGGATGTTCAAGAGAATGTCCATTTAGATCAGTCTGCACATGTTCCTGTTCAGCAACCATTGAGACGTTCTGCACGTGTCTCATATCCACCTAATAGATATGTTCCAGGTTTAGATTTTGTTATGCTAACAGATGCCGGTGAGCCCTCTTGCTACAAAGAGGCTATGCAGACAGAGGATCATGTCAAGTGGGAGCGTGTCATGAAGAGTGAGTTGGATTCTATTCACAAGAATGGTACTTGGGACTTAGTACCTTTGCCAAAGGGCAGGAAAGCTTTACCATGTAAATGGGTATATAAGCTGAAATTCACATCAGATAGTGCTTCTCCAAAATATAAAGCACGACTTGTTGCAAAGGGTTTTAAGCAACAACATGGTGTTGATTTTGAGGAAATCTTCTCTCCAGTGGTCAAGATGACTACTTTGCGCATGTTGCTTGGATTCGTTGCAATGGAGGACTTAGAGCTAGTCCAAATGGATGTGAAAACAGCTTTCTTGCATGGAGATCTTACATATCAGATCTATATGGAACAACCAGAGGGTTATGTAGTTCCTAGCAAGGAAAGTCTAGTTTGTAAGCTCAAGAAGAGCTTGTATGGACTTAAACAGTCTCCTAGACAATGGTACCAAAAGTTTGATGCTTTTATGAAGTCCCAAGGCTATTCTCGAAGCAATGAGGATCATTGTCTCTACACAAAGAGATGTTCTGATGGCAGCTTGATATGCTTGATACTTTACGTCGATGATATGTTGATTGCTGGGAAGTCCTCTTATGATTTGTCAATTCTCAAAAAGAAGTTGAGTCAGACATTTGATATGAAGGATTTGGGGGATGCCAAACATATTCTTGGCATGCGCATCACTCGTGATAGGAGTAAAAGATGCATATACTTGTCTCAAAGTGAGTACATATCCAAAGTACTTCATCGATTCAATATGCAGGGTGGAAAGGCATTGAGTACACCTTTACCCACATATGTGAAATTGAGCAAGGATGACTGCCCCAAATCAGATGAGGAAAAGGAATTCATGACCAAAATTCCCTATCAGTCTGCTGTTGGTAGTCTCATGTATGCTATGGTAGCTACGAGACCAGACATTGCATTTGCAGTGGGAGTTGTGAGCAGATATATGTCTAACCCTGGCAAGAAACATTGGGAAGCGGTCAAAATGATTTTGAGATATCTGAGTGGCACTAAGGACAAGTGTCTATGCTTAGGTAGAGGGAAAGCATCCATTATTGGTTACACAGATTCTGACTATGCTGGTTGTGTAGACAATCGTAAGCCTACATCAGG
The DNA here is from genome assembly GCA_020310875.1 of Ceratopteris richardii. Classification (NCBI taxonomy): domain Eukaryota; kingdom Viridiplantae; phylum Streptophyta; class Polypodiopsida; order Polypodiales; family Pteridaceae; genus Ceratopteris; species Ceratopteris richardii. Next base: position 137,498,744 of record CM035437.1, read on the forward strand.
GTACATTTTTCATTTTGCTGGAGGTGCTATCTCTTGGAGATCTCGTCTTCAAGAATGTACAGCTGTTTCCACCACAGAAGCAGAGTATGTTGCAGCAAGTGAGGCATGTAAGGAAGCATTGTAGCTTTCTCGTCTTGCTTGTGATATGGGTTTGCCTCAGCATGTACCTCACTTGCTCAGTGATAGTCAGAGTGCCATTGCTTTGGCTAAGAATCCGGTCTATCATGCAAAGACCAAGCACATTGAGGTGAGGTATCACTTCATTAGAGATTGCTTAGCCACTGAGAGCATTATTCTTGAGAAGGTTCACACTCGAGATAATGCTGCAGATGCTTTGACTAAAGCTCTACCACAGGATAGCTTTCGACACTGTTGTCACTTGATGGGGGTTACTTGATTCTTGATCTTACGCAGTCACTTGTATACTGTGTAACATGCCCATCAGGTGGGAGGTATAGTTTGTATACTTACACTCAGGTATTCTTTATCATTCTTTCTTTCTTCTCCCATAGTTACTCTGGCCATATTGGCCTTTAGTGGGAGATTGTTACCATTAGTGTCCATGTGAAAGGCCAAATGGCCACCGGACACTTCTTTGTATATGTTCTTTAATAAAACATATAGTGGCCTGGTCAGTCACAGACTGTAAGTTCGACCGCATTTGTAAGACCTAAGAAGTCTGTCTTCGTGCTCCCTGTGTACTGCGTTTTCTGCGTATTCTACAACCTCTTTGCGGAGTACTGTGTGTGGCGCCAGGAGCTTGGTTTTCTACTCCGAGCGTATCGTCATGGAGCTCTCTCGAAGGAGAGTGCAGTGAGGTGCATCGCCATCGAAATACTTCAGGTGGGAGCTGGTGATTGGTTTCCAAGGATTGGTGATGGCCTATATGGTGCTTGATATTGCTGTTGTGGTCTATAATATGGCTGTTGGTATTGGTTCTGATACATATCTTGTTGGTAAGGTTGCTAATAAGTTTTTCTAATAGCCTGCCTATTGTAGGGACAATCTTGAGCCATGTGGTTTGTGTACTTTCTCTCAATAGTGCAATATAGAGCATTCCTTTCTCTTATGTTTGGGTTTTGCATTGGGCATATGTTAGCCATGTGGTCCCCTCCGCAAATATAACATCGATTCAATGAGGTGACTCTTGGCGTTTGTCTATTTTGGACTCCTAGCTTCTTGGCAACTTGCTCAGCTATCTCATCTATTTCCATGGAGATTCTCGAAGTATGACTAGTAGAACTATCAGAATCCTTATAGAGTTTGGACAGTCCTAACTCCTCACCCAAGTTATCTTCTATGTCAATGCACATCCGCACACACTCTTCTATGGACCTAGGCTCTTTCAAGTACACATATGATCTTAACTTTGTCCTTAATAAGCCATCTAAAAACAAGGCCACTTGTTTGGCCGGTGTGGGTAGCTCTGGAAAGAGGCATCTTTCTAAGTATTATCTAAATCGTCTTCTTGCAAGTCGCACTATTTCTTGAGGTGTCTGCTTGAAGCTGTGGATCAAGGATGATGTGTTATGCCTGATACCACTCTTGAAAAATTCTACAATGAATGCATCTAGCAGTTGACCTATATTCTGGTAGTTATGACTATTCAGGGGTTGGAACCAAGCTAAGGCAGTGCCCTTTAGAGTCAAACCAAATGCCTCAAACTGGGTGAACAAGTCCTCAACATGTTCAGCTCTTAACACTTGTTTGAACTCGGTGTGTACCACAAGTGCATATAGTGGTGGATCGACACACGCTTAATTATCAATCCGAAGAACCACATGAACCAAGTGTATGAGGACATGTGCACACGTGATGGAAAGTCAAGTGGTTCAGCTATAATGCATGAGAAAAGACTAATCTACCTCTCCAAATCACCCAATCTCTGAAAATGTCTGCCCCGATACCACTTACAATAGTAAATACAAATTCAAATGTTTCTCCTACCTCCAAACTCCGAATATGGCCAATACTAGGTTTATTTCAATGCTCTCAACGAGACGCATCTATTGCTAGTATTTTCACTCGAATCTGACAACTGCTCTTCAAGTTATGGCCAAAATAGTGAATGGAGGGAAACACCTACACTCACTTCACAACTCGTATTGGTTCACATACACACACTACAATCATTCAAAAGTGATGGGGAGGGATAGACAACAATCCTACACACTCATTCCAAGCTTCACACACACACACACAAAAGATCATAGAGAAGATGAAAATCAGCAGGAAAGAAGCAAATTTGAAATTTCAGTTCTCCTTCTTCACAATGGCAAAAAGTCTTTACAAAGAGTCACAAAGTGACTTATATAAATGTGCCCTAAAAATGGTCCTTTCACATAAGTGATCGGCACTTTATTGGCTAGTATCTAATTTCCTACTATTTTACAAAGAATATATTACAATGACTTGGGGCTTATGCATCTAGAGGACTCCTCTAGTGAATTTACATAGCGTCATGGGAATTTCCTAGAAGTTTGAAGAAGAATTTTAAGCCCATTAATTTGAAAATTTTGGGGCTTCTCTTTTTGCCTCTTTTCTTTGCAACATTCTCCCCCTCTTTGTCTCTGTCGTCCCTTGACAGGCTTTGTTCCTTTGTCTGCAGCTTGTTTGTGGCTCCTTAGTACACGCACCCAGTGGTCAAAGAAGCAATAAGGACTGTCAGAGAATTTGTTACTTTATCCGAAATTAGTCCTTTGCTTCTATAATCCCCTTGGTATTCCATACATTCATAAATCTGGGTTGCTCCATTAAATCGGGCTGCCACACATGCCATCTGTGGCTAAGAATGTGATATTCTTAGTCACTTGCTTCAACTTCTCAGCCTCTGCCTCTTTCTAACTTTTGGTCTTCTGATATGTCTTTGTCTTCATACATCTGACCCTGTTGTATTGCTTGGAGCCTGTTTACTTTCTTCCACCGCACACCTTACTCTGCATGCTTTTGCTCCTTTCTAAGTGAGCATTACGTTTCAAAGGTCCTATTCTTAAATCTTCTTTGTCATCCTCTGGGACTTAATTCATTCCTTTCCATCGCACGCATCCAGTGGACAGAGGAGATAGCTAGGACCTTCAGACAATTGGTTATCTTATCCGATGAAGAATCCTTCGTGTGCTGTCTCTCTTCCCTGCTTGTTTTGCTTCACTGCCTGCTCATGGTGGATGAGGAAGCTGTGTGCAACCTCCCATGAAATGTCCTGGTTGTTATCTTTCTTTATTTCCAATCCTCAGGACATGGTTCTTTGGTGTTGTCGCCTGATGTGTGCCCCTTCGGGGCTTTGGGCAGAAGGTTGTTCTTTTCTTTATGAGCTTTTGTTCTTCATTGAGCTGTTTTGTTCTTTGATCTTCTTCTTCTTCTTTTTTTGCTCGATTCCCCTTCCACACGTCCCTCCTCCTGAACTTTGTCGTCCCCGAGAGGCTTTTTGTGGTGACTTGAGTACGTTTGTATGACTTTTTGCTCTCTTTGATTAAGCAAATTTGCTTGACATAACATCAATTCTTTCCATTGGTTCGACTTTATCCCGTCATCTAGTGCCTGTCTATGATCTGCAAAGAAACTTAATTCGTAGGCCACCAATCTTGCATTAAGGTTCGAAGACATTTTTGCAAAAATCTCTGAATCCATTTCAAAAAATCCTGTGAAAAATGCCTCTTCAAACATCTGCATGTAAGTATTTGGCAAAAACATGAGTCTTGAGTATATGGCCATTAGTGTTAAGCGACTAGGTATGGTTGATAAATCAAAGACGAGGGCATCTGATCCCTGGTTAATGCCGATGAAGTTCAAGAATGTATACTGTGCATGCTAAAATAACTTTATTACTGTTAGTAACATACTCAAAATTTTGTTAGTCATTTTGATTGCTAAATCTGGTACAACTACGTATCGAGCGATCCAAAATTCTATGGTTTTAACCATGTCCAGGAGCGTCGTCTGGGTATTGGGCAAGAAGATGGGTTTACTCGAAGTACATATGGTGCCGATGCCCATTGTACCCATAGTGTAGGATTCTTCTCCAAAAATTTTCTTCTCCAGATAGGATCTGCTTTGTCAAATTCCTCTTGTGTATAGGTAAATGTTTGCATATTGAACTGTAGGTTGCTATCTGGCTCTTTATTTGTTGTTGTCTTTATGTACTATCGTGTTTGTTCTTTGAGTAATCCATAAGGCATATTGAAATATTTTATTACCTATTCTAGATTTCTACTCTCAATCTTTGCTTCTTTCATGACTTTGACTACTTGATCTTCAAAATCTTCACTAAGTTGGGACACCAGTAGTGCCCGCTCATGTCGGCTTAGTTCTGCAATATTCCGAGTATGTCTTTCAGTGTTGGTCTCCGTGTCCTCCCTTATCGGTGAATGATGTAGGGGGGAGAAAGAGGACGTACCTCAGTCTCCTCAGTAGCCGCTGTGGAGTGTGGAACTATTGGTGTCCCCTCATTGACCTGCTGTACTAATTGACCTTGCAATTGTTTTATTAATTCATCCTTTTCTTTAATTTCTTCTATGGATTTCATAATCATTTCCTTGTTTTTGAGGAGCTCCTCTCCTATGGCAGCAAGTTGATTAACATCTTCATTGCATTGTACTATATATTGATTTTCTACCATTTTCCATTTCTTTCTAAGTTCAGGGGTGTCATTCATGTACCTTGTCTCCCAATCTACTATGATGGCTTGCTCTTGCTTTAGCTGATCTTCATACTTTGCTATCCGCTCTTCTAGTGCTTTGGTGTTGGTTTTTGTCCTGTTAGGAGCTTCGATTGGTTGGTTGCACAAAAGGGATCTCATTAGCTCTTTATTCCTGTTCCGTAAATTATCAGCCTCATCCATGTACACCTTGATTTGAGACTCAAGGATTTTACTTCTAATGTTTATCCGTGCCTTTTCTGCCTCACTAGCCTCATACTTGCTTTGTAGTTGTTTTAGTTGGTCTTGCAACTTCTGATTTTCCGTTTCTAGTGTGGCACATTGATTTTTGGCCTCGGTGGTTTCTACCTCCTTCTCTAATATTAATCTTTGTGCTTGAATTAATTTGGCAAATAAGTTCTCACCTATCTCTTGGAACTGATTCTTCTCCCTCAGTGCCTTGTCATAGTCAGCATCAACGTCAAGCATTAACTGTTGAGTATTGATGGTAGTTTGTATCATCTGTTGTACTACTGGCTTGAGCTGAGTGACATCTACGTTCAACCACGTTTTTGGAATGCTTGGAGCTTCCCTTGTTCATATGTCTTTCCCGTGCTCCACATGTATGGTCTCGTTATGCGGTTGCCTTATTTGGAGCTGTACTTATGGTCGTCTTTGTTCCTCTTCTTTATTGATAGATTTTGTGGCACTTCCTTGAAATGTGACATCCATAGGAGAGGTTTTTGCCACTACCCTTATTGGTGTGAAGGGTCCCTGTTCTTCAATTGTGTTTTCGACCCTTTCCTCCTTGGGATTCTTTAACAAGACCTTTCCCTCTAGAAGAGTGTCTTTGATTTGGATGTTGGATGCTTCGTTCAATTTGATAACATGGCCTCTTTCTTTAGATGCTTCTTGCCTTGTGGTGTCCTCAATGTTGTTGTCCTGCGTTTGATCTCTCTTTGTGCCTTCCATGCCCAAGTCATCATTCACTTGATTTAATTCTTCCCACTGACCATCATCTCTTGAATCACTTCTAATATCCACATTTAGCATAGATGTGTCTTGTTCTTCTTGTATGTCCGATGATGAGCTTGAGTTCATCAACCCCAAATCTCTATATCTATGAACCTTGGTCAACCTCTTTCTTTGTTCCAAGTCTTGATGGGCTTGTTGGTAGTGGTGCCCTTGCGCTGATAGATTTACCTGTCCTTCCATGTATTGGTGAGTAGCCTCCATAGCTTTTGTTAATTCTTCCTCCGTAATAGGTCGATTTTCTTCCAGCCTAGTCCTTGGGAGTACATGAGCTTTCTTTGTAGCTGGAATCTCTGCTTCTGCCTGCATCATTTCCCATAGCCTTTTGGTACCTCTCATTCTTGGTTGGGAGCTTGTTTCTGCTTCCTCTACGATCTTGAATCCTTTTTTCTTTTTGGGAACAGTAGCAATTTTTGTATACTTGGCCATTGCTTCTGATGATGACATCTCTTTCAGATGTTCTCTAATGCCCAAAGCATGATAATCAGTATTGTCAAGGCAATACTTCTGTTGCTCTAGCACAATGGTGAGGACCACGTTAAGAAGCTCCACCTCCTTAATGTTAATCCGCGGAAGAGATAGGAGTGATATGAAGATCGTGAATATGAGATGAAGTGAGAGTGATGGTGAGAAGCATGGAGATGCACACACACATACACACACACACACAACGAAGAGACAAGCAAGACACAATGGAAGGTAGGAAATCAACTCTATTACTCAAGAACACTCTTACAAGCTCAAAATAGCTGTAAGCTCTTCTCTACTCAAACAAGCTAACACTAAGTAACCTCAAAAATGAGCTCTCTAGCTCTTTTTATAGATTCTAGAATAGTTTTGACCGATTTCACATCTAGTGACTGGCATAGTTAAAAATTAGGTTCTAGATGCTATTTGAAAGGGTAAATGGTGTCTAAAAACAACCAAGATTGGTACGCTCATTCTACCTAAGCTCCTCAAGCTTGAGGACTCCTCGGCTTGCAAAAAATGGAGCTATAAATTACAAAAAGGGTTTTTTCTATGTTACATATGGTACAAAAGTGATGAAAATCACTGTTGGAGGTTTTTAAAAGTATTTATAAAACATAATTCTTTGAAAAATGATTCGACTGACTCCCTGCTTCTTTGTTATGCTCTGTCTTCACATGCTTCCACGTCTTCTATGCCTCTGACTACTGCCAACACCCCCCTCCCTCTCGCTTTTGTCGTCCTCGACAGAACCTGGTTGTGAGGTCCTTCGGATATAATTCTGGAGTAGTTCCTGAGCGAGCGTGTGTTCTGATATGCGAATTCCTCGGGCCAAATCTGCCTCGAGTTTCTCCCAATCAATGGGTTGCGGTTCATCTGATGGCGGGAGTCGATAATGCATGGAATATACCATCTGTCCACAGGCAAATAACTGCAAGAGGTGTGTAGGCCTGCCGATGAACACTTCTGAATGGTATTCCCAGAAACCGGTTGTGAACATTTCTTCGAAGGTTTGCTTATAGCACGCCGGTAAGTATTTAATGTGACAGTGCCAGGCGTAACACACCCGGAGCGATGGTGTTGTACTCATGTCATAAGCTAAATCAAGATTGCCATGCTCGAAACCCGGGGTGTTCACATGTGGTGCCTTGACGCGACGGAAGACTTTGAAAACCATCTGCATCATGTCAAATATTTTGATAGTCATGTGTGCTGCTACATCGTCCATATGTTTTAAGCGAGGGAGCCAGTGAAGAATTGTTGCCATCATGTATCCAACTGTCGGTGGTCCTGTGGGTGGAGTGAAGTACGGGTAATTCAACCAATCCTGGCATTGCTTGTTGTTTTGTACCTTAATCGCAAATGCCTTCCAGGAGCGGTGACGTGGCACTGGTCCCCAACATGGGTTGTTCTTTAAGTGTAGTGGTGCCTTGACCCAAGTACTCATCATCTCTAGATATGCTTGTAATAAATCCTTGCGCCAATCTGGTTGATAGATCTCTCCTTGCTACGCATCTAGTGGCAAATCGTTAGGCTCAAACTGAGTAGCATGAGAGGGTTTCTTGCCTATTTCTTTCACTATGGCCAACTGATATTCCGCCATTAACATAAAGTAAGGCTTGTATTGTACCTCATGCCCTGATATGTATCTGCAAGGGGCCAAATGAGCAAAATAAGGAGACTGTAAAATTCTTTCTTCAATCATTGCCATGGCGTGTAACTGCGCCTCTACCCTTGCTAAGTGGGTTGTTCCAAGTTCTTCTATCGTCTTCATCCATGTGGGAGTTGGAAGTTTGAAAGTCGTCTGGCCTTCGGCCGTGACTCGTCCACCTGGGATGGGTTGAGGTTCATATGCTTCTTCAAAAGTTCCTTCCACCGGAATAGTTACTGTTTCTTCCTCTGCTAGTAGTTTTGGTGGGGAGTCTGGCCTTGGTGGTGCTTCATATACTGCTATCTGTGATTGAAGAGTTGATACTTGGGCCAGTAATGCGTTGAGTTCCTCTAAGATCTCAGGAGAAGGGTCCGCAAGAGCTGGTAGTCCTTGTTGTACAGGTGCTCTTAGCTGGAGTAGTTTATGATCTTCTTTCAGCTTCTGATATTCCTCGTTCATGCTGTCGTACTCATCTAACAATCTGACATGATCATCTAGCAATATCTTCATAGATTTGGAGGGCACGGCCTTGAAACGGCTGGGACTTAATGGTTGGTCGGGTTGATCTAGGGCAGCTTCTAAATTTTCTCTGTTCTGTTCTTGTAAACGCTGGTTGTCTTCTTTTGCTGCTGCCAAGTGTCGTCTGAGTAAACCCATGTTCCTGGTGAGCGTCGCATTGCGAATCGTCTGGGCCCTTAACAAGTTATCGATATCTGTGACGGCCTCTTTGGTTTTTTCTTCACTTTCTCGTGCCAGTTTATGATAAGCCTCTCGTAGCTCTTGGTAGCGGGTGTTCAGTGAGGCATTCTCGATGGTCAATGAATTGGGCTGCGACTGTAAATCGTTGGTTGTCTTCTGCAGCATCTGATAATTATTTCCAAGAGATGAAAACTCATGTCTTACTTGTGTCATACATGTGAACATCTGTCGAAATGCGGTGTCTATAGTGGGTGATAATATTAGTGACGGAGTGAAACGTTGCGGTGTGTGTGGGTGTCGATGTAAAGGGAAAGGGAAATGGGGATGGGAATGTGGATGCAGTGGTGATTGTGGAAAATTGTGATGTGCCTAAATATGGTGGTATAATGGAAGATGTGTGTGGTGGTGCGGTGGGTGGTGATATATCCATGTCATTGGATGTGGTATCGAGTGCAGTGACTGTGAATACTGGAGTGATAGTGGGTGCGTGCATGTAAATACTGGATTTACAAAGGTTGAAGAGTAATTTACAGAGGGGTTCTCTTGTACTCCTTGGTGGAAAGGGGAAAGAGGAATTACGTAGATCGGAAGGAAAGGAGGGATGAAAAAATGGACTGGACAGTAGGGTGGATATTCTAGGTGGAAGGCTAGGTTGAGTGGGTGTGGGAAGTGTGGGAGGAATGGAGGTAAGGAAGGCTTTTGCTACTGCGCTTTCGAAAGTTATGGATGGTCGGGGAGAGAGTGGATGTACAGGGGAGAGTGGAGGGATGGGCGGTGAAAGAGGAGTAGTTGGGGTGGTAGGTACTTCGGCAACTGTGGTGGTATGTACAACAGTAGTATGGGGTGGGGAGTCGACGAGGATAGCTTCTTCGACTACAGATCTTTCAGGGATTAGGCATGCTTCCCTGGCCTGCTGGGATGACTGAGTACATGTCGGTACACGAATATATTCACCAGGCTTTGATAATAGTCGTACGCGTCGAGGGTCAAACTGCAGAAGGGGTTTTCACTGCAAATATCTTAGTGCTTCATTAGATCCCACTAATTTGACAAGTTCCCTGAAGCCCTTGATGTATACTTCTTCAAAGTCGCCTGAGACAAGTTCTTGTTCTATGAGTGCTTGGCTCTCTTCCTTAGTTAACTTCTTACGTGCCCAAACTTTTTCCATAGTATGATATAATTTTTTGATTGCCAGCGTATAAGTTGCTGCCTCAAAGGTTTCATCTTCATGCGTACTGGTATCACCTTGGGTGTCAGTTTGTTGTCCTTGTTCGTCTGTCTGTACATTCTCTTGGGATTCATGAGTGCCCTGGCTGGCTTCATCATCGCCCTCATCATCATCTGTTTCTGTTCGTTCGTCTTCTTAGCTCGATAAGACTTGTTCCTGTTGTTGATCCGGGGGAGTGGTCGGATAGCTTGGACGTTCATATTCTTGAGAGAAAATCTGGCCTTCAGAAAACTAAAATTCATTTGAAAAGGCATCTGGCATTTCAAAATCAAAGGTTGTATTCAGTGGCTCTGCTTCCATGTTGGGTATCGGAAAAGAAAACGCTTCCACACCAATAGTGGTGGGAACTTCTGCTGCAGTGGTGGGAGGTGCCTGGACTGATGTTGCCTGTGAGGTAACCGCACTAGTAGTGCCTTCTGTAACCATAGGTCGAGATAATCATATGCGAATAGGTTGTACAGCTATAGGGGCTTCTGTAGGAGACTGTTCTGGAGAGGGTTGTGGTGACGGTGATTCTGGGACCTGTAGGCATGGAATGGTTCCTCTCATGCGCTTTCCTGCTCGTCCTTCGCTAGACTTCCTAGCTTTCTTTGTTGTCCCCTTGAATGCTTTCAGCTCCTCGTTTGTCATTTCACGCTCGATTGGTAAATCGTATGCCAAACACATATATACAATGCGCATGAGAGTGCAACATCCATTGATTACCTTCTTTCTTTTCCCATCTATGTTGTGCTAAGTACAACTGATCAATTATCTAGCTTGCTAGGTCTACCGTTTGAGGTCCAGTACATGCTAAATATAGTCCAAACCAGATACGCTTGTGGGGCATGGTGAATCGATCCTGAGCGGGGAATGCGAAATGTTGCATACATATCCGTAATGGCTTAGATAACTCAGGTGTGATAGCAGAAATATCTTCCCATTTAGTAACATCCCCACATTTCATAGGCTCTGGAATTAGCCTTTCTTGTTCTGTCGGCGTATGCGTTCCATGTATCTTAATAGCAGCTCTAATCAAATCTTTAGACAGATAAAACTTCTTATATGGCGGATCATTTACCAAAGACGGCAAAATGAATGTTCCTGGCAAGTCTTTGTTCTCCGAAGCTGTCAATGTTGTTACCAAGTAGTAGCATCTGTAGAAATCCGGTTTAGGCAAAGGATCAGTGAAATATTCTGTGAAGCCTGCTCTTGCCCAAACATGCGTTAAGTCTTCTGTGTTCTGTAGTCCTTTTAACTCTCTTGAGAAAAAGTGGTACTTGCCCCATGTACGGGTATCAAAAGTTAAATTGGCCTCAAAAATGAAATCTGCATCCGCCAATGGGCCTGCTAATCCTTGGAACTAGTGAGACTTGCGATGAATCTTTTCAGTATACCCCCTGGGAGGATCATCAATTGGCATAGGTCCTGGAAATCCCTTAAATTCTAGTGGTTGAGCCGTAGGATGAGGCTCTGCCAGTAATTCGCCGATATTTGCCATGGGTACACTGGGGCCAGCTTCAGATGGTCCTTCTGCCTACATGATGAATGATGCGAGTGCATAGAAGATCTGCTACAAAAGATTAACACATTAGTATGGAAATTAATCATGATCCCATTAAAGTGAGACGGCAATCCCTTTCCATAACCGATGTGTAACCCGTGTAGCTGAGTGTTGTGATGTGGTTTATGGAATGATTGTTGCAAAAACTAATGCAGGTCTCTAGACACCTACGTGCTTCAGATGATGCATACATTTCTTTGATGAGATGTTATTACAAGTGGGTTATAGTGTGTGGATTTGTACAAGGTTCAGTCGTGAATGAGTTATTACAAGGGTAGTGTTTAGTCGGGGTGGGAGTAATGTTAGATAAGGGGGTCGGAGAAGACGTCTGGATACGTTTCGGTATCCATTTTCTAAGAGTTTCTGAGCGGGTGATATGTTTCTGCTGAGGGACAAAAGGTGATATCGGATGTGGTGGTATTGAAGGGTGAAGAGATTTCTGAGGGGTATATATTACATGGCTTGAGGGTTGAGCTATAATACACTGTTTGGGTAACCAAATCTGCATGGGTGTGGGTCGGTTCGTAAGGTACTTCTTGGCGATCCAAATTTGTCGAATGTTCATACTCGTAGAAGAAGGTCGAGAAGATGTTGAATATTGCCTCTCCTGTTGAAACTTCTTCTTGGTTTCGTCTGCATTGTTGAATTCTGGTGGTGCGCTCTGTCCTTTTGGCACCCATATTTGTCTCGTGTCTCTTGCTTTGTGATGCTGATACTGCTGCTTTCTTCCTTGTGTCGTTTGATATTGTCGTCGGTTCGGGTTCCTTCGTCGTGGTTGACTCCTTTGAGGTTGGGGTTGAGAGGTCGGATGGACACTCTGCTTTGGAAAAGAAGGGAGGTCCAACAATTGCAAAACCTGCCCATTAGGAAGTGCTCCATTTTGTACTATTAATCTAGGCCAGTCCGCAGTAAGTGTGGAAGGATGGGCACCGCAGCTGATAGTGTCCATTTGACCAAGCTGTTGGGTGGTTGCCCCTTCTAATTTGCAGGAAGCCTAAGGGAAAATCTCCTGACGTCCTTTTGATTGACAATTGTCCATTGCCAAGCCCGCGTGGGTTGGTGTAGACGTAACATGACTTATCTAACCAAAGATCTTCCGGTCCTCCTTCACGTGTTGTTCATATGGTCTAGGGTTACATACCTCAGGCGGAGTGCCGTTAGGGAAGTCAAGCGGTATCACTCGCTTCTGATCTAAGGTTCCAATCTGCAAGGAGCCTTGTCTAAGATTTAGGTCCACTGAGTGATCGTATAGCCAATCTTGGCCAAGGATTAGGGGTTCTATCAGGTCGTCATCATGGCACACTAGTAGCTTCGTTGTCATGGTCACTTCACTTATGAGGATAGGAAGGTCCACATCACCCATGCAAGGGGTTTCCATGCCTCCTAGCCCTATGAGGTATGCCTCGATTGGCCACATTTCTATTCCTGAGTCCTTATAGTGGGACCATCTAATCGCACTAGTCGCAGCACCTGAATCAATTAAAGTCGTGAGCTCTTGGCAAGGGTTGCCGTGCTCTAGCTTGACTGTAATGAATGGTCTCCTATCCACTATGCTAGGATGGGTTGTTGACTTTACTTGACACATTGCCATGGGGTATCTGGGTGTTGTTTCCAGATGGTTATAATGTTCTCTCCCTAGTCCTTGTCTTCTTAACTTCATGCGCTTAATGCATTCTATAGCTTCTGCCTGAGCTTCAGCTCGTATTCTATTTTCTTCCTCCTTATGCTTCTTTGCCAATGTGAGTCGTCTAAGCATATCCTCAGTAAGAGGTTCTTGGTATAGCCTGACTCTGCAGCCACCAATGTAATCAGGCATTATGTCTCCTTCTAGGGTGGCTAATTGTACTGCTCCATTTGTCGAGAGTCTGTTAATGATCATAGGTCCATAACCTCGCTTTTCTAACTTTTGTGCGTGTTGCTTCAGCGTATATACTAGAACTAAATCTCCTTCTTTTAAGCCTTTATCTTTCACATGTGCATCAAAATATGCTTTTTGTCGCTTCTTTGCTGCATATATTCCTGCTGCTGCTTTCAGCCTGGTTTCTCCTAATCGTTCCAAGTCCATTATCCTTGATGATAATTCATGGCCGGTCCACTGATGTTCTTGTGCAACCTTAAGGGTTGGTATCAAGAAGTCCAAAGGAAGCACAAAATTCTGACCAAAAACCATCTGAAAGGGAGTTGCATTGAGTACGGTCTTGTAGGCCACTCGATATGCCCAAACAGCGTGGTGTAACTGTTTGTCCTAGTCTGAACGTTTGTTGTTCACGAGTTTCGTCAGTACGTTACAAAGGATCTTGTTAGTGCTTTCAGCCTGACCATTGGCCTGAGGATGATATGGTGTGGATTTCTTGTGAATCACCATAAAATCCTGTAACAAATATTCAATGACTTAGTTTAGAAAGTGAGTTCCTCGATCGCTCACTAACTCTATAGGCAATCCATATCTTGTAAAGACATTTTCAAATAAGAATTTTGCAGTCGTGTGTGCATCATTCTTTTTTGTAGCCTTTGCCTCTACCCATTTGGTAAGATAATCTGTCGCAACAATAATGTATTCCGCATGTGTTCCTTTTGCAGGGGGGTTAATGGGTCCTACAAAGTCTATACCCCACTTAGAAAATGCACGTTCTCCCATCATGGGTTTCAATGGCATTTCATCTCTGCGAGTAGGAAACTGAGTTCTTTGGCACACGTCACATCTCTTAACATAGGTATGTGCATCCATGTGAAGAGTGGGCCACCATAATCCTACAAAGAGGATGGATTTGATTATCCTATGGGGTCCAAAATGACCTCCTGCAACACCTTGGTGTGCAGTCTCTAGTATGCTCAAATAATCGCTTTCATGAACACATTGTCTTAAGTATCCATCTCATCCTCGTTAATATAGATTGTCGCCAATAAGTGAATAGTCTTGAGCTTTCTGCTCTAGAATTTGTTGTCGTGCTAAATTCATTCCTTGAGGGAATGTTTTCGTCCTCAAGTATGTCACTAAAGGTTCACTCCAGTCTGGTGTGAGAGACATGTGATATAATGTAGCATGTTCTACTGGTGGTCTTTCACAACAAACAGGGCATTCTTTACACAACTTGTAGACATCTGCTTCCATCGAAGGCCAATATGCTCCTAGTCTATGCAGAGTCAGCAAAGTACGATATTTCGAATGATGTTGCTTCAATGCACCTATGTGTGCTAATTGCAACCAATTTGCATGTTCTGATTCGTCTACACAACAAGCAAGAATCTTTTGATTATCCTGTTTATATATACTTCGTGCTATTATTTGATATCTTTGAGACTTAGTAATCTCTCCTTCTTTGATCCTTATCCTAGGATTCTTAGGTCCATACGTAAGAATAGGGACTATCGGCTTAGCCCATTCTGATACTATCTCAAGGTTAAACAAATATGCATCTGGTAATTCATCCACTATTCCTTGAGGAGCTTCTCCTGTGGTTAATCTTGAAAGGTGATCAGCTCTAAGATGTGTCTTTCCTTTCCTGACTACTACTTCAAAGTCATACTCCATCAGTAGTAGAAACCAACGTATCAATCTTCCCGTGTTACATGGTTTATTGACTAAGTACAATAGTGCTTGATGATCTGTAAAGAATTTGAACTTATTTGCCAACAAATAATGTCTGAATTTCTTTACTGCGTAGATCATTCCTAATCCTTCTCATTCCGTAGTGGTGTAATTTCTTTCTGCTGCGTTCAACTGTCTGCTCGCATAAGCTATGGGAAGATCTATATTACCCTCATTCGTGGGTTTTGCTAACACACATCCTATGGCATAGTTGGATGCATCCACATGTACATGGAATGGCTTACTCCAATCTGGGGTTGTTAATATAGGTGCTGAGCACAAACGTCATTTAAGTTCATTAAATGAATTCTCACATTCGTCTGTCCATTCAAACTTGGTCAAAAGGGAGTACAAAGGCTTGGCTATGATTGCATACATGTGTATGAATCGTCTGTAATAACCGTAATGACCCATAAATGCCTGTACTTCTTTTACGTTATTTGGTCTAGGTAGATCGGCGATTACTTTCACTTTGTCTTCGTCCGTCGAAATTCCATTCTTTGACACAATGTGTCCTAAAATTTTGCCTTGTCTGACCATGAAAACACACTTTTCTGGGTTCAGACAGACTTGATATTCTCGACATTTGTCAAACACTTGCCTTAATTCTGGGATATGCGTCTGTCTCATATTCAAATGAGCACATATGTCATCGACATAAACTTCCAAATTTTTACATAAAAATTCCTTAAAAACATGACACATGAGTCACTAGAAAGTGGCGGGTGCATTTGTCAAGCCAAAAGGCATCACTCAAAATGCAAATATGCCCCATTCTGTGGTAAAAGCCGTCTTGTGTTGATCTTCTAGAGCAATGGCTACCTGATTATAGCCTGAGAAACCATCAAGAAAGCTGTACACTTCCTTGCCCGCAACTCTTTCAAATAAATGTTCCGTGATAGGAAGAGGATAACTGTCTCTAATCGTGGCAGCATTAACTTTTTTGAGCTTAATACACATACGCAATTTTTTTTGAAGTTCTCGGGTACCTCAAACAAGGACTCTTCTTCTTCTGACATGGTTTCTTTCTTCTTTCTTTTCTTTCCTTCACTTTTGGTAGTCACTTGAGTGGCTAATCTCACATCATTCATAATTTCTTTGTGCCTATGATGGTGAGTTTCTACTTCGTAGAAATATTCTTCCTCTGATGCAAAGGGTGGGTCCATAATAATTGACTCTAGATCAAAGTCACTTGCATCCTCGAATGACTCAGTGTTAGGTTCACACTCTTCTATAACTGAATCACACATGATTGGCTCTATCCTAAAGACTGAAATGTCATAGCCATCCTCGTCGTAGTGGGGTGTCCATTGTTCTTCATTGATGGCTAAATCCATGGTTGCTAGGATTTCTGCCCAACCATGAGGTTCAAATTCCTCGTCTGGAAATACTACAGGTGCGTAAGCTGGGTCTTGAAGGGTTCGTGGATGTTGTTCTGAGCCTAAGGTCCTCGCTTCTAACCTTTCTTCCTCTTGTTTCGCTACTTTACACATCCATAAATGAGTATCCTCGTGCAACCATGAGGGGTCTGATTCTAATGAGTGTACTGATTCCGTTTCTTCTTGTGTCTTATGGACGGTATTCCATTGTATTGGGGGTACGTCTCAATTTGAATAGTCTTTAAGATTGACTTTATTAGTCACTCCTAAATGTTGCAAGTACAAATAATTAGTTCCCCAATCTTGTACAATTTGCAACTGACGCATGAATGGTCGTCCTAAAATCATCTCGTAAGCATGATTTTTACTAAAATCACAAATGGCAAAAGTATGCTCAAACTCCACACCAAAGGTGGCGAGAGATATGCCTTCTAGTAAGCCTAATGGTTTCTCTATATGTCCATCAGCCATTTGTAGTTTCATCCTGGTAGGTCTTAATGTTGGCTTACCCCAACGTTTCCATAAGGCAGTGGTAGCAATGGATACTCCGGCTCCTGAATCTAAGATGGCTTTGGTGGTGTAGCCTTGATGGGTTATTGGAAGATAAGTGTTACCTTCCTCTCCTTCACTTACATCTCCGATTCTTTCTACAGGTATCTTTGGTACCTTCTTGTGTGTTCCTATCTGTGAGGGAGTAGTAGCAAGCTCAGGGAATTGATTTGCTACATGCTTCCACAATTTTGGTTTAACCTTAACAATTCCTCTAGAGTGAGGTGACACTGTACTTTGGTGTTCTTTACCACTTCCGTATTTCTAGGGATTACTGATTCTTCATTCCTTACTATTATAGTGGGTGGTCTCATGCTAATAGACTTTGCTTCCCAAGGTCCTGTGAACCGAGGCAATTCTTGCAAAGAATTGGATTCAAAACCTGTGTGTTCACTCAGTTGCTCTTCCTCTACATCATCGTAGATAGAGGGAATGTCTTGGGGAAATTGCTCTTGCAAGTCGTCTATTTCTTGAATAGGAGGATGGGTTCCTTGCTCTTTTCTCCACTTCTCTTCTTGTATTTCCCTCAAAAATTTATGTGAATACCTATGTATGGAAGACAAATTGTTTTCACCTTCTGTGTCGGGAACTTGAGACAGGGATGGTGCATTCCTTTCCTGTGTCTCTGGGACAATAGGGTTCCTATGCTGATTCTTTTTCTCCTTACTATCAACCTTTCTTCCTCTTGTTTCGCTACTTTACACATCCATAAATGAGTATCCTCGTGCAACCATGAGGGGTCTGATTCTAATGAGTGTACTGATTCCGTTTCTTCTTGTGTCTTATGGACGGTATTCCATTGTATTGGGGGTACGTCTCGATTTGAATAGTCTTTAAGATTGACTTTATTAGTCACTCCTAAATGTTGCAAGTACAAAGAATTAGTTCCCCAATCTTGTACAATTTGCAACTGACGCATGAATGGTCGTCCTAAAATCATCTCGTAAGCATGATTTTTACTAAAATCACAAATGGCAAAAGTATGCTCAAACTCCACACCAAAGGTGGTGAGAGATATGCCTTCTAGTAAGCCTAATGGTTTCTCTATATGTCCATCAGCCATTTGTAGTTTCATCCTGGTAGGTCTTAATGTTGGATTACCCCAACGTTTCCATAAGGCAGTGGTAGCAATGGATACTCCGGCTCCTGAATCTAAGATAGCTTTGGTGGTGTAGCCTTGATGGGTTATTGGAAGATAAGTGTTACCTTCCTCTCCTTCACTTACATCTCCGATTCTTTCTACAGGTATCTTTGGTACCTTCTTGTGTGTTCCTATCTGTGAGGGAGTAGTAGCAAGCTCAGGGAATTGATTTGCTACATGCTTCCACAATTTTGGTTTAACCTTAACAATTCCTCTAGAGTGAGGTGACACTGTACTTTGGTGTTCTTTACCACTTCCGTATTTCTAGGGATTACTGATTCTTCATTCCTTACTATTATAGTGGGTGGTCTCATGCTAATAGACTTTGCTT
Organism: Ceratopteris richardii; assembly: GCA_020310875.1. Taxonomy (NCBI): domain Eukaryota; kingdom Viridiplantae; phylum Streptophyta; class Polypodiopsida; order Polypodiales; family Pteridaceae; genus Ceratopteris; species Ceratopteris richardii. Next base: position 137,516,987 of record CM035437.1, read on the forward strand.
CCCAAGGTCCTGTGAACCGAGGCAATTCTTGCAAAGAATTGGATTCAAAACCTGTGTGTTCACTCAGTTGCTCTTCCTCTACATCATCGTAGATAGAGGGAATGTCTTGGGGAAATTGCTCTTGCAAGTCGTCTATTTCTTGAATAGGAGGATGGGTTCCTTGCTCTTTTCTCCACTTCTCTTCTTGTATTTCCCTCAAAAATTTATGTGAATACCTATGTATGGAAGACAAATTGTTTTCACCTTCTGTGTCGGGAACTTGAGACAGGGATGGTGCATTCCTTTCCTGTGTCTCTGGGACAATAGGGTTCCTATGCTGATTCTTTTTCTCCTTACTATCAACCTTTCTTCCTCTTGTTTCGCTACTTTACACATCCATAAATGAGTATCCTCGTGCAACCATGAGGGGTCTGATTCTAATGAGTGTACTGATTCCGTTTCTTCTTGTGTCTTATGGACGGTATTCCATTGTATTGGGGGTACGTCTCGATTTGAATAGTCTTTAAGATTGACTTTATTAGTCACTCCTAAATGTTGCAAGTACAAAGAATTAGTTCCCCAATCTTGTACAATTTGCAACTGACGCATGAATGGTCGTCCTAAAATCATCTCGTAAGCATGATTTTTACTAAAATCACAAATGGCAAAAGTATGCTCAAACTCCACACCAAAGGTGGTGAGAGATATGCCTTCTAGTAAGCCTAATGGTTTCTCTATATGTCCATCAGCCATTTGTAGTTTCATCCTGGTAGGTCTTAATGTTGGATTACCCCAACGTTTCCATAAGGCAGTGGTAGCAATGGATACTCCGGCTCCTGAATCTAAGATGGCTTTGGTGGTGTAGCCTTGATGGGTTATTGGAAGATAAGTGTTACCTTCCTCTCCTTCACTTACATCTCCGATTCTTTCTACAGGTATCTTTGGTACCTTCTTGTGTGTTCCTATCTGTGAGGGAGTAGTAGCAAGCTCAGGGAATTGATTTGCTACATGCTTCCACAATTTTGGTTTAACCTTAACAATTCCTCTAGAGTGAGGTGACACTGTACTTTGGTGTTCTTTACCACTTCCGTATTTCTAGGGATTACTGATTCTTCATTCCTTACTATTATAGTGGGTGGTCTCATGCTAATAGACTTTGCTTCCCAAGGTCCTGTGAACCGAGGCAATTCTTGCAAAGAATTGGATTCAAAACCTGTGTGTTCACTCAGTTGCTCTTCCTCTACATCATCGTAGATAGAGGGAATGTCTTGGGGAAATTGCTCTTGCAAGTCGTCTATTTCTTGAATAGGAGGATGGGTTCCTTGCTCTTTTCTCCACTTCTCTTCTTGTATTTCCCTCAAAAATTTATGTGAATACCTATGTATGGAAGACAAATTGTTTTCACCTTCTGTGTCGGGAACTTGAGACAGGGATGGTGCATTCCTTTCCTGTGTCTCTGGGACAATAGGGTTCCTATGCTGATTCTTTTTCTCCTTACTATCAATCAAGTATTCTAGCCTCTCCATTAATCCTTGAAAGTGTAATTCCGGTTTTGCCATGTTATTCCAATTAAGATATCTAGAGGCTTCGAACATTGCTTGTGCTAATTCTACCATCTTCATGCAAAGTTTAGTTCTCTCAATTTCTAAGTCTGCTCGAGGGTAGTTCTTGCTCATTTCAGCTATTTGAGGTCCTTCTTTTAATCTTGCTTGATACACACAAAACATCATGTCTAGGTTTTCTGGTATGGGTTCCGCTAAAACTAATCTTGATTTTTGAGCTAAGGTTCTCTTGATTCAATTCCTGTGAAGTCAATTCTAGGATTTTGGCTCTAGATTCCTTTAGACTTCCTTCCAGATCGGTTATCCTTTTACTCCACTTTCTCTTGATTCTTTATCTTGAATCTTTGCAAGATTTTATCTTTTTACTGCTAGATTCTCCAACTTCACTAGTTCCGGCTATTTTCTCCTGATTAAGCTGTTGGTTTTGTAAGAGCGCCTGGGCTCTTGTTATAGCTTGGATAGGCACGTATGTAGGGTTGGATCTGTCTGCGTTGTGCACAATACCTATCACGTTGATTGGTGTCACATTTGAAGCATTAGCAGGGTTCTTAGGACACTCTTTGATGATATGTTCTTTACCACAATCGGCACAAAAGCCTTGTATATTATAATATTGTGATTGTCCGGCTATCGGAGGATGTGGACAATCCTTTATGAAATGATCTCCTTGGCACCTAAAGCATGGTCCTCTAGGGCCTTGTGGTCTTTGTTGTCTCAACTGGGGCCGCGGATTAGGGTTGGTATACATCACATTGGCATAGTCGGGCTCCCAACTGGGTTCCAATGGTGGACTATCATATTGATATGTTTCCACATGTTTTGGTGACTTTGTGTAATACGCGGGTGGACTACCTACATGAGTAGAGTCAAAACTGTTTGAGTTCGGGTCACTCTCTGTGATCAGGGGTGATGAAGGCACTAAAGCCCTATTGAGGTTCTCTTCTGCAGCAGCGTATTTGACTGAGATGACATTAGCTGGCGGGGGTGGCTGCTGAGCTAAGACAGGTTGTGGTCTCTATTGAGCCTGATAAGGATAGTTTTGAGGAGGCCTATAGTAATGAGGCTGAGCATTGTACTGACCTTGATACCTACTTGGCTGTGCATATGCTTGCGGGTAGTTCTGTCTTACTGCTTGTTTGTTGTATGGGCAGTCTTGAGCCGTATGATTCGTGTATCTTCTCTCAATTGTACAATATTGGCCACTAGGGTTGGCTTGTGCTTGTGTTGCATTGGGACACACATTTGCCATATGATCACCACCACAGGTGTAACACGCTTGTTTGTTGTTAACCTAGGCATCTGTTTACTAGAAACTCCTAGTTTCTGGGCCACTTTTTCTGCTAGGTCTTCTATCGAGCTCGACAATTTTGAAGATGCTAGAGATGAAAAGTCTGAGTCTTTATAGACTTTTGAGAGTTCCAACTCGTCTCCTAAGTTATCCTCAATGTCTATGCAAATTCTTACACATTGCTCTAGCGTTTTGGGTTCCTTCAAGTAGACATAGGAGCGTAGTTTAGAGCTCAACAGGCCTTCTAGAAACAATGACACTTGCTTGGCCTGTGAGGGTAGCTCTTGCATTGGACATCTCTCCACATATTGTCTAAACCTACGTCCTGCAAGTCTAACTGTTTCCTGAGGGGTTTGTTTAAAGCTATGAATCAACGAAGACGTGTCATGTCTGATCCCACTTTTAGAGAATTCAGTGATGAATGACTCTAAAAAGTGATGGATATCTCTAAATTGCCTTTGTTGCAATGGTTGGAACCAAGTTAAAGCTTTGTTCTTTAACGTTAGTCCAAATGCATTATATTGCGTGAACATGTCTTCTACTTGCTCTGATTGTAGCACTTGCTTAAATTCTGCAACATTATCATAGGGATTTCCTATCCCATAAAAGTAGTTTCTCATGGATTTTACTAACTGAGTGGGTCTTAATATTCTTGGGTGTTCACGTGGTCTAGGTAGAGGAAAATCATCTCTACCACCTGGTATTCTAGGTTCTCTTTGTCTATCCACTCTGTCCATGTCTGTGGTGGTTTTATCTCTCCCTATGGGATGATTGAAACTTACTTCCGATCTTTCTTTGTTTTTCTCTCTTTGAGTGCCATGGGCTGAGGATGTTCCTGCCTCTTGTTGGCTTGCGTTTACATTTGTTCGCGATGGAGGGAATACCAACTCACCTCTCCATGTGTAGGTATTTCTTGCATGGTTTGGTACCACAAATACTCTTTCTGAAGTTTCATCCAGGTATACCACCTTTCCAGGTGTATCTGGGTCCTTAAATGCGTAAATCGTGATGGAGCCTACCTCACTAGGTTGTTCCGTTCTGTACCTCCAAAATGCTTCATCTGTCTCTTTGTTTACAAACAACTCCATGCTTCAGTTATCATGAGGGATCCACTCTGGAATTAGTACTCTTGTTAGCACAGATTTCCCTCTAGGTGTCCTAGGCTCTTCTAATGGCTCTTTTCCTTGGGCTCTCGCTTCCGTCTCTAACTGAATTACACCAAACTCATTGGTATTGTTTGGCTGAGTACTTATGATGTACATCGTTCCTTCTTTGTCTATGCATGCATCTCTCTCAAATTTTACCATTGGACGCTCCAATCCAATGGGTTGATCAGGATTGCGCATTGGCACCACTTGTCTTCACAAACCATCCTCATAGATGCAAGCACCTAAGCGGTTGGTTCGGAGAAATTCTAATTGAGTTCTGTAGGGTCCTTCAGGTATTTCTAGATATGCTATGTTTGACCCTCCTTCTGGTCTTTTCGTGCTAAAAGCCATTTCTGATTCACTCGTATCTGAGCTCAACTCGTAAGGATAACTATTATTCGACTATTGAGCCCACGATCGTGCAGTAGTTCCTACACTTGCTTATGATGATCTAAGGCTTCGTCAGTCTGAATTACCTATATACTTGCCCGATCTAAGGTTCATGAATTTACTTCGCGGCACTCTCTGATCGTCAATGGTTCCTTTGTTATTGATTTGCTTGATTCTTTTTAAATGTCTTTAAGTTCTTGTCTAGATGTATGCGTTAGGAATCGACTTTCTATGGTACTTTTGAGTTCTCGTTCCATCAGACTTAAGTTCTTTCCTTTAGGTTTTCGTATCACACACCTTTACTTTAGTCTTGGACTTAAAAAAGTTAATCTCTTGAATTTGCTCATTCCTATCGTCGTTAATCTAATCCACAATGCTAACGCTTAGCCTAAGCTAATAATTGACTGAGGGGGTTGAGTAATCTTCCAACCTCGAGTCAGCCGCTTTGAGTGCTCTGATGCCCAAGAAGCCGCGCTTCCCAAGCCCTGCATTCTTCACTGCCTTGCTTTGGTTGCCCTTGGTAGACCTGAAAAATCCAATATTAGACCAATTTCACAATGGATGATCAAGCACTTGAGTAAATACACTTTTAAAGGTCCTTTCCCTTTTGCCCAAAAATTTTTATGATGTCCCCTGGTTTTTCTAGTCCCAACAATGTCCACCTCAAATTAGCTTATCTAAAAAACAACATCTTCTTTTTGAAAAAAAAAAGTTAAGATCACGTAGTACTCGTCAAGAGCTTTCTAATGAGCTATAAAGCTCAAAAAACGGACTTCGGATGAAAAAGATAGAAGCGTTCAGGCCCTCAGGGGTAAGAACAGGGTTTTTCTCCAAATATGAGTTAAGGGGTCTCCTATAAGTTTAATCACCCAAAAATTTGCCAAAAATGGCCCCAAAATTGGTCAAAAAATCAAACCCTAAAAATTGTGTTTGGGGTGAGCAATCACAATGGTCTGAGATAATCGCTATGGTCTGGGATAGTCGCGATGGTCCAGGTGAACCGTCGCGATGGCGTGGCACAATCGCGATGGTCCGAAGGTGCGAGCTGTCGCGATGGCATAAATGTGAGCAATCGCGATGGTGTGAATGAACCGTCATGATGGTCTAATCAAGGAGCAATCGCGATGGCATCGGTCAACGGTCAACAGGACAATCGCGATGGCGTGAGCCCGTCATGATGGTCACGAGGCACGATGGCATGAGCCAATCGCGATGGTTCAAATGTCAAGGTGTCGCGATGGTCTAAGGGTATCATCACGATGGTCTAGCTTGCCACGTGGCAGCATCGGCGCGATGGGTGAGCCAAGCATGTGGTGCTTGCTTTAAACCATATAATGCCTTCTTTAACCTGCACACCTAGTTTTCATGCCCTTTCTGCACAACGCCACGGGGCTGAAAAACATACACTTCTTCATGCAAGTCACCATTCAGAAATGATGTTTTAATGTCCAACTGATGTACATTCCAACCATGATGGGCTGCAAGTGCACAAATGCTCCGAACAGTCATCATACGGCATGTAGGTGCAAAGGTCTCATCAAAATCAATGCCTCTTTCCTGTGCATAACCCTTTGCAACAAGCCTAGCCTTATACCTGTCAACTGTACCATTAGGTTTACGCTTTAGCTTGTATACCCACTTAGTGCCAATGGCCTTCTTGCCAGGAGGCAAGTCACATAAAGACCATGTACCATTCTTCATTATAGCATCATAATCAGATTGCATAGCAGCCATCCAATTTTCTGAATTCTGTGCTTCATCAAAAGAAACAGGCTCATTCTCATCACAGAGACTAGACGCAGCCATAGCATAGCAATCTGATGCAAAGGAGGCACTATGAGAGCCTGAACGAGTACGATATGACAAAGGTGCATCTAATTTGCTGTGATGCAAAGTCTGCACCAGCCATTTTGGCATAGTTTTTGCCTGCTCAATGTCAGCTCTCTCATCAACAAGTGCATCATGTAAATCTGCATCAGAAATGGATGATCTGCATCATCATATGAAACCTGCAAAGGCTGAGAAGTTGCCTCATTAGGACCAACACTAGACTATCCACCTGTAAAAAGAGGCATCAAAATATCATACATCTCTTTGGAGCTAACAGATGTCTCCTTAGTACATGAAAGCAATGGCTGAATAGCATCTTCCACAAAGACAACATCACGGCTAACCAGAATGCATTTAGTCTGTGGATGATACAGACGATAGCCTTTACTTTCAGAACTGTACCCAACAAAAATACATTTTACTGCCTTATCATCCAATTTTCTACGATGTTGTTCAGGCATTAGTGCATATGCCAAACAACCAAAAACACGCAGATGAGCAACAGATGGCTTGTGGTCATGCCAAGCCTCATATGGAGTGATAGACTACAGTGTTTTAGTGGGACACCTGTTCAATACATATGCTGCACACATGACAGCCTCAAGCCAGAAACTATGTGGTAAAGCCTAACTCTTGACCATGCACCTCACCATCTCCATGAGTGACCTGTTCTTTCGTTCAGCAACTCCATTTTGTTGAGGTCTATACGGCACTGTACACTGGTGTTTTATCCCACGTTCAGCCAGAAATGCATTAAAATCAGAAGACATATATTCCCCCGCTTGATCAGAACAGAGGTTGCCCATTTTACATGCTGACAGATTTTCAGCCAAAACCAAAAAACTGTTTAAAGCACATGAACACTTCGGAATTTGCTTTGAGTGGATATACCCATGCATGCCTAGAAAAATCATCAATGAAAGTCACGAAGTAAAGGTAATTTCCAAAAGAGGGTGTCTGCATAGGACCGTAGACATCACTATGTACAAGCTACAATTTCTGTGTAGCCCGAACTGAACCATCTTTTGGAAAGGAGGAACGCTGCATTTTTTGCCCAAAATACAGCCTTCACAAACATGCTTTCCAGGTTCCTCAAGTTTGGGCAAAGAGGACACCATTTCAGATTTCTGCAGGCGTAGCAAACTAGCAAAATTTAGATGACCAAAGCGTGCATGCCAAAGCTTTGCATCTGACATAGCCTGAGAATCATTTACTGCACATGCCAAATCATTTTCAGATCTTTCATAGTCTATGAGCTTATACAACCCACGACATAAAATGCCAGAAGCAATAATCACATCGCCATTTGAGAGATCTGTAAGACAATAGTTACGCAATATAACACAGGAGCGATAGCAGAGAAGATAACAGATATAGGAGAATCTCAACAATTTTCTACTAGCAGCAAGTACAAAGATGATGGCGTTGTCCACCCGTGCGCTCTCAAGGTAGAGCTTAAATGGTGATCTAGACAACTCTAGATAGGGAGATACAAGGTAGAGGTATGCTGGCTCAACTCGGTGTCTTAGGTAGTGCAGAAGTCATGTATATATAGGATCATGGGTGGCCTGCCATGGACGGCTATACATGGGCGGTAGAGCGTGGGCGGCCACCGCCCGCGTAATTGCCATACACGGCTTAGACTGGTTGAACCGACCTAACAAATATAAATGATTTCTGACTCCGACAGGGAATATTCCATGGAATATTCCCTTTACCGTCGCGCCGGGGGCGCTGCCCCCGGACCCCCACCAGGGGACCCTGATAACTCCCTTTCCTTATAATATCTTACATGGTCCAATATGACCTTCATCCAACATTCAAGTTGGGATTCCCATCAATTGGGTAATGCATGCTTGGCTTCTCCTCATAAAGGGGGCCTTACAAAATGTGCATACAATCATGAGGGGTAGACATTGATCATATACTAACACCCCCCCTCAATGTTTACCGATGATAAATCAAGTAGGTCTCGGTCCTATGCCCATCTGTTGAAGATGCTTGTTGAGCTGCTCTCTTCCAAGTGCTTTAGTGAATATGTCAGCACAATTTGCCTCTGTTGGGCAATATTCTAGCTCCACAATTTCATCTTCAATTAGCTCACGAATGTAATGGTACTGTACTTCTATGTGCTTGGTGCGAGCATGAAATACTGGGTTCTTTGCAATAGCCATACAACTTTGATTATCACACTTGAGTACAATTGGCATATTTGATGGAAAGCCTATATCTGCAAGAATTCTCCTTAACCAGACTGCCTCACAAGAAGCAAAACAAGCTGCTTTGTACTCTGCTTCAGTGGAGGAGAGTGCGAGAGTTGGTTGCTTCCTACTTACCCAAGAAAATATTCCTGAACCAAGTGAGAAACAATATCCAGAAACTGATTTTCTAGAATCACAATCTCCAGCCCAATCTGAATCACAATATCCTTGGAGTGTATCACCTGTGGTATACAAAATACCAAAATCCAAGGTTCCTGCAATGTACCTTAGAATTCGCATTCCAGCATTCCAGTGACTCTCCTTAGGTTTGTTGGAAAACCTGCTTAACACTCCAACAACATAGCAAATGTCTGGTCTAGTGTTGCACAGAAAAATAAGACTTCCAACGAGCTTCCTATACTTCTTAGCATCTACATCAGGCATGTTATCATCCATAGATAGCTTATGATTTACCTCCATAGGTGTGCTAGTTGGTTTGCAGTCCATCATTCCAAATGCCTTGAGAATTTCTTTGGAATATTTTTGTTGTGAGATGAAAATGCCATCCTTCCTTTGCCATACTTCAATTCCCAGACAAAAATGGAGTAGACCTAAGTCTGTCATTTCAAACTCAGTTACCAAGCTGATCCGAGTTTGATTGATGAGTTCCTGATGATCTCCTGTAATGATCAAATCATCTACATATACAATGACAACAACTAGCTTGCTATCCCTTTTCGTTACATACAAGTTAGCATCAGAAGTACTTCTTTCAAAACCCATATTTTTGAAAAAATGATCAATTCGTTGGTACCAAGCCCGTGGAGCTTGCTTAAGTCCATACAAAGCTTTCTTCAACCTGCAAACTTTATTTTCTGAATTGGGCACCTCAAAACCTGGTGGTTGAGATACATATACCTCCTCCTTGAGGTGACCATTCAAAAATGCAGATTTGACATCCATCTGGAAAATAGGCCAAGACTTTTGTGCAGCTACTGCAAGTACCGTCCGAATAGTTGTCATGCGTGCTGTTGGTGCAAAAGTTTCTTGAACATCAAATCCTTCAATCTGTGAAAAACCCTGTGCAACTAATCGTGCCTTATACTTTTCTAATGTTCCATCAGCTTTATACTTAGCTTTCCAAATCCATTTAGTACCTATTACCTTCTTCTTTGGCGGCAAGTCGACTAGATCCCATGTATCATTTTTGAGTATACTATCATACTCAGACTGCATTGCCGCTCTCCAATCTGGATCATCAATGGCTTCTTCAATGGTGGTAGGTTCCTTTATCGAACCCATGATATCTGCCATTAGAGCCATGTTAACAATGTGTTCTGAGGCTCTTCTTTGCTCCTCTATTCTCTTTGATCTTCGTAATCCATCCGATGATGATTCTGGTACATCTACATGTGGATTAAGATCATCAAAGAGCTGTTGTGCCCACTTCGGTAGTGGCTTACGCTGTGCAGCTACAACTGGTTGGCTTTTTATTGAGGAAATTTCTCCATCAGATGTTTCCTCCTCCTCAACTTTAACCTGTCTTTTGATAGGCACAAGGTGAGATATTTCTCCGCTTGATGAGATAGTAGATTTACCTTTATCTTCTACTAAGTGTGGTCGTTCATCAAACACCACATCTCGGCTGACAAAAATCTTCCTTGCCTCAAGATCCCATAACCTGTATGCTTTAGACTCTTCACTATATCCTAGGAAGACACACTTTTTGCTTTTTGAATCCAACTTTGATCTTGTTGAATCAGGAATATGTGCATAACAGAAACAACCAAAAATTCTGAAATGCAAAACTGAAGGCTTTTTACCAGAATATGCTTCTTGAGGAGTCATCCCCTGCAGTGCTTTTGTGTAGCTTCGATTGAGGATGTAGACTGCTGTATTGACTGCTTCTGCCCAGAATGAATCAGGCATGTCTTGAGCCTTCAACATACAACGAGCCATTTCAACTACTGTCCTGTTCCTGCGCTCAACAACGCCATTTTGTTGGGGTGTATGAGCTGTGGTAAGTTGCCTTTTCACACCATGCTCCTTATAGTAATTGTTGAATTCTGTTGACAAGAATTCACCTCCTCTATCTGTTCTAAATTTTTTTAATTTCCTTCCTGATTCATTTTCTACATACTTATGCCACGTTTTAAATTTTTCAAAAGCATCAGCCTTCTCTCGAATGAAATAAACCCACATCTTTCTACTATAATCGTCGACTAACAGCAAGAAGTAGAAAGATCCTCCTAAAGCAGGTGTAGACATTTTACCGCAGAGATCAGCATGTACCAACTCTAGAGGAGCTTGAGATCGATTGCTGGTCTCTCTTGGAAATGCCTTTCGTTGTTGCTTGCCCATCATACAAGCTTCACAAGGTTCCTGCAACTCTGAAAATGCAGGCATATGAGCAACCATCCCTGTTCGTTGCATCTCCTTCAAAACTGCAAATCCGAGATGCCCAAATCGTTGGTGCCATAACCTGCTTACATCTTTATCTTCTGTAGCAGTTAAAGCACTTAACTCATACAAGTTATCCCGTCGTGTGCCTTTACCTACAACATTACCTGATGAATCCATGATTTCCGCACCACTCTTATTGAAGTGAACTTCGAGTCCACGATCTGTTATTGCAGAAACTGACAACAAATTTCTTTTGAGTGTAGGTACATAGAGAACATCGGATAACTTTTTCTCAACACCTGGAGAAGTGATAAAAGAGATGGTTCCAGTTCCTTCAGCTGGACACTTGGAGTCGTTTCCCACCACTACATTGATGGATTCCCGCAGAGGCACTAGGGAACTATACCAATCCTTTTTACTAGTCATATGGCGAGAAGCTCCACTATCTAAAATCCATGGCTCATCAACACGAGCTTGAGCAGATGAACATACCTCTTCAATAGCTACCCAAAGTTCCAGCTCTGTGTTGTTTGCAGACTCTTTGTTCTTCCATGATGATTTTACAGTCCCATTCCGTTCATCAGCTTGCTTCTTTCTGCAATCCTTGATGGCATGGCCTTTCTTTTCACAATAGAAGCAACTTCCTGTGAACTTTTTCTTCTTTGGCTTCTTCTTTGATCCCTCTGAAGAGCCTTTACCTTTTGCATTTGCTGAGAATGCAGCATCAGTTGTACTTTGCCGATTCTTCAGCCGCATCTCTTCTTCTAAAAGCATGGCACAAAACTCTTCAAATGTAAGAGGAGTTGGCCTTACCTGAGTGTTAAGGGCTGTTACTAATCCATCATACTTTGCTGGAAGAACACGTATAGATCTTCGAGCCAGCTCTTCTGGTGTTATAACAACACCAACTGCAGCCAATTGATCTTGAAGATGCTTTATCCGTTTGATAAAATCTTCAGCCTTTTCAGAATCAGAATGTTTTTCATTTGCCAACTGATTTTCTAAATTCTGTATCCTAGTGTGGTTCTTGGTCTCATATTGTCGAGCCAATATGCCCCAAGCCTCATGTGCTTTAGTAGTATGTTGAACTAAAGTAAGCACAGAATCACTTACACTAGTGACAATCGCACATAATGCATCAGCATTCCGCCTCTTCCAAGCTCGTAGAAGATCTGGATCTGGCTGAATCATCAATCTTGAATTTGCTGGATCTTCAACTGGTATAGGCTCTAGATCCAATCCCATCGGTCCCATGACAGTGTCAAGTAATTCATAGGAGTCCAAAATTGCAGAAATTTTGAACTTCCAGAGTGTATAGTTGGTTCCATCCAGCTTCCCTTCAGTGAATGCAGGTGGACGAATTCGAATAGGTGCAGCATTAACATTAGGTGAAGCACCAAGACTAGTGTTCGACGATGAAGCCATCATGTAATCACTCGAATAATCTACTGATATTCTAGTCTGCTAGTAGGCTAAAATAATGATACTTCTCAAGCTATTCGAACCTTACAGCTCTGATACCATGTAAGACAATAGTTACGCAATATAACACAGGAGCAATAGCAGAGAAGATAACAGATATAGGAGAATCTCAACAATTTTCTACTAGCAGCAAGTACAAAGATGATGGCGTTGTCCACCCGTGCGCTCTCAAGGTAGAGCTTAAATGGTGATCTAGACAACTCTAGATAGGGAGATACAAGGTAGAGGTATGCTGGCTCAACTCGGTGTCTTAGGTAGTGCAGAAGTCATGTATATATAGGATCATGGGTGGCCTGCCATGGACGGCTATACATGGGCGGTAGAGCGTGGGCGGCCACCGCCCGCGTAATTGCCATACACGGCTTAGACTGGTTGAACCGACCTAACAAATATAAATGATTTCTGACTCCGACAGGGAATATTCCATGGAATATTCCCTTTACCGTCGCGCCGGGGGCGCTGCCCCCGGACCCCCACCAGGGGACCCTGATAACTCCCTTTCCTTATAATATCTTACATGGTCCAATATGACCTTCATCCAACATTCAAGTTGGGATTCCCATCAATTGGGTAATGCATGCTTGGCTTCTCCTCATAAAGGGGGCCTTACAAAATGTGCATAAAATCATGAGGGGTAGACATTGATCATATACTAACAAGATCATGAACTGTACACCTGTCATCAACAAATTTCACAACCAAGCCAATCTTGGCTAATGCAGAAACTGATAACAAGTTCTTTTTGATCCCTGGCCCAAATAAAGCATCTGACAAAGTGAAAGAACTACCATTAGCAATAGTCAAAATGATCTTACCAACTCCCATAACTGGATAAGAGGAGTTGGTGGTGCATGTAACAGTATTCCTTGTAGGGGCAAGCTCGAGTGAAGAGAAGAAACTGCGCTGCGAGGTAATATGTTTGGTCGCCCCACTATCAAAATACCAAACATCTGAGTCTACTGCAGACATGCACTGCTCATGAGAAGATGAGTCAAAACTGCAGACAGTAGTAAACGCCCATTCTTCTTCCTGCACAAGATTTGCAGACTCTGTTTTTGGTGTAGAGGCCTCTACAACAACCATTCTAGTCTCTTTCTTGTTTGCCTCTTTAGCAGCCAGTTTTGGACAGCTCATTATGATATGATCATTGCCTTTACAGTACTTACAAAACAATTTCTGCTTTTCTGATTTTTTCTCATCTTTGTCTTGGTTCTTTGAATGTGCAACATTTGCAGATTTTTTGCTTACTAGTAGAAGAGCTCCATTTTCCTTTGCCCTTATGACTAGCTAGGAAAGCTTGATCTGCAACTCGCATAATGGACCTGTTCTGCTTGGACTGATCTTCCTGCAACAAAACAGAGACTAACTCCTCAAATGATAAGGCATTCGGATTTCCTTTCATCATCAACCGAAGAGTAGAAGCAAAACTCTGATATGAGTCAAGAAGACCATTCAGAACGGTCTGTACAAGTGAGCTATCTGGTATAACCTCATCAGCAGAAATCAACTGTTCCTTCAAATCTTTGATCTTTGTTAGGAAACTGTCCATAGAATCACCTTCATTCATGTGCTCACTCTCCAACTGTTTTCGGAGGTAAGCAACACGAGCCTCATTCCTAGCTTGGTACAATGTGGTAAGTGTATCCCAAGCACCCTTAGCTGTTCTGCAAGAGCGAATGTGAGGAATAATGGCACGTTTGACAGACAAAGCTATCAATGCATGTGCCTGGGCATCTCTGCCATCCCAGCGATCTGCTCTGCAGTAGGTGCAGCAGAAACAGCAGCACGAACAGGAATCTGTGGAATATCATCTTCGACACCATCCTCATCAGCTCCAGCACCTGTATTTGCAGTACCTGTAGTCAGAGGTGTAACAGGACGTCTTTCAACACCTTGCACAATGTTCCACAAATCCTTTTGCAACCAATACATGTTGCATCATAAACGCCCATAATGGGTAGTTGGTACCATCCAACTTATCCTCAACAGCCAACATATGGAATACATCACTGCTTTCAGCCATGGCCGGTGACTAAAATACCTTGATGCAGAAAATTGACTGTATCTCAAAAAGTTGAACGGAACTGCCCAGACAAATTGTGCTAGACCTGTAGTAGACTTCGAGACGTTTAAACTGGCGAATAGAAACTGGTATATACCTTTGGCACAAAAAGACGAAATAGCCTGCACAAGCACTGTGATAGTGTGTTCGGAGGCTGAAACGAGCTCAGATTGCGATTTTGGCACCACAAAGCAAAGCAGTTTTGATCTTTGAAACACTCTGAGTATGCTCACCAAATTTCGTGCGAATCTGAGACTGCAAACGAAGGAGTGTCGACGGCACCCTAGATGAAGCGACGACCTGCTCTGATACCAATTGTTGGAGATAGACGTCTGCGGAAGCACGCAAACATCACAAGGAAGAAGAAGAAGCTTGGAGCACAAACACACAATACTGAATGTATTACTAGAGAATGTACAAAGATAAGTAGCCCATTAGGGCAATAGGCGTATATACAAGCCGGGGGAAAAAAACCTCCTAAAGAGGGAAAAAAGTGCCCCGGCGGTCCTAGTGTATTCATACACATCACTACCTAAATATATCAACACTTCTTATGATTCCACTGTTTCTTAGCCTCGAAGAGACGTTCTTGAATGTATGGAGTCATATTAACTTGATTCCCAATTTGTTTGATTGCATGTGACAACATTCGCACTATGATCTTTTGTGGAGCAGTATACCTGTGCATGTTGGGAAAGCAGAAGTGCTGATGGATGAGTCTCACTTCCTCTTCTATGCCAATGCGATTAATATCTGTGAATGTTCTTGTCTTCGCTCCTCGACTTTCCTCTTTCAAAATGGTATTCCCATCCTTTTCCCATCCGAAAGCTTCTTTAATTAGATCGTGTGTGAATTGTATGATGACCCACTCTCCTGCTAAATCTAGGACTCTAGCTTCCGGCACCAATGGATCATGCAATGCCGGTTGTAAGGTGTTCATGACTTGTGTACAATGCTGGAAATCCAATTTGTATATAGGGATGTTGGCAGTAGCCTTGGTACATCAGGACCTACAAGACGTGAAAGTCAAAGAAGGGAGTCAGAGCGAAGGGACAGCACAAGCGAGCGAAGGGACAGCACAAGCAAACAGGGCAGTCAAAGAAGATCTGGCAAGTAGGCCAATATTTTTTCAAGACATTAACGCAAATCAGAGAGATGGACATGCAGGGAAGAAGAGCAAGTAGGGAGCTTGAAGATATGTATGGCAGATCACTAGAAGAAATCCCTACAACAACAGTGATTTTTATCACTAATAATCATTGTAAATCTCATTTCACATTTTTGTAGCTCCATTTTGTGCAAGCCAAGGAGTCCTTGAGCTTGAGGAGCCTTAGAAGTAGTTACGTACCAATTTTCATAATTTTTAGATCTCGTTTGAGCCCCCAAATAAGCCCTGGAACCTAATTTTTAACTAGGCCGGACACTAGGTCTGGACAGGGCCAAAAGCTAGTCAAAAACTATAAAAGGAGCTAGAGAGCTCATTTTTGAGGTTAGATTGTAATTGAAACGAACTTGTAAGCGCATTTTGAAAGTAATCTAAAAAGCTCCATTGATTCTCACTCTTTGTCTTGCCTTGTGTGCGCGTGTGTGTGTATGTGTGTGCATGCTTGTGTGCTTCTCACTCACGCACTTGTGCCGCCACTTGCTCGAGGTCTTCATACCATCCTCACGTCTTCCCGGATTGACATTAAAGGAGGTGCTACTCATCATTGAGCTACACCAAATTTTGGCGCCGTTGCCGGGGATCGAGCTTTGAGGACGAGCGTGTGATGGTAAGACGTAGAGTTGACGCGTTGGAGTTGTAGGTATTTTCTTCACTCTCATAGATTTTCTTTTACTTTCTTCACCATCTCCATCACCATCATCATCATCACCATCTCCCACGTCCATCTCCATCATCGCGAAAATTTCAGTTTTTTGACTATATCCCCATCTCCACCTCATTTCCCTCATTTCACTTGTGAGAGAGAGCGAGAGAGCGAATTTGCATGTGCTGTTTTTTGCATGTTTTGTGAGCTTTCTGCAGGTACAGGCCGCATCATCATCCCCAGCACCCTGCGCAGGTACGGAAATCTGAGTAACTGTCTGTGTGTCGCCGAGCTCTGTCAATCGCGACCGACAGAAAAATTGCTCTAATTGCTAAACAAAGTGCATATCCATGACCTACAGGCCAAGGGCTTCCCAAAAATGTGTTTAGATTTTTGAAATTCCACAGATTTCTGTCAATCGCGATCGCTCTGTCAATCGCGATCGACAAACCACGACGGACAGATCTGTCAATCGCGATCGACACGTCAATCGCGACCGACAGTCCACGACGGCTCTGTCAATCGCGACCGACAGAGTCAACGACCGATTGACCACGACCGACTGACTACACGCGTGACACGTGTCAATCGCGATCGAGTCATCAATCGCGATCGACTCATCAATCGCGACCGACACAGTCAACGACGGTTTGACCACGACGGACAGACCACGACGGCTCTGTCAATCGCGACCGACACGGTCAACGACTGTTTGACCACGATCGACAGACCCTCGCGACCGACCTGTCAATCGCGATCGACTCATCAATCGCGACCGACAGAGTCAACGACGCTTTGACCACGATTGATTGACTTTTCGCAACCCTTGTCAATCGCGACTGACCAGTCAATCGCGACTGACAGCCACGACGGACCTGTCAATCGCGATCGACACGTCGATCGCGACTGACCTGTCAATCGCGACCGACAGACTTTGCGAACGCGTTAGAAGGGCAAATTAGGTCAAATTTTCAAGGCAAAGTGATTGGTCTAAATTGTGATTAAGTGTGGGACAAACTTTAGGGGGTAGTATTGCATTGTTAGGCCGTGCCACAAGCTACTCGAGTATGCCTGTTTGACTGTTAGCTTGTATTGAATCCTAATTTAACTCCCTAAACCCTGAACCGTCCTAACTTTTTCATACGAAATCCAATTTTTGAGCTCTTGGGCTTGTCGGAAAGCTCGTGGCATATACTACGCGCCCTCAACTGTTTTTTATAAAGATAATGCATTGATTTTCAGAGAGGGTATATTGAAGTTAACCATACCCAGGGGACGCAAAGTCAGGGGTCTTTAGAATTATTTTTCTAAAAAGTCACAATGCAAATATGTGTATATGTTACATGAATGAAAATTGTGGGTTGTGTCCTTGAATCTAAGCATTGAGCTAACCGTGGGACTTTTATAGGTCCATTGAGAGCAACTGAAAGTGCACAAAGCAAGGTTTCTTTGCAAGCTTGAGAACCTGATTCTTGAGCACCATAAAGCAAGGACTCAACAAGTAAGGTTGGATTATTCTCAACTCCCTCTGTCATTTCCTAGCTCAAGCTAAGAACGAGTAGAGATAGGAGTAAGCCAGGGCAACGATAGGCAGCTATCAAGTTGAAGACTACCTAAAAACTCAAGTTCAAGTTAAAAACATAATCTCAGTACTGTCGATAACCTAAAGAAAAGAACCTAACGTGGAACGATCAACCTGAAAGTACGAAGAACATTCAAGTGTTCCTGACGACGTGATATCAGGCAAGACCATAAACACAATAATTAACTAAAAAGAATCAAGTGACTGGTACCAATTGATTGGCAACGAGGTTGTACTCGGGAAAAAATTGGGATAATCGGTTAGGCATATGAACCTTCGATCAGGACGACACCTAGCCAGGGAGAGACAAAGCCTTAGGTCTTCAGAGGCTAGTGTCAATCATACTGCAAGGTCTTGGGCCCAGCAGTTGAGCCACCACTCATACTACCCTAGCTCTGAGACCAGTGAGTCAGAAATGTCTCAAGGCATGGACAGACCTACGGGAAGTTCAGGAGTGCCTTATTTGTACAGGGTAGAAGGCCCTTACAAAACGCAGCTGGAGTACCTTAGGACCAACCGACTAGGTGCGAGCATCTATGAGGACGGCTTAGGAAGATCTGTGGTCCAGATTAAAAACCCTGATCAATCCATTGGACTAGAACACCCAGCTGTCAAGTTTGAAAATGGTGCATACTTGGACAAAGAAGGAACTATATATGTAGTCACTAGTCATCCTGATAGGACAGATGAATTTGGAAATGTAATTTCAGAAGCGGACTTAGGTGACTTGGAACAAGGAAACATGGGAGTGGAACCTAGAACCCCTCGAGGTAAATCAGTTCTCACTAGGATTATCACGCCTGAATGGGTCCCCCAAGACAACAAGAGCATAGAATTGCTCCTCAATCGGGAAACTGATGAAGCCTTTTGGAGGTATAAATCCAATCAGCCAACTGATATAGGAAATATCATGATCTATGAGCTTAAGGATCCGGATAGCCCAGGCAGAGTGACCTACTTAGATCATGCTTCAGAACGGATCTTTGTGGTGACAGAAAATGATAGGCATGCCTACACTTGGAAGGGTGAATTCATTTTCCCCCAACCAAGATCAAATGTATCCTATGGTCACCCTGGGGCTGGAACTTCCCAAGCTCATGGTACACAAAGAGATAGAAGTAGGGATAAACCAGAAGTAAGTTTCGCCAACCCCGTGGGCAGAGAAAGAACGAGAACAGAGACCAATAGGGTAGAACCTGAGATGCATAGAGCCTACAGGAACCCAAGAAGTGTAGATGGATTCCCTCTGCCGAGACCTAGAGAGCACGCAAGAACTTTGAGACCCACCCAGCTAGTTAAGTCCATGAAGAATTACTTTGACGGCACAGGAGATCCCTATGATCATGTGGCGGAATTCAAGCAAGTCTTGAGAGCTGAACAGGTTGAGGATCTGTTCACGCAGTACAATGCTTTCGGTCTAACCCTTAGGAACACAGCACTTACATGGTTCCAACCATTGGATGAGCGTCAATTCAGGAGCATAGACCAACTCCTAGAGGCTTTCATTGTAGAGTTCTCTAAGAGTGGCATAAGACACAATACTTCCTCATTGATCCACAGCTTCAAGCAAACCCCTCAAGAGACTGTGAGACTTGCAGGAAGAAGATTTAGGCAATACCTTGAAAGATGTCCTAGTTCGGAGCTACCCACATCTGCTAAACAAGTAGCCTTATTCCTTGACGGATTGTTGAGTACGAAATTGAGATCCTATGTGTATCTGAAGGACCCTAGGACTATAGAAGAGTGTGTACGCATGTGCATTGACATTGAAGATAACCTAGGGGAAGAACTAGAGCTTTCCAAAATCTACAAAGAATCAGATAGTGCATCTAGTCACTCTTCCTCGCAGTCTACATCAATTGAGGAACTTGCCGAAAAGGTAGCTCAGAAATTAGGTGTATCGAGCAAACAAATTCCTAGGTTTGCCCCTGTGAAAAGATGCTATACTTGTGGTGGCGACCACATGGCGAATGTCTGCCCTATTATGGCTCAACCCCAAGTAAACCCTAGTAGCCAGTACTGCACCATAGAACGGAGATACACCAATCACACCGCACAAGATTGCCCATACAACAAGCAGGCAGTTAGGCAATCCTATCCGCAGCCCTACCAACAAGGCCGATACCAGAACCAAAATCCACCACCACAATATGCTAGACCCCAACAAACCTACCAGCCACAATATCAAGCACAACAGAGACCCCAACCGGTACTAGCTCAACAGCCCCCAAACCCCGCTAACGTGATTCCAGTTAAGTATGCTGTTGCAGAAGAAAACCTGAACAGGGCCATAGTACCAGTAACCCCATTGATCTCGGAAAATGACCCAAGTGACCATAGCTTTGATTCTACACATGTCGATAGTCCCCAGGCTTACTACATGCAGTCTCCAGAGCATGGTGAGTCTTACTATAGCGAGGAACCAAGTGAACCTAGTTGGGAGTCAGATTACACGAACGTCATGTATGCAAACCCCAACCCCAGGCCTCAACCTAGGCAAGTAAGACCTCCATTCCCAAGAGGACCGTGCTACAGATGCCAAGGAGATCATCTCATCCGTGATTGTCCCTTACCCCCACCTACACAACCCCAGTCAGTGACTATCCAAGGTTTTTGCCAAGATTGTGGAAAAGAGCATCTTTTACGAGATTGCCCAAAGAACCCCAATAATATGCCAAAAATCACTCCGATCAATGTGATTGGTTTGGTTGGAGATTCCTCTGGAAGCGTCACTTCCACTGCACCAGTGCAGGTAGTCACTAGAGCTCAGGCATTGCAGCAAAACCAAGAGACAAACCAGGATAAGAACTCAGTGGCTAGTGAAACCGAGAGCATAACAAAGAAAAGGACTAGAGCATGGAAAGATAGTCGGGAAAGAATGAAAAGACAATGGGCTAAAAAGATGAGTGAACTTGAGGAAAGCATAAGAGAAACCAAAGCTAGGATAACTGAAATCACCTCTCAAATCCCCTCTCACAATACCCCGCCGCCACCCGTACCATCTCCATCTGACCCACCACCTTCCCCACCACGTCATACGATTCCACCACCCCCCAGGGTAGGATCAGTATTAGCTGATCCCACTCCTGAGGACTTAGACATGATGCTCAAAGCATATCAGGCCAGAATCCAAGAAGGGCCAAACGTCACGGATCATGCCAAGTGCTATCCTAGAGCTGACCTAGAGATAGAAAGAACCAAACTATGCGCGAAAATGGTCGCATTGGCTCAGACTATGTTTGAAGCCAGTCGCCTTTTCAATTACTCGGGCTCAGCCAAGACACAATTACACTTGGATGGATTCCTAGAAAAGTTAGAGAGGATAATTGCCAGATCTGACAAGGAAGAAAAAAATCAGGAGAAAGAAAAAGCAAGCAAAAACCTGAGCCATTCCCCATCGGAAGTTTATGCAGCCAATTCCACTAAACCAGACAACTTCCCCTCCTTAGAAAGATTAGAGAGGCTAACTGCACAGCCAGACAAGGAGCCTATCTTCCTCCCCAAAGGGCACAGGTGCCTCTCTCGAAAGCTTATGTACCTCCACAGGTAACCCACATTCCTTCCCAGAGAGCGTATGAGCCTGTTCGGAAAAGTAATAGCATAAGTAATCCTCCCCAAGAAGATGGTGCTTCAGCTATCTATGACAACGAGGAAAGAGCCAACGAGGGAATAAGCCCTCCTTCCCAGGTAGCATATGTACCTAATTCTACGGAGCCAGACACTTCTTCTTCTATGAATCGGTTTGCACCAGACTTCCTACGAGAGATTCAAGAAGACAAATGGGATAATGAAAGCGAGGCCGCCCCTCCTTTTGAACTTGTGGACGATGCACACGACCAATTCCCACAAGACATCCCATCTATTTACGGGGAGCATGAGAGTGTTCAGTCTCACGAGAGATTGGACTTTGAATCTAATTCCATACAAGAGTTACCCCACTTCACAGGCCCATGGGAAGCAAAATCCACGTGTATGAGAGCACCCACAGTCATGGTAAGGAACGACGACTCAGTCATACCAAGGAACACGGAGGTAGTAACGAACACCAAGGTGCAGCGCAATCTCACTTTGAAAGAAATGCCTGAGGATAGACCAAACGCGCGGAAATATGTAGCTAGTCAAGTAACTGAAACTGCAAAACCTCGTTCCCGGGTAGGATCCCATAGGACAGTGCCAGAAATTCCCTTGGATAAAATAGGAGATATGTGTGAAGGTGAAGAAGGGAACACCTATCTGCCCATCACCTACCAGGAGTACACCACCAAGGCAATTTTGGACTCAGGTGCAGGAGTTGCAATTGCCACAACCTCCTTATGGAAACGTTGGGGCAAGCCGGCACTCAGACCAACGAGGATGAAATTGCAGATGGCCGATGGTCACATAGAGAGACCCCTAGGATTGCTAGAAGGAATAACTCTCACCACTTGTGGTGTCGAGTTTGAACATACCTTTGCCATATGTGACTTCAGCAAAAATCATGCCTATGAGATGATTTTGGGAAGACCATTCATGCGACAGTTGCAAGTGGTACAGGATTGGGGAACCAATTCTTTGTACCTGCAGCACTTAGGTGTTACAACCAAAGTCAATCTCAAGGATTATTCTCATAGAGATGTCCCTCCTATCCAATGGAATCCCATCCATAGAGCCAAAGATGATACAGAATCTGTGCATTCCATAGGAGCAGGATCCTCCTGGATGCACGAAGACACTCACTTATGGATGTGCAAAGTAGCAGTGGAGGAAGAGAAGAGAGAAAAGGCCAGAGAAATAGGTGCAAACGAAACCCATAGACCCATTCAAGACCCAGCCTATGCACCTGTAGTTTTTCCAGACGAGGAATTTGAACCCCATGGCTGGGCAGAAATTTTAGCAACAATGGACGTAGCCATCAATGAAGAACAATGGACACCTCACTGTGATGAGGATGGCTATGATATCTCAGTCTTCTCCATAGAGCCAATCATGGGAGAGACAGTTCTAGAAGAATGCGAACCTAGCCCTGATGCATTTGAGGATGCAAGTGACTCCGATCTAGAGTCAATCATTATGGACCCACCATTTGCATCAGATGAAGAATACTTCCATGAGGTAGAATTTCAAACCCAGAGGCATGGAGAGCTGACAAATGACGTAAGATTAGCAACACATGTGACCCCTAAGAAAGAAGGAAAGAAACGAAAGAAGAGGGAAGCCTTACCAGAAGAGGAAGAATCTTTGTTTGAGGTCCCAGAAAATTTTAAGAAGTATGAGATAGATGACAGGAGAGTCATGATAAGAATGCCTAAACGAGAGGCACAATCAGGAGAGGCCTATGATAACAAAGAAACCACCAAGAAAATAGTAGTGGCCCTAGAAGAAGGAGAGGAGAGATGCACGTATATAGGCCATGACCTGACAGAAGAAGAAGAGCACGAATTGACTGCCTTGCTAAGAGAATACAGAGATGTATTCGCTTGGAGTTACAAGGACTTGAAAGGGGTTGACCCAGATATATGCTCACACACCATTCCCATGACCTCAGATGCTAAACCCTCTAAGCAAAAGCCATATACATATAACGATAATTACGCTGCTAAGATCAAGGAAGAGATAGATAGATTGGTTGAAGCTGGATTTATCTACGAAATTGAGCACACCGAATGGGTATCCCCCATCGTAGTGGTGCCCAAGAAGAATGGCAAGCTGCGTGTGTGCATTAACTTGAAAAAGGTTAACGCCGCCACGATTCGAGATAACTATCCGCTTCCCATCACAGAGCATCTCTTAGAAAGAGTGGCAGGCAAGGAAGTGTACAGCTTCCTTGATGGATTTTCGGGCTACAATCAAGTAGCCATAGCTCCAGAGGATCAGCATAAGACAGCCTTTGCCACAGAATGGGGCATTTTTGCTTTTAGAGTAATGCCATTTGGGCTTACCAATGCACCAGCTACCTTCCAGAGGCTGATGTGCCATGTGTTTAAGGAGTTCCTGAGGAAGAGTTTAGAAGTCTATGTTGATGACCTTTGCGCTCATTCCAATGTTAGACAAACCCATATTCCGGAACTCAGGCAAATCTTTGACAAATGTAGAGAGTACCAAGTCTGCCTGAACCCAGAAAAGTGCGTTTTTATGGTCAGGCAAGGCAAGATTCTAGGACACATAGTGTCAAAGAATGGCATATCTACAGACGAAGAGAAAGTGAGAGCCATAGCAGAGCTACCTAGGCCAAGGAATGTCAAGGAAGTACAAGCTTTCATGGGGCATTGCGGTTATTATCGACGATTTATACACATGTATGCTGTCATTGCAAAGCCCATGTACGGACTATTGACAAACTTTGAGTGGACGGATGAATGTGAGAATTCCTTCCAAGAACTTAAACGAAGATTATGTTCAGCACCAATCTTGACCACACCAGATTGGAATAAGCCATTCCATGTTCATGTGGATGCATCCAATTATGCTATTGGTTGTGTGCTTGCACAACCTACTGGTGAAGGTAATATGGATCTTCCAATTGCCTATGCCAGCAGACAATTGAATGCGGCTGAACGGAATTACACCACTACAGAGCGCGAAGGATTAGGCATGGTATATGCAGTCAAGAAATTTAGACACTATTTGCTTGCAAATAAGTTTAAATTTTTTACTGATCATCAGGCATTGTTATACCTTGTAAACAAGCCATGCAATACAGGAAGATTAGTGAGATGGTTTCTCTTGCTAATGGAATATGACTTTGAGGTTGTGGTAAGAAAAGGTAGGACTCATTTGAGAGCTGATCATCTCTCTAGGCTCACATCGGGAGAAGCCCCACAAGGAGTGTCAGATGACCTTCCTGATGCTTACTTGTTTAATTTGGAAGTTATACCGCAGTGGGCTAAGCCATTGGTACCAGTATTGACCTACGGGCCTAATCATCCAGTCGTAAACACACGGAATAGAGAGGTCGTAAAAGCCCAAAAGTACCATATCATGGCAGGAAGCATGTACAAGCACACAGATCAAGGGATCTTGGCTTGTTGCGTAGAAGAAGATGAGTACGCTAAGTGGTTGCAATTAGCACATGTAGGTGCGTTAGAGCAACACCATTCAAAGCAAAGAACTTTGCAGACTCTAAAGAGATTCGGAGTGCATTGGCCAACTATGGAAGCTGATGTCCAAAAGTTGTGCAAGGAATGCCCAATCTGTTGCACTAAACCACCAGTGGAACATGCCACTCTTTATCAAGTATCCATTGTGCCAGATTGGAGTGAACCTCTAGTATCATTCTTGAGAACAAACACATTCCCTCCAGACATGACTCTAGCTAGGAAAAGGAGTTTAGAACAAGAAGCCCAGGATTACTCACTCATCGGTAATAATCTATATAAGCGCGGTAAAGATGGTTACCTGAGACTATGTGTCCATGAAAGTGAATATCTCAAGATCTTGGAAACTGCTCACCAAGGGGTAGCAGGAGGACACTTTGGACCAGATCGGGTGATCAAAGCGATACTATTTGCGGGCTTCTGGTGGCCTACCCTTCACATGGATGCACATACCTATGTGAAACGGTGTGATATCTGTCAAAGGACTCAGTATCCTATACGCAAAGATGAGATGCCACTGAAACCTATGATGGGTGGACGTGCATTCTCTAAGTGGGGAATAGACTTCGTAGGCCCTATTAATCCCCCAGCGAAAGGCTCTCATGCGGAATACATCATTGTGGCAACAGATTATCTCACCAAGTGGGTAGAGGTAAAAGCTACAACCAAGAACGATGCTCAAACAACTGCCAAATTCCTGTTTGAGAATGTATTCACGAGATATGGACTACCCATAGAGCTTGTAAGTGATAGAGGCACTCATTTCTTGAACGAAGTGATTGAAAATCTACTCCAAGAATTCTTGGTAATACACAAGAAGTCTGCCCCTTATCACCCTCAAGCTAATGGTCAAGCTGAGAGCACTAATAAGATTTTGTGCAATGTGCTGACAAAATTAGTGAACACTAAACGCTCTGATTGGGACAAACAGCTACACCATGCTGTTTGGGCATACCGAGTTGCCTACAAAACGGTACTCCAAGCCACCCCCTTTCAGATGGTATTCGGCCAGAACGCTGTGCTACCCTTGGACTTCCTAATCCCTACATTGAGAGTAGCACAAGAACACGAATGGACAGGTCACGAACTCTCCTCTAGGATCTTTGACCTTGAACGATTAGGGGAAACAAGACTAAGAGCCGCTGCAGGAATATATGCCGCCAAGAAGAGACAGAAGGCATATTTCGATGCCCATGTGAAGGATAAAGGCTTGAAAGCAGGAGATCTAGTCTTGGTCTATACACTCAAACAACACGCGAGGAAGCTAGAAAAGAGAGGCTACGGACCTATGATCATCAATAGGATCTCCACAAGCGGAGCAGTGCAATTGGCCACATTAGAGGGTGATGTTCTCCCAAATTATATTAGCGGTTGCAGAGTCAAGTTGTATCAGGAACCCCTCACGGAGGAAATGCTTAGCCGACTCAACACTGCTAAGAAACGCAAAGAGGAAGAAAAGAGAATTAGAGAAGAAGCTCAAGCAGAGGCTTTAGAACGCATCAGAAGGATGAAACTACGAAGGCAAGGTAGAGTCCAGCCTGAAGCGAATGACTATGCAGACCAAGGATTTCCCATGGCCATGTGTGAAGTCGCAGGAACAAGCTCGCATAGGATAGTTGATAGACGTCCTTTCGTAACCCTAGATATAGGACAAGCAAAAAGTGCAAGGACTGTAAGAGCCTTGATTGACTCAGGTGCAGCCACTAGTGCTGTTAGAATGTCTTACTGTCAAGAGTTACAGTTAACTGTCCAACCTGTGGAAGCATACCTCATAGGATTGGGAGGCGTGGAAACCCCTTGCATGGGCGAGGTGGAACTCCCCCTCTACATTCACGAGGAGGCAATGACCGTTAAAGTACTAGTGTGTCAAGATGAGGATCTCACTGAACCTCTCGTCTTGGGTCAGGATTGGATCTATGACCAAGCAGTCGATCTAAACCTAAGAAGTGGACTTCTCCAGGTTTGGGTCAATCATAGTCGAGTTACAGTAGAATTAGACAATGGAGCACTCAAGGAACTAGGAAAGCCACAGACTTCTGGTCCTTCCAGGGGTACACATGAAGATGATCATGCTGTTCTTGTCCAAAACTATGTGTTGCAGAGGAATGATATTTGCAAAAAAGGAGTCAAGAATGCAACGGAACTCCCTTCTTTTCCAAAGGCTAGAAGGAGGCAGCAACCCAAGGTGGATCAAAGGCAGAAGAAGCAGGGTACTACCTATGTCAGAGATCAAAAGTACCTGCGCAGCAGAACAGCCCAGAAAATAGATCAGGTATGGGTGCGGAAAGGCGAACAACCAGTTGCACCACCGTCAACTACAGGGGCAAAGCCTCTTATTAGTGACCAACAACGCAACGCTAATAAGAAGTCTTTCAGAAATTCTTCTGCTAAAGTAAAATCTATTTGGGTGCCCAAGAAGTCGATGAAGGCAAGCCCACAATCAAGACAAATTTGGGTGCCTAAGGCTTGCTTGATGGCACAAGTAGCTACGCTGAGGCCACAACTTAAACAGCATAACGCAGCGACGCATACTGCCAGATTTCACTCGTTCTCGACACTCATGTACACACCAAAACCCAAGAGCGTACATGTAATCAATTGTAAATGGGTCCCAAAAAGGCCTCATCTGCAAACCACGACACCGAGAAGGCTCTGTAGAGACTCTCCGAAACCGAAGGCAAAGCCCATTCACTGCATTTGGCAGCCTAGGGCCTGTAATAAACCCCCCGACCCCAATGTGTAAATTCATAACCCACTTACTAACTGCAATAGTTTCCTAGGACAACACAATCACTAACTACACACACTGTCTTCATACACTTACTAACCACTAACTCACCCTCTACCTTAGGTTAATGTTGTAACGGGGACAACAACGGATTTATTTTGTCCATTACAATGTTAACACTTGGTTCTATATTCTCACAGAACCAATCCGCAAACAGGGCCATGGCAGAAGCAGGTACCAGCTCTCAAGTCGGATCTGGTCCCCAAATCGTGGACATAGAAACACTTCTCCTTGAGCCACGTCTCACTGCAAGACCGCAAGAGCTTCAAGAAGTGCATGTGCTCCCCATCCAGGATCCTCCTCAAGGACACACTTCTCAAGTAGGTAAGCATGCGCATTGGTTCAGTGATGTTGCTGGACCACTGGGCGATGGAACCTACTTCTGGGAAGCAGAATTGGAGTTCAATGGCAAATGGGGTCGATACCACTTTTTCACACGCGAATTTGAAAGCTACCAAAATGCTGAAGTCATGAGATCAGTTTGGGTCAAAGCAGGTGTGGAAAGTTATTTCAGGACCCACATACCAAAGCCGGATTTTTTACGATGTTCATATCTGATCAGTACAATCACGCCAAGCAGAGTCAAGGGCGGCGACAGCACCTTTGTGTTGCCATCACTGCTGCCGGGTAATGAGCTCAAAAGATTCAAGTTGACCCTCAATCTGGTAAGAGAAGCGTTGGCTATGTATGGCATGCACATCCCCACAGAAAAGGAAACCATGGTCCCAGGTCGAATGAAGCATAAGGATCTGAATAAGTTGAAGGATATGGTAGCCATGACACCTACCATTGCGCTTCACCTGCGAACCATCATGCAACACTTCGCGTTTCCCGCCCAAGAACGATTCACAATGCCCCCGAAAAAAATATGGTTCAGCTTATATCTAGCAGAAACCGAAAGCCTGCCCATCAATGTGCCACACTGGATCATAGACCAGATCCACCTAGCACATCAAAGGTGGAACAAGAAACAGAAGAATGTGCTCCACGGGTGTTGTGCTTTGACCAGAATAATCTACAGATGCTTGGCTTATGATGTGCCTGTTCAGCGGGCACTCGTATGGTCCCGAGTCCAAGAATTCCAAAGAAGACTATCAGCAGCAGGTCCCCCATCAAAGAAGATGAGGGGGGGAGTCCAACTACCCTGTGCCCAACCAAGGGGAGCTACCGCTACACCAGAAATCACCCCTCCCCAGACACGACGAGTTAGGCCATTCACAATCCGGTTACCACGACCAAGCACGGAGGGGCCTAATCTGGTGTTCCCACCCATTCCATCCGATTTGGAATTCCCGCAGGGATTTACTCTTGAGGACCTCACGGATGAAGAAATTGCCCGATTAATCTATGACTCTAACCTCGAAGCGGAAGCAGCGCGAGCTCCGGAACCACGACCCAAAACAACATCGGCCCCCACCCAACCACAAACTGTAGAAGTCGATGTAGATGAACAAGAGGCAGGAAGAGATGAAGAAGAGGCCGACGAAGAACAACACCAAGAATATGACGAACTCTCCGAGTTAGCAAGTGCCCCAGCATATTCTGCACAAATCAAGAGACTATATCGAACCATGCGACTGGTTCAGGAACAGCATAAGATGTCTCTAGAACAGGGCAAAAGACTCATGAACGACTTGCTAGCGGAGGAAGGTGTGGACGAGTTGTTCATTGAGTCCATGAACCTTCATGCCGACGCTGTAGGACTGGATGAGGCCATTCATGAGGCCATGGCCTACATCCACAGGTTTGAAAAAAGAGTTCCCGTTCGTCCCAGGAGGTCCGGGAAGCAAATTCACATCAATACATCAGCACCAGACGAGGCAGCGCAAGCAGAAGAATATCAGGAAGCACCGTTGTCACCCCCATCCCCACCTCACACTACACAATTCACTCCACCACAGGACACTGACACTACCACATCCACTACCACTACCGTTGTCATGGGCATCCCACTCTCCCCGGGAATCCAATTCGGGGGAGTCACCATGCCCACCTTCACCACCCTGTTCACCGATGTCACATCCACTCCGCCAACGATTCCCATCTACACAGTCACTCAAACAGTCGACACGATGGAAACCTCACCTGCCACAGCACCGCTCCCTCCCCCCATGCCACCTTCATCACCCATACCCCCTCCACCCACATCTCCACTTACATCCACAGCATCCACCTCTCCCATTCCCGCCCCCATTCCCCCTGCATCTTCACCTTTCCCAACATTATTTAATGTAAATAACATATTTTTTGCATTAAACCAATGTGTATACCAGCTCCAGCATGAGTACAAAGCTTTGGACAACCGGTATCAGAATCTGGAAACGTACCATCAAAACTTACAAAGACAATTTCTCGATCTACAAACAGAAAATGCAGAACTGAATCAACGCTACACGACGCTCGAGCAGGCTCACCAAACATTATTGGCGGCACCCCAACCATCAACAGAATCAGGTGCCAAACAACTAGAAGCTTTGCTCGAGGTATACCAAGCCGATAATCTCAAAGTCCGGCGTAACCTGGCACTTCTCAGAAAACACATGGCGGCCGCCCTTGAGGAAAACAAGAGATTGCAGCAGCAAAATGAAGCAAATCTAGAAGCTGCAATGGAAGGCTCTCCACACGAAATTGATCCAGAGCAGTTTAAAGCTGTGCCCTCAGAGACAATGAAGACCATCTTGGACAGCTATGCAGATCTATTAGAAGCTCATGATGACTTGGAAAGGGAACGTGATGCGCTACGCAATCAACTCCAAGAGCAACAGACAGCACCCAAAGTCACAGAAACGACCACGACTTCAGAAGAAGTCATGGCATTGAAAGAGCAGGTGGCCGAATTACAGGCAAGATTACTCACACATGAAAGGCAACCCTCTCCAGTTGTCGAACCAGAACCCGAGGATTTGGTACCCATCGAGGTAGATGAAACGTATGAGGAACCTTACGTTCCTATGCCAATGCCAGGTGGTGAACAAACCGCAGAAGGAATGGATACGCTAGAAATCGAAGTACCTGTGTGGCTCCAAACACTAGAGAAAACGGCATCAACTCATGAAGATCGAGTAGCAGTTCAAATCCAATCTATGGCAAAGATAGAGGACACTATTATTAAATCAGAATACTTCCGCAGCATGTCCCACCATAGATGGATCGGAACCAATGATGATCAATACGTGCCCTATTGTATACTCCTGGCGGACTACAATGCAGAAATCCAACATAGATGTGGCAAACCTCCAACGTTTGCTACACAATTTGGGCCAGATGATATCCCAGAGAGCGCCAAGAAAGGATCCATTCATCAACCCACTTGGAGGATCCGACTCCTCGAAACCTACCCGGAGATGGTTCGCACCTGGACGAATATGCCTCTTTTTATTAAATATAACCCCTGTTATGTTCCTGTACTCCGCAGACGCACATGGCCAGAGTTTACCATTGCAGTCAAGACTATCAAGGGATGCGCCAAATGGTTAAACTACGTCTATCTAGCACCCCCTCAAGGGCCTCCCACCGTCAATTACATGATTTCCACTATACGGCACTGGAGCATCCGATTAAAGAATACCCCTGATGTAATGGCCCAGATGTGCATGAAAATTTTTGAGTTAATGCTTATTACATTCAGGACATTCAAAAATATCCAGGACCCACACTTCTCAGGCGTCGGATTCCTTACAGGAAACCAAGATTTAGTTTATGACATGAGCACCACTCCTTCCATAGAGGTGATATACGCTTGGCACGCCAGAATAAAATACCTCCCGGCCTGCTTCAAACAAACATTCGAAGAGATGTTCATAACAGGGTTCTGGGAATACCACTCAGAAATATTTGTACCCAGACCCTCACATCTCCTCCATTTATTTGCTGTGGAGCGAACCATTCACTCAGAGCAGTTACGGGTGCCACATCCAGATGTCCCAGGGCCAGTCAATTGGGATGCATTGCTGACAGATCTAGCAAGGGGACTCAGGTTAGAAGAACACCACCTCGCCGCCGATGTTGTACAATACTACGTCCAAAAAACAGCTAGACAAGGGTCTGTCAGGGGCGACAGACGCGAGAGTGGGGGGGGTGTTGGCAGTAGCCTTGGTACATCAGGACCTACAAGACGTGAAAGTCAAAGAAGGGAGTCAGAGCGAAGGGACAGCACAAGCGAGCGAAGGGACAGCACAAGCAAACAGGGCAGTCAAAGAAGATCTGGCAAGTAGGCCAATATTTTTTCAAGACATTAACGCAAATCAGAGAGATGGACATGCAGGGAAGAAGAGCAAGTAGGGAGCTTGAAGATATGTATGGCAGATCACTAGAAGAAATCCCTACAACAACAGTGATTTTTATCACTAATAATCATTGTAAATCTCATTTCACATTTTTGTAGCTCCATTTTGTGCAAGCCAAGGAGTCCTTGAGCTTGAGGAGCCTTAGAAGTAGTTACGTACCAATTTTCATAATTTTTAGATCTCGTTTGAGCCCCCAAATAAGCCCTGGAACCTAATTTTTAACTAGGCCGGACACTAGGTCTGGACAGGGCCAAAAGCTAGTCAAAAACTATAAAAGGAGCTAGAGAGCTCATTTTTGAGGTTAGATTGTAATTGAAACGAACTTGTAAGCGCATTTTGAAAGTAATCTAAAAAGCTCCATTGATTCTCACTCTTTGTCTTGCCTTGTGTGCGCGTGTGTGTGTATGTGTGTGCATGCTTGTGTGCTTCTCACTCACGCACTTGTGCCGCCACTTGCTCGAGGTCTTCATACCATCCTCACGTCTTCCCGGATTGACATTAAAGGAGGTGCTACTCATCATTGAGCTACAAGGGAGTTCAAAGTATTTGTGGATACCAGCTTCTTCATGATGTCCACCGTCGATGGAAGTTCATGCACTACTTTGAAGTCTTGGGACATTATTGGGAACTGATGGTCTATGTCCATGATTTTAATTGTCACTAGGAACAAATAGTCCCCTGCCGATTGATCTTCTCTAAACCAGTGACCTTTTGCCTTAGTCACGCTCTGTAGAGGAAATTCCAGCACCTCCTCTTGAATAGTAGCTTCAGAATCCTCAGAAGCCATCTGCACTCGTAATGAAAAGAGCATTAGCTTCCTATAGAAGACATGTCTTTAGTGATGTGTGTTGTAGTGACATATCGTTCATTGTGTCACTCCGGTTCCCCCTTGCCTACATAAGTAAGGTCTCTTACCACATATTTTTTCATTTTTATTA
Organism: Ceratopteris richardii; assembly: GCA_020310875.1. Lineage (NCBI taxonomy): Eukaryota > Viridiplantae > Streptophyta > Polypodiopsida > Polypodiales > Pteridaceae > Ceratopteris > Ceratopteris richardii. Next base: position 137,549,807 of record CM035437.1, read on the forward strand.
CTAAAAGAAAACAAAAATTAGTGTAACTGAAGCATTTGTTTATTTACATAGTAGATCCATTCCTATGGAAGTAGAATCTATGACCTATTCCCAAGTGGGAAATGTGCACCACTACTTTTGTTACACACATCATGTGCTGAATGCATGGCCTCGTAATGTGGCCCTATCATGCATACTCTAGGTGCATCCGATTCTTCATGTGTGCAACTGGAATATTTTTTAATCCGTTGTTGCTCTTCTTGCTGCTTCTTGGGTCTCCATATCCATTTTGTCGCTGAAGTGTGAGGCTTCATCTTTTCTTGATTTAGTCGTGCTCCTCTTTATTTTTTGTAGTTTGAGTAGTTGATGTCGTGTTCCTCCGGTACCTATGGTTATTCTTGTTTGGCTTTAGGGTCCTGCTTTGCAGGTGTAATATGTCTTCTTGCTTGTTTATCTCTTTGCTTGCAATCTGTCTGATCCTTTTCGGAATCCATATTTGCTGTCGTGTTCTTTGAGCTTCTACTAATGATTTTGGAATCCATACTCTCAGAAGTCTTTTTGGTTCCGATTGTGATGAAGACAAGTCGTTGTTACTCCTTGTCTCCATAGTATGAGTGTCTTGTATTGGTGGTGACTTCTCTGATTTCCTTACTCGATCCTTGTGAACCCATTGTAGACTGGTACTTCCTGAGTGCGATAATCTGATAGTGGACTTCCACATTGATGATCTTCCCTTGTTATAGGTGACTTTAAGAGCGTTGTCTTCCTTTTTTCTCTTTGATTCACCATTCATGTAGGGTGAATCGACCTCCACGACTGATGCATGGGTGTTGGTAGTCATTTCTCTCTTCGAGCATTCCTCTGGTAGATTGTTGATTGAGTCGTTTGCTAATTCCTCTTTTAGGATTTCTTTCTCATGCTTGATGATGTCCTACCTATGAGAGGGTCTTTCTTCTAATAGGCTAAAGATTTCCTTATGCCCTATTTTGGCTGATATGTATCCTTGAGCTAGGTGAATGCTCACTTCATTCTCAATGATCCAATCTTGTCCTCGGATTAAGTTCTCTATTAGATCCTTGTTGTTACACACCAAGACTCGTTGTTCCATAGTGGAATTTCCTAGGTGGAGGGATATCATGGCTTCTCCAATGCATTCTATGACTTGACCTCCAATGCCTATCATGTGTGCTTTAGTAGGTGTCCTGGTTGTTATAAGATGCGTGATCACTGTCCTTCGTATGCAACTGAGTGCTATGCCCGAGTCTATCAAGGCATCTATTAACTGGTACTCTGTCGTTCCAATCCCTAGGTTTAAGTATGGTTGGGATATGCTGATATTGTTTGTGTTGGACTTGTGAACTTGATAGTTGGCCATGGGAATAGGCTGTTCTCCTTGTAGATACCGTTCATCCTTTTGTCTTATCCACTCTTTCTGTTTCTTGATACGCTCTAGGGCTTCCTGTCGTGCCTCCTCTCTAATCCTTTCTTCCTCTTTTTTTCTATTTTGTGCACCTACAAGTCCTGCTAATATTTGGTCTGTCAATGGCTCCATGTATGTTTTACTCGACAACCACTTATGTAATTAGGAAGAACATCTCCATCCAGAGTAGCTAGGTTAACAACTCCAGTAGTTGAAATCCTATTGATTATTAGAGGTCCATATCCGCGTTTTTGTAGTTTCTTGGCGTGTTGCTTCAAAGTATATACCAAAACTAAATCTCCTTCTTTTAGCCCTTTATCTTTGATGTGCACATCATAATATGCTTTCTGCTTTCTCTTGGCCGCATAAATTCCTACAACAGCTTGTATTCTCGTTTCATGTAGCTTCTCAATTTGGTCTAGTTGCTTGGACAATTAATGCCTTGTCCATTCATACTGTTGTGCTACTCTCAGAGTAGGCACTAAAAAATCGATTGGCAAGATTGCGTTTTGTCCATACACTAGATTAAATGGTGTAGTCCCAATGGCTATCTTGTAAGCCACGCGGAAGGCCCAAATTGCATGATGCAATTGTTTGTCCCAATCTGACCTTCCACTATTGACTATCTTTGTCCATACAGTACACAACACCTTATTGGAACTTTCCACTTGCCCGTTCGCTTGAGGATGATATGGGGCTGATTTTTTATGAATTACTAAGAACTCATTCATTAAGGACTCTATGACTTCATTAATAAAATGCGTTCCTTGATCACTCACTATTTCTATAAGTAGTCCAAAGTGAGTATAGATATGCTCAAAAAGAAACTTAGCAGTGGTCTGAGCATCATTTTTTCTAGTCACCTTCACCTCTACCCATTTAGTCAGGTAATCCATTGCTACTATTATGTATTCAGCACGTGATCCTTTGGCTCGTGGATTAATGGGTCCTATGAAATCAATACCCCATTTGGAAAATGCTCTCGCACAAACCATGGGTTTCAATGGCATATCATCTCGTCGAATTGGATATTTAGCTCTTTGGCATGTTTCGCAACTTTGTACATAGGTGTCTGCATCCATATGTAGAGTTGGCCACCACAAGCCCACAAAGAGGATCATTTTTATGGTTCTTTTAGCTGAAAAATGTCCTCCTGTGGCACCTTCATGTGCCATTTCTAATATGGGTAAGTATTCTCCTTCATGTACACATAGCCGCAGTTGATTATCTTTCCCTCTCTTGAATAATTGCCTTCCCATAATAACGTAGTCCTTACTCATTTCCTCCAGGGATTGTTTCCTTGCTAAACTGATTCCTTCCTCGTGTTCTTGTGTCTTTAGGAATTTCACTAACGTCTTACTCCAGTCAGGTGCTATTGTAGAGAAGGGTAAAAATGTATGATCTTCTGGAGTGGTTTCCTGACATTCTGTGCAACCATTGACATATTCATGGACATCTTTAGGCATATCAGGCCAATATACTCCTAATCATTTCAATTCTCTTAGAGTTCCATGGGTTCCGTTATGCATTCTCCATTTGCTCGTCTTCCTCTACACATCTAGACAATATGCCATTGGATTCTTTATGATACACACTTCCTACTATAATGTGTAAGTTACGTGATTGTAGTGTTAAAAGTGCTTCTGTTAAGCCACTTTTAATCTCGTTTTGGGTTCTTGGGATGGAAAGGGGTCTGACAGTGTAGAGGCCCTTTGCTTAATTTTCCCAATTCAACATTCAACTGAATAGTTCACTATCTTCGATTCAATGATTATCACTATGCAGTACGTTTATCACGCAAATTAACAACTACGAGTTCGCATAGACTTATTACTGTCCACGCAGCGTTACTGTGTTTAATGATTAATTACTATAACTCAATAACCAAAATACAATACTCAGGATTTCTGCAATTCTACAACACAACACTCCAGCGGACAGTCTGGCGAGCCCCGTCTCTCTCTCTGAAGAGTGCCGTGCTTGCCGTTTCATTAATCAATAGAAAGTTACATCTGCTTGCTACGCCTTTTTGGTGCATGTGAATATGAAAAATAAATTTACATATCCAATCCGGTCGGCCAACACTAGCACGCACGGTGGACTCGAACCCAAAAAGGAAAATACAGTCAAGGCTCATCAATAATGCCTTGTATATACAGGGTTCTGGCTAGTTTAAAAGTGTGAGTGATCTTCTGCTTTAATGAGTCTAGCATAGTCTTCAAAATGTCCGGCTCGATCAGTTGTGCATCAGCTCGAACCGAACTAACAGCAACTGCCTGACTCATCAGCAATTCTGTCTGCATATGCAAAAATGTTTCTTGAAGATAAAAATCATTGGCTAATGCAGCATCTCATCTTAGCTTCATATCGGCGACCTCTGTATCAATGCGAGACAGTCTCTCTGCCTGAATTCCCAATTGCTTTTCTCATCTTTCCAGCTCCTGAGCTTGATACTGGATAGTTTTATAATAAGCATCTCGTTCTTTCATAATAGCTTCTAGCTCTTTCTTTAGCTGAATCGTCCGGCCCGTCTGTGCATCCAAATCACGACTATTCTGGAAAAGTTCGACGGACACTGTCTTTAATTCTTCAGTGCTCTGCATGGCCAGGTCAGCCATTTCCTGTCCACGAGCATCTTCTTTATCGCACACCATCTATTCTAGTTGGACTATTTCCTCATCACACACAGCTAGGAGAATGGTCTTCTCCTTCAACTCAGCAAGTGCATTGTCTCGTTGGGCAATCAGATTATCTTGCTCTACTAACCGTTCTTGGAGTTGCTGAAGCTGAATCTGCAATGCATGATTCTCTGCTTTGACCGCAATGGCTTCTTCCTGTAGTGGGGCAATATCGGCTTCGAGCAAGTCAACTTGACCTTGCAATTCCTTCTGAATGTGCCGAGTGGCTAGCTTCATTTGTAGAGGCAATTGCTTGGAGAAGTGGATTAGAAGCTGGCCCATCGATGCTAGTTCCGTGAACATAACTTCTAGGGGAGGAAGAGAAGGAGTGGGTCGTGATGACAAGGCAGAGAGTAGATGAGGGGAGGGTGGTGGAGAGTAGTCGGGAGAAGATAATAGAGGTGTTAATGCCGCACGAATAGCATTGGAGGGTTCACCGGGAAGAACATCAGCATGCTCAAAACTAGTAGTTGGCGGAGGAAGAGGGAGAAGAGTGGTGGGCACCAAAACCATTCCGGTCTCAATCGGATTACCTTCCACAGCAGTTGCAGTAGCAGCCCTAGCAGGGCCAGTCACTTCCTTGATTGCATCTGTTGCGACAATGACTGCATCTGCTTGGACCATGACTGCATCTGCTTTGGCTACATCGGTTGGTGATGAGGGGGATTGACAATCCATTACCCCAGTAGCGGCTTCGATCTCCTTTATAGCCTCCACATCCGGGTGATGAGATTCCTCCCGCGATGAGACTTCTGTGACATCTTCCATGACAGTATCTTGATCTGGCTGCTTGAGAGAAGAGGATGGGACGGATTCAACCTGTAAGGAGGTGGCGGTTGTTGGAGTTAGACATCTGCAGGAGCACGCGAACAACACAAGGAAGAAGAAGAAGCTTGGAGCACAAACACACTACTGAATGTATTACTAGAGAATGTACAAAGATAAGTAGCCCATTAGGGCAATAGGCGTATATACAAGCCGGGGGAAAAAAACCTCCTAAAGAGGGAAAAAAAGTGCCCCGACGGTCCTAGTGTGTTCACACACATCACTACCTAAATATATCAACAGCGGTATCGTGGAATACCTCAACTTTGTGGCCCGCAGTGGAACCCTGTACCTGACTCTGGGAGGGACTAACGCGTCTGCATTTGCATTGAAAGACTTGAAGCAAATCTTCATCGTCATCATCTTCAATCATCTGAGTAGATTCTTCATGTCGCAGCATGGTGGTCGAAGGTGGTTGCGTGGCTTGGAGCACTAGAAAGAGGAAGGTTAGGATATGGGGTAAGCGTGTGCGAGGGATGTCATTCTTGGCGATTTGTTTTGTAACCGCTACGCATTCATGGTGAATGCGCCTAAAGAAAAATGATGTGAAATTCACAGGTTCGCGGGAAGCCGTATCTATCATAGAATAAAAGGGTCGGGATATACCATAGGTGCGTTTTTGCAAATTTAGCGCGGCGACAAGGAATTGTAGAGCAGTACGCTTTGGTTCTGGGCAACAAAGGATGGCAAACTCATTAGATGAGTGCCGGGGAAACAGATCCTTCATGGTGGCAAGAGGAAGGAGTGGTCCATTCTCCAATCCTTCCTGAGGGAGTCGGAATCCCTCACCAACCGTATTGAGAGTGATCACTACACGAGGGTTTAAACATGTAATCGGCCAACACTGCTCTGTAGCAGGTGTGGAGGAGATGGCAGACATAATCTGCGCATGGAATGGATGACACTCCACTGAATGCCAAGGCAATTCAACGAAGGTCAGCAATCCTTGAGCGTGCAAGTACTCACTCACATCTGGAGTGAGACCCGCACGGAAGGTTGCTATATTAGCCACAGCTTCCATGGTGTGCACAAGGATACACGAAAACACAGAGTACACAGAGGTCGCAAACACACAATTACAATAGCAATTAACAGTGGAAAGAACAAGATTAAATTGGAATACTGAAAAAATCAAGCGGCAAAAACCTACTCATAACGCAGTATTGGAGAGATATCCTTCATAAGTGCGGCATGCATGCATGAACTGAAATAGTGACACAGAGGCGGCTATTAATCATGATTAGATCAGCAAAACGGAAGGATTACAGTCAGATAGTCAACCGAAACATGTGAAGTAGAAAAAGAAAGCAATTAACAAGCGAAAAAAGAAAAATGACCGAGTACACCTCAGGAGTTACTAGACAGCTAGTGATAGGGGCGGAGCTTAGAGCCATTAATCACTTTTGGAAGGAGAACACTGATTAAGGTTGCCAACCAAAAAGTGGCGGGTCCCACCTGTTCAGCAATCCGCTATGGTCCAAACCAGCATAACTTAAATTTTCTGACAAAGCGATTGTCTTTAGCATTATAAAATAAAACGAGTTGGTCAATCGTAAAGACATGGGCTTTTAGAAAGAGATCATGAGTACGGGCTTGGCGTAGCTGAAGTTCTTGAAGAATCATGAAGCTTTCCTAGCATTGTTCATCCAATGATTTGAGCACATCCAACCGAAATGGAAAAGATTCTTCTGGTAGCAATTTCTGAGATAAGGTGACTCGGAGGCTCGACACCACCACTTCCATTGGTGCAATAGCTTCTAATCCATGAGCAACTTTAAACGGAGTCATTCCTGTAGCCACTTTATACGTGGTCCGGTATGCCCACAAAATGGCAGGTAAGAGCTCGTCCCATCGTTTCGGACACTCCAGGATCAGTTTTCGGAGAATGGTCAGCAGAGTCTTATTAGTGCTTTCAACAAGGCCATTGCATGGATAATAAGGCGAGCTGAATTTGTGCACAATCTGGAAAGTCTGAGTGAGCACTTGCATTAAATTGTTTGCAAAATGTGTACCCTGGTCCGTCACTATTTCCAAAGGTAATCCATATCTTGGGAAGACATCCTTCATCAAGCAGAAAAAGTGCTTCTGTTAAGCCACTTTTAATCTCGTTTTGGGTTCTTGGGATGGACAGGGGTCTGAAAGTGCAGAGGCCCTTTGCTTAATTTTCCCAAGTCAACATTCAACTGAATAGTTAACTATCTTCGATTCAATGATTATCACTACGCATACATTTATCACGCGAATTAACAACTACAAATTCACACAGACTTATTATTGTCAACGTAGCGTTACTGTGTTTAATGATTAATTACTGTAACTCAATAAACATAATACAATACTCAGGATTTCTGCAATTCTGCAACACAGCACTCCAGCGCGGTCACCTAGACAGACAGTCTGGCGAGCCCCGTCTCTCTCTCTGAAGAGTGCCGTGCTTGTCGTTTCATTAATCAATAGAAAGTTACATCTGTTCGCTACGCCTTTTCGGTGCGTGCAAATATGAAAAATAAATTTACATATCCAATGCGGTCGGCCAACAATAGGATTTCCTTTCTACTCTCCTTGTTAATTGAGTGTTGTGGTCCATGAGTGAGTATTGGAATTAGCTTTTCTGCCCACTTAGGACACACTTCCAAATTGAACAGGTACATGTCTGGCAACTCGTCGGGTACTCCGCTAGGTGGTTCTCCATGTGTTAACCTAGAGAGATGATCAGCTCTCATGTGGGTATTTCCTTTTTTCACAATTACTTCAAAATCGAACTCCATTAATAACAAAAACCATCTCACTAGTCTTCCCGTGTTAGAAGGCTTATTGACTAAGTACAATAAAGCTTGATGATCTACGAAGAACTTGAACTTATTGGATAATAGGTAGTGTCTGAATTTCTTAACCGCATACACCATCCCTAATCCTTCTCTCTCCGTAGTGGTGTAGTTTCTCTCGCCTTGATTCAGTTGTCTGCTTGCATAGGCAATTGGATGGTCCAATTTTCCTTCATCTACTGGTTGAGCTAAGATGCACCCTATTGCGTAATTGGAAGCATCCACATGAATATGAAAAGGCTTTTTCCAATTGGGTGTTTTCAAAATTGGAGCCGTTGCAAAGGTATGCAAGTTTATCTTGGTAGTGTTTTCTTGATGTTGAAGGTATAATGAGTCTCGTCCCTAGTCTTGTACTACCCTAAGTTGTCTCATGAAGGGTCACCCTAATATCATTTAATAATTATTTCCCTTTCCAAATTGATAGATAGCTAATGTATGCTCAAACTCGACTCCACAGGTGGTTGATCTGACTTTTTCGAATATTCCCAAAGGTTTCTCAACATGGCCATTTGCTAATTGAAGCTTCATACGAGTTGGTCGTAGGGCTGGCTTTCCCCATTTCTCCCAAATCTCTTTGGAGGCAATACCTACTCCTGCTCCTGTATCTAGTATAGCCTTGATCATGTATCCATTGTATATGACGGGTAAACATGTGTTGCCCTCATCTCCTTCACTAAATTCCCCAACTTTATCCACAAGAATTGGTACGGTAGAAGGGTTTTCAGTTTCCTTGCTTTCCTTTTCATTCTTCTCCTCCTCTAACTTCAATTGTCCAGCTAACTGTTTCCATAATTGTGGTTTGACACAAAGTAATTCTTCCACAGTCAACTGACATTGTACTTTGGTCTTTTTGAGTTCTGTTAGATTGTGTGAGTTCTTATCTGAGGTCCCCTTTTCTTTTCCTCGTACAGTGGGAGCACGGAAGATCATGAATTCCTTCTCGTATTCTCCCATGTAGTTTGGTAGGGTAGAAATGCTCTGGGCTTCCTCCCTGTTTCGGTCTAATCTAGAAATTTCTTCATATATTTCTTCCATATTGGGCATCAGTTGATAGTCTTCCACATCTAGTTCCTCGAAAGGTAGTTTTGCAACTCCATTCTTTTTCCATTGATCTTCTCGAATTCTAGTCCACAACTCTCTTGGCCAATCAGCTTCTAAATCAGGGACTATGGACATAGATTTGTCCTAGATATTCAGTATTTCTTCCTTTTCATCCCTCTCTTTTAGTTTCTGTTCCTTGGTTTTAATACACTCATTGTATTGATTCTCCGATATTCTTGTCTCAGGGAGGGCTAGAATAGTCTTCTCTAGGGTGGTGTGAGCTACCTCTATGAGTTTTCTACATATCGATAGCCTCTCCTTTTCTAACTCCCCTTGTGGGTAAAGCTTTTCGTGCTGCTCCACATTTGGTCCAATCTCGATTCTAGCTTGATAAACTTTCAACGACATGTCTAGATCATTTGGTTTTGGGTCTGCTATAATTGATCCTAGCCTGTCTGGCTCCAGTGTCTGGGGTGTCATGGGAATTTCTTCCTGAACTTCGGGTTCTTTAGCTTTCTTAATGCCTCATGTGTCCTTCTTGTTTGTCTTCCTTGTTCTTATTTTTCATCCATTTTTCCTTGAGTTTTTCTCCCCTTTCCTTCCACTTTTGGCTTTTCATTGATTGGACATTCTCATGTGGGTCCTCTGAATATTCCACTACTTGTATTCTGGGTTCTACAGTTTTACTCTTTTCTTGTTCAGGGTCTACTCGATTTCTTTCTTGTCCTTTTGTTTGTGCTCGTGTGATGGCCTTCAATGGTACATTGTATTCCTTGTCACTTCTTGCAGATTCAATTACTTCAATTACATTAATAGGTGCAGTGTCATGAGCCTCATTGGGATTTTTTGGGCAATCTCTAAAGAGATGTTCCTTTCCACAATCATTGCAATACCCTTCCCAAATCCTAGGGGGTGGTGGGTTGTATGGCTGAGTGCATTCTCTGATAAAGTGATCTCCTCCGCATCTATAGCATGGCCCTTTTGGCATGGGTGGTCTAATGGGTGGTCTCATGGGTGCTGGTGCTTTGGGTACAGTGTACATTAGTGTTGCCAGTTCCGGTCCATAGGCATTGTCATATCCCTCATATCCATATTATTGAGGGTCATAAGCTTGCTCATACTCCATCATGCTGGTGTCATAGGGATAGTAATCTCCTTGGGTCTACTCGTATCCTAAGTTCATTGACTCTGTACTTGTTAATGGTGATGCTGGCACTATGGCTCTCTCCAAGTTTTCCTCTGGTTGAGCATATTTCACTGGTACTACATTCGATGGAAATGGCGGCTACTGTCCTAACACTGGCTGAGGTTGTACATGTTGCCCTTGCTCATATGGCCTAGGTGCTCCTTGTGGTCCTGGATAGGGATTATATCTGGGAATCTCCCTTCCTGGCTCTCTAGGTGGGTATCCATATAGCCTATACTGAGGTTGATTTAAAGGTCGTGACTTCCTATTGAATGGACAATTCTTAGTGATGTGATTGGTATATTTTTGTTCTATGTGGGAATACAGAGAAGTTCCTTGATGTGGCTGCCTATTGTAAGGGTAAGCTTGAGGCAAGCGTGTTCCTCCTCTTACACACATGTGAGTGGGGTGGTCTCCTCCACATAGGCTACATCTTCGTAACATGGGTATTATCATTGGTGGATGCTGGTAGTTCTGCTGTCCATGGACTCCTAACTTCTTGGCTACCAGTTCTGCTAACTCTTCTACGTTACTAGAGTTGGATGTCACTGTACTTCTAGTGTCTTCTAATTTCATAGGGCTTGGTGTGTTTTTGAGATCGTCAGCTAGGTTGTCCTCTAGGTCAATACACTCTTGAAGACATTCACTCAATGTTTGTAGCCTCTTCACATAGACTAAAGTTCTTAGAGTCCTGTTCGTTAGTCCGTCCAAGAATAATGATATCATTTTTTGCTGCGTGGGTCTTTCTGCTACGGGGCATCTATCGACATATTGATTGAATCTTCGGGCCACTGTTTTCACAGTTTTATTGGGATTTTGTTTGAAGCTATGGATTAAAGATGAAGAGTTGTGTTTAATCCCTCTCTTAGTAAACCTAGGAATTCTTGAAAGAATTGCTCAATATCTCCAAATTGGTTGGGATCTAATGGTTGGAACCAAGTCAAAGCCATTCCTATGAGGGTGAGTCCAAAGGACTCATACTGCACAAAGAAATCATCCACTTGTTCAGCCCTTAGAACTTGTTTAAAAATTTAGCTATGTGATCGTAAGGTTCTCCCATCCCGTCATAATGATTTCTCATACACTTAGCCACTTGAATCGGTCTTAATCTTTTTATAGGCTCTGGTGGTCTAGGCATTACAGGAATTGCTGGTCTCATTGGAGGCATTCTAGGCTGCAATCCTAGCGGTAGTCTTGGCCTCACTGGTGGCCGATGTTGGTTGCCTAATCCCGGGTGCGTTTGATTGTGTGATTGTAGTCTTGGCATGGTGAATTGCACATGAGTGCGGTTGGGAATACTCCGATGGCTTGTCTGTCCCGACATTGTATGTTCTGACTCTTGTTGTGTCCCAAAGGGATTTTGAGAGGTAGTTGTTTGCTCTCGCTGAGGGAATACAGGCAACCCCATCAACAAGCCAATACCTTCTTTGGTTCTTGTCTAAGTATGTGACTCTAGACTCATCTTCAGGTTCTTTTAACTCGTAGAAGGTCATTGGACTTTCCTCTTGTCCGCGTGTAGGTGAGTCAATTTGTAACAGTAAGTCTGATCCATGGATCAAGTAGACCTCCTGTAAGTAATCATCTTGAGGTATCAAATCCCCTCTCAAGACTCGAGTCACTACTGATTTGCCTCTGGGAGTGGTTACCAACTCTTCAGGGTCCGGTCTCCTTGAGTTTCCTTGTCCTTCTAATCCTCCTCTCTCATTGATCCAGTCTGGGTGTTCTGTTACCACATAGACCTGACCTAACTTGTCCATGTACACTCCTCCCTCATACTTAACTGTCAGCCTGGGCACTATCATAGAATCAGTGGAAGTTACCATCCTGGCTACTGATCTATTTAAACCATCTGGGTAGATGGGAATCTCTTGGGAATTAGTGGATACATATTGTAGAGAGGTACGGTGTTCCCCCTTTACAATAGACATCAAGTTTCTCCTGGCGAGAGAACCTTGCATGTCCTCTGACGCCATTGGTATCTCTTCTTCTGAGTCACTAGAGGTGTCAGAATAGATAGAGTGATGACTTGCCTGGGTTGCACTCCCTACTGATGAAATTACACTTCTCCGGCTACTTAGCACTCGTCCTGATCTCAAGTTCATTCACTCTCTTGGGCTATCTTGGTTCCTCACTATCCCCTAATTGGCACCTCAATTTATTTCTAATATAATCCTCAGATAGCTTGAATTATACTGGCGATACCACTCTGGCGATACTGTAAGAGGTGATACTGTAAGAGGCAATACCAATCTTGCCGTGATACGATACCAAAAGCTCGAGACGATATGATACCAAGACTTACCACGATACGATACCTCTACAGGTGATGATACGATACTTAGGACAGGTGGCGATACGATACCAAAATCCTCGTGATACAATACTACTCTCTGCAGGATACGATACCAGTGCACTACACGATATGATACTAGATGGCTCAGATGATACGATACCACCTGAGTGCATGATACGATACTAGAGTTTTGCACGACATGATACTAACAACTCTCGTGATACGATACCAGTACAGGTGATGATATGATACCGCAACCCTACACAATACGATAATGGACTGTCAGGTGATACGATACCAAGTGGATCACGATATGATACCACTGGAAGATCGTGACTGCGATACCAACTTGATGATACGATGCCAAAAATGGTATCATGATACCTCAAGTGGTATGCGACGATACGATACTTGGCGAGTATCGTGATACTAGGAATTTTGGTATCACGATACCAAAACTCGACCGACCGTGATACTACAACCAAAATCGCTCAAATCACAAAAATTTTGCACCAATATGTTTAACTCTCACTCCTCTTCACTCCTGACCCTCTGTCTCACTCAAAGGATCTCTCCAATCTCTCTGTCCCACACCGTGATATCAGAAATGACTTTAATCACGTGTGGTGGTGGTTATGAACTGATTTTTGTAACCCAAAACTTATGTGGCTTACCTTCTAGAGTGTCTCAATCCAAATGTGTGCTCAGCTCCTTTCTGTACCTAGTGCGATACCACATCGACGATAGCGATCACTGTCTCCACATGATACCAACTCTTGAGCAAGTGTCAAATGGACTACATTTTTTTGTTTTTATAGTTTGTGATGCCTGAAGTCTACTCTACACTAATTTGGAAATTTTTTTGGGATTTTTCTTGGTGATTTCAACTTACTCCAACTCCTCTTCCCTCCTTGACCTAACCCTCACCCTTCCTTCTCTCCTTCACACCTAACCTTAAACCTAAAAACTCATTACACACACCTCAGAGATGTGAAGTAACAAGTGCTGAAGTGTTTGACTACTTGCCACTGAACAAATTCACTCCTACAAGTACGATTCCTTCACTCCAGAGCTATAACCATCACGAAGGCACCTTGCTTGAGTTTGTTCCCTGGCAATGGTGCCAAAAACATGTGTACCTAAGTCACGAAGTCCTAGGGACTTGTGTCAAAGAGACTAAATCTCATTTGCCCCACAAGTGCATATAGTGGTGGATTGACACACACTTAATTATCAATCCGAAGAACCACATGAACCAAGTGTATGAGGATGTGTGCACACGTGATGGAAAGTGAAGTGGTTCAGCTATAATGCATGAGAAAAGACTAATCTACCTCTCCAACTCACCCAATCTCTGAAAATGTCTGCCGCGATACCACTTACATCAGTAAATACAAATTCAAATGTTTCTCCCAGCTTTGAACTCCGAATATAGCCAATAGTGGGTTCATATCCAAGCTCTCGACAAAACACATCTATTGATTGTATTTTCACTCAAATTTGACAATCACTCTTCAATTTATGGCCAAAACAGTGAATGGTAGGAAACACCTACACTCACTCCACAAGTCGTATTGGTTCACACACACACTACAGTCATTCAAAAGTGATGGGGAGGGATAGACAACAGTCCTACACACTCATTCCAAGCTTCACACACACACACACAAAAGATCATAGAGAAGATGAAAATCAAAAGGAAAGAAGCAAATTTGAAATTTTAGTTCTCCTTCTTCACAATGGAAAAAAGTCTTTACAAAGAGTCACAAAGTGACTTATATACATGTGCCCTAAAAATGGTCCTTTCAGACAAGTGGCTGGCACTTTATTGGCTAGTATCTAATTTCCTACTATTTTACAAAGAATATATTACAATGACTTGGGGCTTATGCATCTAGAGGACTCCTCTAGTGCATTTACATAGCTTCATGGAAATTTCCTAGAAGTTTGAAGAAGAATTTTAAACCCATTAATTTGAAAATTTTGGGGCTCCTCTTTTTGCCTCTTTTCTCTGCAACACTCGGCCACATGATCATAAGGATCTCGTGACCCATCAAAGTAATTTTTCATTGTCTTGACCACTTGAGAGGGTCTAAGGGTTCTTGGGTACTCTCGGGGTCTAGGCAATGGAAAATCATGTTCATCTCTTTGATGCCTATGTGCTTGATGTCTCTCTCTTTCACGTCTTTCACCTTCAAATCTTGATCTATCTTGACCCACATTGTGTGTAAAACTCACCTCAAGTCTCTCTCTAGTTCTTTCCCTCTGGTTTTCATGAGCCTGGGATGATCCTACTCCGTGGAGGCCATGGGAAACATTGGATCTTGGTGGAGGGAAAATCAATTCACTCTTCCAAGTATATGCATGTCTATCATGTTCCATTACCAAGAACATTCTTCCCGAGGTGTTATCCAGATAGACAACTTTGCCTGGTGTCTCAGGGTCTTTGAATTCGTAGATGATGACTATGCCCAATTGGCTAGGTTGATCTGGCCTTAATCTCCAAAAGGCTTCCTCTGCTTCTCTATTCAAGAATAGTTCTATGCTTTTTTTGTCTTGAGGGATCCAATCTGGGGTGATCACTCTAGTCAAAATTGACTTGCCTCTAGGAGTCTTGGGTTCTCGTCCTAGGTCCCCTTGCTCTAGGTCTCCTATCTCATTCTCAGGAATGACATTTCCAACCTCATCTGTCGTGTCTGGTAGGTTGGTGACCACATACACGGTTCCTTCCTTATCAATGTATGAACCCATAGATACGCGCACCTAATCGGTTGGTCCTGATATGATCCAATTATGTTTTATATAGACCTTCTAGTGTTTGTAAATAGGCCGTTCGTGAGCCACTTGCAGGTTTCCCCATGCTAGAAGACATTTCTGAGTCACTTGTGTCAGGGCTTAGTATGTAAGGATAACCACTTAGTTGTTGTGCCCAAGACTTAGTTATATGGTTAACACTAGCCTCAGATGATCTATTGCTTTGTCTATCCTTGCCTAAGTGTTTACTAGATCTCAGGTTCATAAGCTTTGTCTTCTAGTCCCAAATTCTTCTGTGTAATGCTCAAAATCCTTTGGAGTCCCCTTGGGTTCCTGTTGGAGCAAGTCTATGACAAGCCTAAGTATTGGCTTGAGTCTCACAAAGTCTTAGAAGAAGCTTTAAAAAGAAGACTATGTAAAGTTCACTTGTGAACTACCTCTTGTAATTTTTTGAAGAGTTTACTTAATGTAAAAGTAAGAGAATCTTAAGTGGCTGAGTCCACATGATCAAAAAGGGAAAGAGGAGCCACGAATTCGTGATTTGTGGTAGGTAGAGAATCAAATCAATCATTGATTGATTGGAGAGTGATTGAGGGAAGTTAGCCTCCCAAACTCAACTATAAATAGATGGCAGTTTTTAGTCGTGGTTAGAGAGACCTATGTGAAGACCTCCAAGAGCTGAGCTTTATGCCATATCAAGGTGTGATTCCAAGGCACACATATGTATCAGTAAGTCCATTGTATTGTACAAGCAATATACTTTCATTTTCATTATCATTTGGGTTCATATTTCCATGTTCTTGTGAAGTGTACTACTCGCTGCCATTACTCTCAGTTTTCTCAGTCAGATTGCAGAGATGTTTTCTCTGAGCTTGGTGCATCATTTTCAGTGACTTAACTTGGTAAAGTTAGCTCTATAAGTCTACTATATGCTCACAAATTTTCATGTCATTTGGATGTTGCAATCTTCAGTTATGTTCATTTGAAGTCAACCCTATCTATCATTTTCACTTCTCTGTCAGGTACCCGACTTTTTCACTCATCTTGTGAGAGCCATTTCTCAGTGGTTACTTATCCAACTTCAATGATTTAAAGCTTGTTGGATTCAGCTTACTGTCTAGTATGACCATACAAATTTTCATAATCATTGAATTCCTAAATGGTGAGTTATGTTCATTTTTCTGCTCACTGGTCTCAAACTATAGCAGCCCATGAAAATCGGGATGATGTCATCACTTGTTAAAACTCATTCTCAGTGTGTGGTTTATTATTTTTGATGAGATTACTCTTGAAAGTTAGCTCTTTAAGTTAACTAGACTTCACCAAGAGGAATTAAGCTAATTGCTGTTGTGCTCAGAGAATTATGTATAACACTGGACAGGTGTATGAACCAAGAATAGCAAGTTTTCACCTCTGAGCTAACTCCAAATTATCTGTTTTGATCTATCTTTTTGTGAGTGATCTTCCAAGGTACATAGGGTGTCTAATACATCCATTGGCAAGCTAAAAGGGCCCACCATATACTCCTGGAGTTCATTTGGCTGGTGTAGATCAAGTATTTTGCAACACCTCTTCATCTTCAAGCACATACCTATCCATCTCTTCACAGTTCCTAGTCCCACCTGAGGATCAACTTCAAATTATCCTATTTGAAAATCAACGTGTTATTCTTATAAAAAGCAGTTGAGGCCATGTGGGATTCAAAACGAGCTTTCCAACGAGCTATAGAGCTCAAAAATGGACTTTTGATGAAAAAGTTATGTCAAATCAGGCTCTTGGGGGTCAAAACAGGCAAACAGGACCTTTTGGAAAAATCACAATTTTGTGTGAAAATCGCGATTTTGGGGGGTCTAAAAATTGCGATGCTGAGCTCTTATGAAAAATCGTGATGCTGAGCTCTTATGAAAAATCGTGATGCTGAGCTCTTATAAAAAATCGCGATTTTGAATGATCATGAAAATCGCGATGCTGAGCAACTATGAAAATCATGATTTTGTGAAATCATGAAAATCACGATGTTGAACACTTATGAAAATCACGATTTTCAAGGATCATGAAAATCGCGATGTTGAGCAACCGTGAAAATCACGATTTTGTGAAATCATGAAAATCGCGATGTTGAGCACTTATGAAAATCATAATTTTGAGCAAGCCTCAAAAAACGCGATTTTGAGTGAGAATCGTGAAAAACGTGATTTTGAGTGAGAATTGTGAAAAACACGATTTTGAATGAGAATCGTGAAAAACGCGATTTTGACAGAAAATCGTGTTTTTAGCCTGAAAATTGTGATTTTGAGAATGACCAGAAAATCGCGATTTTGATTGAAAATCATGTTCTGAAAATCGTGCTTTGTACCTTAGTGAAAATTGTGTTTTTTGAAAATTGTGAAAATCGCGATTTTGGATGAAAGTCGTGTTTTTGAAAATCACGATTTTGGAGCCAACAAAGAATCATGTTTCCGTAAAATTGTGTTTTCGGTAAAAATCATGATTTGTGAAAATCAAGATTTTTGAGCCCAATGAAAATCTTGTCTTCTGAAAGTCGTTTTTTTACCTAAAAATCGCGATTTTCACTAAAAAGCGTGTTTTTGCTCAGAATCGTGTTTTTTTAATATGAAAATCACAATTTTACCTCAGAATCGTGTTTTTTTTTAATATGAAAATCACAATTTTACCTCAGAATCGTGTTTTTGAGAAACTTAGAGAATCGCGATTTTGAGCACAACCAAAGAATCGCGATTCTGAGAATGACCTCAGAATTATGTTCTTTTCAGAAAGCTTTTAGGCGGGAAATAGAAAATCACATTTTTTTTGAAAAAAATTGAATTTTATGAAAATCACAATTTTCAGTCAGAATCGTGTTTCTTGGTGGGAAATTCAAATTTTTGAGCGCCGAGCAATGGCGAGCTCTGTATGTGTAGTATCGAAAAAAAAACAGGCGCTTGCTCTCACTTGCACTTCCTAACTCCTTCTCGCACAATAATGCATGAAAAATGGTATGAACATGGTGAAAATGCACTAAAAAACAAGAAATTTCTATGAAGAAGAAGATGGATGAAGATGGTGATGATGATGATGAAGATGAAGAAGAAAAATCAGAAAACGAACAGAAATGATAGTTTTTTTACCTTCCAACATCACAAACCTACGATCTTACCATCACAACGCTTGTCCTCGAAGCTCTCTCCCCGGCAATGGTGCCAAAATTCGGTGTAGCTCAAGCGTAAGCACCACCTCCTTTACTTGTAAATGCACGGAGACGTGAGGACCGATATGAAGACCATGAGCAAGTGAAGGCAGAAGTGAGTGAGTGAAAGCACACAAACATGCACACACATACACGCACACACACACAAGGCAAGATCAAAGAGAGGAACAATGGAAGGATTTGATTACAAAAGAGTTCTCTTACAAAAGCTCTATTCTCTAACAAGCTAACCTCAAAAATGAGTTCTCTAGCTCTTTTTATAGTTTTTTGAGTAGTTTTGGCCCTGTCCAGACCTAGTGTCTGGCATAGTTAAAAATTAGGTTCCAGGGCTTATTTGAGGGCTCAAACGAATTCTAAAAATTATGAAAATTGATAGGATGATACTTCTAATACTCCTCAAGCTCAAGAACTCCTCAGCTTGAACAAAATGGAGTTACAAAAAGGTGAAATGATATTTACAATGGTCTGAGTGATCAAAATCACTGTTTTTGTAGGGGATTCTTCTGAACATTTGACATCCACTTCTTGGAGCTTTGTACTTGCTCCTCTTCTTGTCTGTCCACTTCTTTGCATCATTCCTTTGCCTTGTGCTTGACCTTGAGTTCCAACAACATCTTTAAGAAAATTTCTGAGTCAATCTCAAAAAATCCTGTAAAAAATGCTTCTTCAAAAGTTTGCATGTATGGGCTCGGCAAAAACATAAGTCTGGAGTAGTATGCCATAATTGTAGGGTGACTAGGCATAATTGATAGATAAAAAATGAGAATATTGGTGCCTTGGTTAATGTCGATGAAATTCAAAAATGTGTATGCCGCATGCTTAAAGACTTTGAGTACTGTCATATCATGCTGAGGATTTTATTGGTCATGTTTATTGTGAGATCGGATTTTATTGTGAGGATTTTGAGTGTAAGTGAAGATGTTTGCTTTGAAGTTCAACTGATCATCCGGAACTTTTTGCATGGTCTGCTTTATATACCGATGCGTTTTCTCTTTCAATAGCCCATAAGGTATGTTTAATGGCTTTATGATCTGATCCAAGGCTTTGCCTTTAATCTTTGCCTCCTTCATTACTTTGACTACTTCATTTTCAAAATTTTCTATCAATCGGGACACCAATAGTGCCCATTCCTTCTGACCTATTTCTGCAGTATACGACATGGGATGATCATCACGAGGTTCTGCCGTCTTCTCTTTTATTGGTGAATGATAGATCGGGGGAGATAGAGGACGTACCTCTACCTCATCAGTAGGATTTCCTTCTTGTGGCTCTAGTAGTGTCCCAATTGTGGCCTGTTGTTTTATTTGAGCTTCTAATTGTGCAATGAGTTCTTCCTTTTCTTTGATTTCATTGAGGGCCATTGTTAGCGCATCTTTGGCCGTCAAAAGTTCATGGCCAATGGCTTCTATTTGGTCGACATCTTCATTATAAACTACTAAAAGTTTATCTTCAGCAGATTTCCATTGCGTTCTGAGTTCATTAGTGTCATGCATATACCTTTTTTCCCATTCTTCTCTAATGGTTTGCTCTTTTACAACTGATTTTCATAACTTTGCAATCTGGTCTTCCAATGCTTTCGTGTCTGTTGCGGCTGTCCTCATGCTTCTATAGGTTGGTTGTACAATATGGCATGCATAAGTTCCATATTCCTATTTCGTAAATTGTCGGTTTCTTCTATGTACACCTTGATATGAGTTTCTAACATGTTACTTCTAGCATTTATTCTTTCCTTTTCTGCTTGAGTAGCTTCATACTTTCTCTGTAGCTCTATGAGTTGATCTTGGATTTTTTGGTTTTGCTCGATTAGTGTGGTGCACTGTTCCATGGCTTCTTTAACTTTTGATTCCTTGGTTGAGAGTGCCTGTTGAACTTGAATTAATTTTGCCGACAAGTTTTCAATCATCACTTGGAAGTGGCTTCTCTCTCTCATAGCCTTGTCATAATCTGCATCCGTTTCGAACATTTGTTGTTGTGTATCCATCGCTGTTTGTATCATTTGCTTCAATACTGGTTTCAATTGAGCTACATCATGTTTAACCATGTTTTAGGTATGTTAGGTTCTTCACCTGTGGTAGCATCTTTTCCTTGTGCCACATGTAGTGTTGTGTCGTGGGGCTGCCGAATATGGAGTTGTATCATTGGCTCAGCCTCTTTGGTTACTCCCTTACCTTGTGGCGTATCATCGAGAATTTAAATCACAGTTTTGTTCATATTTTGTTGTGATAGCCTTTCTTTTTCTAGGTTCATTTGTAACTCTTCCTTTATTGGTGGTACCACATCTGTTTTTGGTGTAGATCCTTGTATCTGGCAGCTTGTGATGGGCTGTGTTCTTTGTGTCCCCTCTTCTACAACCTTTTGGACTGTCTGTATTGATGTCCTTGGACAGTGAGGTTTATTTGACCCCACATGTAAGTATGTGTTTCTTCTAAAGCCGCTGAGAGATCTCTTTGTGTTATAGGAGGTTGGGTCAATGAAACCCTTGGCAATAGATGTGCTCGCTTCGATTGTGGGGTTTTCTGTGCTTCTTCTTCTCTAGCTCGCTTAACCCCTCGCATTGGCATCTTTGAACTTGTTCCCACTTCCTCTTTGGATATGGATGCTTTCTTTTTCTTTGGAATTGTTGCATACTTCACATATTTTGCCATTTCAATGGAGGTTGGAATTAATCGAAGACATTCCTTCATTTCTAGTGCTTCATAGATCAATAAGGTCAACGCAGAGCTTCCATTTAAAAACTTCTTATGATTCCATTTCTTCTTAGCCTCAAATAAGTGTTCTTGTATGTATGGCGTAAAGTTGACTTGGTTCCATGAGATAGCAATTGAACTACAATCTTTTGAGGCACTGTATATCTGTTCATGGTTGGGAAACAGAAATGTTGATGCACTATATGGAGTGATTCTTCAATATCCGTCCTGTTAATTTCCATAAAGGTCTTCTTTTTAGCATCATGACATTCCTATTTGAGATTTGTGAGGCCATCTTGACTCCATCCAAAAGCTTTGTTGATGCGTTCATGCGTAAATCGAATATTTTTCCACCCCCATTTTGTTAAGAACTTTAGCTTTTGGAATTGAGGGCTTATCCGCTGCTGCCTGTAGCGTGTTCTTAACTTGAGTGCATCATTGAAAATCTGGTAAATAAATTGGGAGCCGTAGAAATGCATCAATTCCAGGCCTTGTCCAAACTTCCATGATGCTTGACAATCCTTGTAGTATGGTTTGGAAATCTTGCGACATCAATGGAAAATAATGGCCCCTGTCCATAATCTTGATGGTGGCCAAGAAGATGAGGTCTGCCACTGGTTGGTCTTCACGGAACCAATGACCCCTTGCTTTTGTAATTGATTCCAAAGGAAGAAGCAGGACCTCTTCCTCTTGCGTAGCTTCTGAATTCGGTGATGCCATCTGCACTTAAAGCACACCACAATCAGTGTAAACATGGTTGCATGAGTCATTTCCAACTACTCTCCATGAATCAAACAGTTCTCAGAGTGAATTGTGTTGTCATTTCCCCGTGACTGTGAGAAAGGTAGTACCTGATATTTTTTTCATTTATATATATTTTTTGACATTATTTTTTCTAAAAGAAAACAAAAACGTTAGTGAGTAGCCAAAGCTGAATTATTATCCCCAAGGTTATTGTACAAGTGCTTTCCTATTCCCTTGGAGGGAAATGTGCATCAGTAATAAATAGATGAAGAATTATGTGCCGAATGCATGGCCTCGTAATGTGGCCCTATTATGCACGTTCGAGGTGTATGGAACTCAAGATGTGTGCAAGAAGAAGTTGCTGGCGGGTTTGTCGATGACGATACTTTTTTTTTGTTGTCCTTGACTGCATCCTTGTCTTTTGTTGTGCTATGTGTGGCTATCGTTTTGTGATTCTTCTTTGCTAGCCATTCATATCTTGGAGTTGCACCTCAAGATCCCGCTTGTCTTGAAATCTTGACCTATTGTTGGTTTCCTTGTAGGTGATGGCTTTGTTTTTGGTGATATGTTGCTACTTGATCCTTCTGAATCCATGCCTGTCTGGTGCCTTGAATTGGATATATTCTAATGCGAGAAGGTTTGGGATGACTATGCTGACTAGTCACTCTTATGCTCAATTCCTCACTAGGGCTCTCCATGGAAACGATGTTAGTAGAGGGGTCCAATGGATGATGAGGGTGTGTAAGATTAAGAATTGGTGTAAACTCACGTGAAGTGCTTGGAGGTGGGGGTTCCATAGTAGAGTAGATGTAGAAGCATCTTCATGCAGGAGTAATTGATCCCTCAGGGCTAGACACGTGGCTTTGACAGGTCGTTCTTCTAACAAACTGAATACTTCACGATGTCCTATCTTGGCTGATATGTAGCCCAGGGATAATTGAATAGTTAACTCATATTCATATATCTAATCTTGGCCTAACACAAGATCTTCTAATAAATCTTGATCATGGCATACTAATAGTTTTTGTTGCATTGTGTTATTTCCTAGGTGCAATGATAAAGTAATCTCGCCTATGCATTCAATAACCTTTCCTCCTATTCCAATCATATGTGCTTTGGTTGGACGTAATTGTGCTTTGAGCTGATGAGTCAAAGAGGATCTGATGCAGTTGACAGCTGCTCCTATGTCAATGAGAGCATCCACCAAGTGATATTCCTCTGTTCCCACTCCTAAGCTCAAATAGGGTTGCATCACTTGATGTCCTAGGTATTCTGAGGCTCTAAAATTAGCCATTGGGATGGGCTCCTCTCCTAGCCGATATCTTTCATCCCTCTCTCTCATCCATTCCTTTCGTTTCCTTATTCGTTCTAGGGCATCCTGTCATGCCTCCTCGCGTATTTTCACTTTTTCTTCTCATCTATTTCTTGTTGCTACAAGTCTTAACAGTATCTCTTCTGTTAACGGCTCTAAATACGTCTTCACTCGACAACCACTTATATAATTAGGTAGTACTTCTCCATCTAGGGTTGCTAAATTGATGGCTCCACTAGTTGATATGTGATTGATCACCAAGGGTCCATATCCTCTTTTCTGCAGCTTCCTTGCGTGTCGGTTTAAAGTATATACTAGGACCAAATCTCCTTCCTTCAAATTTTTATCCTTAATATGAGCATCAAAGTATGCCTTTTATCACCTTTTTGCAGCATAAATGCCTGCCACTGCTTGTAACCTAGTTTCATGTAGTTTCTTGATTTGGTCCAATTGATTAGATAACTCATATCCAGTCCATTCGTAGTTCGAGGCTACTCTAAGAGTGGGCACTAGGAAATCAATTGGTAAGATGGCATTCTGGCCGTACACTAGGTTAAACGGAGTAGTTCCTATGAATGTTTTGTATGCTACTCAGAATGCCCATAAAGCATGATGTAACTACTTGTCCCAATCGGATCTTCTATTGTTAACAATCTTTGTGAGAACTGTACACAAGATCTTGTTTGAACTTTCAGCGTGTCCATTGGCTTGCGGGTGATAGGGAGCTGATTTCTTGTGAATCACTAAGAATTCATTCATTAAAGCTTCTATCACTTCATTCACGAAGTGTGTGCCTCTATCACTTACGATTTCTATTGGCAATCCAAATCTAGTGAATATGTTCTCAAAGAGAAACTTAGCCGTGCTCCTTGCATCGTTCTTCTTAGTTGACTTGGCTTCTACCCATTTGGTCAAGTAGTCCGTTGCTACAATTATGTACTCGGCATGAGAGCCTTTCGCTGGTGGGCTAATAGGTCCTACGAAAGCTATCCCCCATTTGGTAAATGCTCTAGCACCTATCATAGGTCTTAATGGCATTTCATCTCTTCTGATAGGATACTTCATTTGTTGACACGTGTCGCATCTTTGGACATAATGTGGCTGCATCTTGATATAGAGTTGGCCACCACATTCTAGCAAAAAGAATCATTTTTGCGGTTTTATCTGCAGAAAAATGTCCTCCGACAGCTCCTGTATGAGCCATTTCTAAGACTGAAACATACTCATCTTCATGGATGCACATTCTTAAGTGATTGTCCCTTCCTCTCTTGAAAAGTTGTTTGCCTATTAGTACATAATCTTTGCTTTGTTCCTCGAGGGCACGTTTTCTTGCCAAATTAGCTCCTTTTGGGTACTCCTGCATTTTCAAGAATTTTACC
The DNA here is from genome assembly GCA_020310875.1 of Ceratopteris richardii. Taxonomy (NCBI): domain Eukaryota; kingdom Viridiplantae; phylum Streptophyta; class Polypodiopsida; order Polypodiales; family Pteridaceae; genus Ceratopteris; species Ceratopteris richardii. The sequence continues at coordinate 137,574,138 of CM035437.1, forward strand.
AGAGGCATACTCCACCGCGGTGCTACTGTAGAGTAACATAGAGTAGAGTTCTCTTCAGGTGTTCTTTCTTGACAAGTGGGGCAAGTAGATACGTAGTTATGTGTATCCCTCTGCATGGTTGGCCAATATATGCCTAATCTTGTGAGTGCTTGCCAGGTTCCATTCACATTTCGATGAGTTTTCCATTGATTCACGTGTGCTCTTTGAAGCCACATCTCTTGCTCCTCTTCTTCCACACATCTCATAAGTAGTCCACTTGGTTCTTGGTGGTATAGACTTCTAAAACTAAGATGTGGAGATTTTTAGTCTTCCAGCTGTTGTTTAAATTGATACTATGTTGAGGTCCATGCATGAGTCTGGGAATCAATTTTTCCACCCATTGTGGACATACTTCTAAGTTGAAAAGATAAGTATCCGACATATCATCTAGCACTCTTGTGGGAGGTTCTCCATGTGTCATTCTCGATAGGTGATCTGCATGGATGTGCGTATTCCCTTTCTTGACTACTACTTCAAAATCATATTCCATTAACAATAGAAACCATTGAACTAGTCATCCGGTATTGCAAGGTTTATTGACTAGGTATAGGAGGGCTTGATGATTAATGAAGAATTTGAATTTGTTTGCCAACAAGTAGTGCCTAAATTTCTTTACAGCATATACCATTCTTAAGCCTTCTTGCTCCGTAGTGGTATAATTACGCTCGGCTTGGTTTAATTGTCTACTAGCATAGGCTATAGGGTGGTCTAGTTTTCCTCTATCCGTTGGTTGTGCTAAGATGTAACCAATGACATACTTGGAGGTATCTACATGAATATGAAATGGTCTATTCCAATCGGGTACTCTCAAAATTGGTGCTGAACTCAAGAGACTCTTCAATTCATTGAAAGCCTTTTCGCATTCTTCTGTCCAGGTAGACTGAGTCAGTAATCCATAAAGGGACCTCACAATTGTGGCATACATGTGAATGAATCTACAATAGTATCCACAATGTCCCATAAATGCTTGCACTCCTTTAGCGGTCTTTGGTCTTGGAAAATCCAAAATCACTTTGATTTTGTCTTCATCAGTGGAAATTCCATTCTTAGAGACAATGTGTCCTAATATGTTCCCCTGTCGAATCATGAAGACACATTTTTTCGAATTAAGGCATACTCTATACTGACGACATTTGGCAAATATTTTTCTTAGTTCTGGAATATGTTCTGATCGCATGGCTGAATAGGTACATGAATCGTCCACATATACCTCCATACTTTTTTTCAAGAATTCCTTGAATACATGGCACATCAATCTTTGGAAAGTGGCTAGGGCATTAGTTAGACCAAAAGGCATAACCCTAGATGCATAGACTCCCCATTCGGTTGCAAAGGCTATCTTATGTTGGTCTTCAGGAGCAATGGCTACTTGATTATATCCTGAGAAGCCGTCAAGGAAGCTATAGACTTCCTTGCCTGCCACCCTTTCCAACAAATGATCTGTGATAGGTAATGGGTAACTATCACGTATGGTGGCAATGTTTACCTTTTTAAGATTAATGCATACCCTTAACTTGCCATTCTTCTTCGACACTAACACCAATGGTAATACCCATTCCGTATGTTCAATTTCATAAATAAAACCCGCATCCAACAATTTATCTACCTCTTCCTTAATCTTTGCTAAATAAACATCGTTATAAGTGTATGGTATTTGTTTGAAGGGCTTGGCTTCTGTCGTCATAGGGATTCTGCAGGTGCAAATAGAAGGATCTACACCTTTTAAATCCTTATATATCCATGCAAAGACATCTCTATATTCTCTTATGAGTTGTATTAACTCTTGTTCTTCCTTAAGCGAGACATCTTGTCCTATAAAAGTGCATCTCTCTTCTCCTTCCTCCAGAGCTACTACTATCTTCTTGGTCTGCTCTTTATTGTCGTATGCTATCCGTGGTCGCGCTTCCCGTTTTGGCATCTGAATAGCAATCTTCCTCTCCTCTACCTCATATTTCTTGAAGTGCTTGGGTACCTCGAATTGGTCTTGAGGTATGTTTTCTTCTTTTTTGTTTTGCCAGTGTTGTTCATTTTCTTCCCTTTGTGTTATTCCTTGATTTGACTCATTAGTCACAGTGCTTACTCCTTGATTCTCATTTTCTTCCTTAATAGGTTCCAGTTCCATTTCTATGCTTTTATAATCTTCCTTCCATTCTTTTTCAATTACCTCTCCTTCATCTGCTTCTTGGAGGATGACCATGTATAAGCTTACGTCATATCCTTCCTCATCAATGCATTCATTCATAGTTATTATTTCTTCATATATGCATACATCAAGAGTGGCTAAAATCTCCATCCAACCATGGGGTTTGAATTCTTCATCTAAAAATATTTGAGGCATGTAAGCAAGATCTTCTACAGGTCTAGATACTCCTTGTCTTATTTGCCATCCTTGCCTCCTTTCTTCTTCCCTTTTAGCTGCCTGGCACATCCATAGGTGAATATCTTTGTTCATCCATGTTTGGCTACTCGATCCTACACTATGAGTTGATAGATCGTCGTCTTCCTTATGTATCAGGTTCCATTGCAAAGGAGGGACATCTTGATATGTATAAGTATGGATGTTTATTCTAGTTGTGGTTCCCCCATGCTGCAAATATACTGCGTCTTTTCCCCAGTCTTGCACTACCTTGAGCTGTCTCATGAAAGGCCTTCCAAGTATCATGAGAGATACACTTGAATCTTTGTTAGGCTAACTTGCGAAAGCGACGTATGCTACTTTGTACCCTTTCATATAGAGGATGCCCAAGCGCCTTTTTTAAAGGCCATTAGGTCAATCCACCTTTCCCAAGCCTACTTCCTAGGCTCTGATACCAATGTAAGGAATTGAATTCACAACCTCCTGGTTAGGAATCTGATGGGCTAACCACTTGCCCCAAATGCCATGGTTGAGGATTACTTCCTAATCCTCTCTCTTAGGGTGTAGTTCAACCATCTCATATCTACCAAGGGTGTGGTTCAATCATCTCCTTCCTATCACTTTATTACATCTTGCATCTCACTTTTGTCTGACTTTGTCTCTAACTGGCTAGTGAGCTTCTCTCTCTCAACTGAGGCTTCACTTTTAAGAGTTCTTGGTCAGAGTACAAGGTATTTTTACTTTTTTAAGATGTTGTATTATGTCAGAGGTTTGAACTGATGGGTTCTGCTCCTTTCTCCTCATTGAGGAACACGATATAATTCAGAGTTATGTTCATATTCTCCCATATAGTTTGGCAATACATTCACACTATCTTCGTCATCTTTGTTGTCGTAAAGTTGCAATAATCCTTCTGAGTTTAATTCATGCATTGACACTTCAAGCTTGCCTCTAGCTTCTAACTCCTCAAAAGGTGGTTTGATTCCTTCTGTTTTCTTCCATCTATCTTCTTGGATTCTTGCCCATAAATCTCTAGGCCATTCCGTGTCCACTTCAGGGATAACCGATCCTTCTTTTTTACTTTCACAGTATTTTTCTCCATGGTTCTCACTTTTCTTCCCTTCCCTAGGATGACTATGTTGGAACAAACCAATCACAAATTGATGATTATAAAGATCTTGAATCAAGCTTATGATCAGATTGAAGTGGAAGAAGACACTTGAGAGAGTGAAGAGATCTCAGAAGTGAAGTATGTATACATATGTACACTCTAGGTGGAAATTCTTGTAATCTGAGTATAGATAATCCTTAGGATGATAAGGAGTAATGTAATAGACGCGGGATAAGTCTAAAACTATATGTATATAAGTCAATGATGTAAAGAAATATGTGTGAGAGTCATTTTGAAGACAAGTGTCTTAGAGAGATGTGTAGAGAGTTTTACTCAGGAAATTAGCGACGGGTTTTTCTCTGAGTTCTCTCAGTCTGATCATGTGGATCAGAAATCCTTTTGTACACATCTAATCTGAAAGCTAATTAAGCTATGCTCAGAATTTTATGATCTAATTTCTTTCCTACTGTGAGAATGATCAATAGGAACATTTGTATGTATAATCTGTAGACAGACTTCTCAAAGTCATTTTTCCATGTCAATGTTTTGCTTAGATCTCAGTGCATAGTGTAAAATTTTGAATGAGTGAGCATTCAAAATCTAAGTTAGAAGGTAAGGAATCTATGGCTAAAAGCATTTAGCAAAACGGGATTTGTGCCATGAGAAATCAACTTAAGAAGTTGACCATGTCAAAGTTGCCATTCCTGGAAGACAATTTTTGACATACTTTTGATCTTAAGGATCAAATCAAAGTTTTAATGATTCTTTTGAAGGATCAATGGTTAATATGATTGCGCAAAGGTAGCTTGAAGGTATGTATGTTATTAGATTGAAGAAATCTGAAGATATGTGCAGGTAAGGAAGTCAATCTTTGAAGCAGACTTCTTGAAGAAGAAAAATTCTCACTCAGAGAATTGTTCATGGTTGATTTGGTAAATCAAAGTAACATTTGTGTAAATATTGGTCTACAACTGATATAGATGTGATCTTAGATCAGTATAGATCAAGCATGTGGAGATTAAAAGGTCTCCATCAGTGGTATCAGAGCTGAAGGTGCAATACAATGGAAGCAAAGGCATTGGAAGTCCCAACTGCTGCAGATATTGAAGTTCTTTCTAATCGAAGGTGGAAAAGGACAAATTCGTGAAGATAACCTGCAGAAGTACAAAGCACGAGTTCGAAGGATGAAAAAGGATTGAAGTTTCATATCAAAGGTACACTTTACTATCATAAATCATAGTAATTGCAGATACAGAAGATCAAAAGATGGGAGAAAGCTTGCAGATTGACAAGCTAGATAGGGAGAACTATCCAGCTTGGTCCATGAGGATGGAGGCACACCTCATGAGCAAAGATTTGATGTCATTCATTACAGGAGAAGAAGAAAATCCTGAATTTGCAGATCCTAGTATTCCAACTAGGGAAGAGCTTGCAGATTTGAAGACTTGGATGAGAAAGGATGCTCAAGCTAGGAGCATCATTTACATGGCTGTAAATGATTATCTTCTACCTCACATCAGAGGATTGGAAAGTGCAACAGATGTTTGGAATGCTTTGGAAGAGCATTTCCAAAACACAACCAAGTCAAGGAAATCCTCATTATGGGCAGAGTTTACAACTTTCAAGAAGAAGAGCTCACAATCAATTTCTGATTATGTGGCAAGGATGAAGGATATTGCAGATAGCTTGGGAGCAGTAGATGAAGACATTGAGGAGGATAAGTTGGTAAGGCAAATACTTACAGGTCTGAGAGGAGATGAGAAGTGGAAGCCTTTCATATTGTCCATAGAATTGTCACTTGATCATTTTACTCCTGATCTTAATCAATTGCTAGGACACATGCTAACTTTTGAGCAGGACATTAAGGGAGATAATGTTAGGAGTGCAAGTCAAGCCATGTACTCCAAGGAGAAGAAAAAGAATGGCAAAGGGAAGCAGTCAACTGATGATGAAGGATCTTCAAGCCAAGCTAACTTTACAAAAGGAAAAATGAATTTCAGAGGTAAAGGAAGAGGAGGTAAGAACAAAGATAATACTAAAGCTTGTTGGATTTGTGGCAGAACCAATCATTTGGCAAATGATTGTTGGTATAACAATCAAAATGGTGGAAGCAATAATCAGAGTTTTAATCAAAGAGGTAGAGGAGGCAGAAACCAAAGAGGCAATTTCAGAGGAAGAGGTGGTAGGACATCATATGCTAGAGGAGGTGGAAGAAGCTTTCAACCTCAGTCCTACAACAACAATTATTATAACTATGCATCAGATCAGAAGGATGATATGACTCTTATCTTGAATGCAACTCATGAATCAGTAGGAGAAGATCAAAGGGTGTTTTATATTGACTCAGGATGTAGCAATCATCTGAGTGGCAATATATCCTTGATGACTGATATGGAAGCAAAGGTGAATGGACATACAGTTCAAACAAGTGACAATACCAAACATAAAGTGGAGAGCATTGGATTAGTGAAGACAAAGAGTGGAAGTACACTCTTGAGCAAGGTACTTTATGTTCCGACTATTCCTAAAAATTTGATAAGTGTAGGGCAAATTGTGGAGAAGGGATATGAAGTCCGATTCACAAATGATGGTGTTTATGTGCAAGATCCAAATCAGGGATATAGAAACATAATTGCAGGTAAAAAGGAAGGAAGGTTGTTTACTCTCAAAGTCCAAGGTAATGTGGGACATGCTTTATTTACTTATGGAAGTCAAAAGATGTCTGAGTTAGACCTATGGCATAAAAGGGTAGGTCATTTCAATGAGAGAGCTATAAAGGAAATGTCAAAGAATCAAGTGGTGCTTGGTTTGCCAAAAATTGAAGGGCAACACATGGTGTACAAGTGTGAAGCTTGTCAATTAGGTAAAGCACACAAAAGTTCATACAATAAATCAGGGTACAAGTATTCAAATATGCTCGAATTGGTTCATACAGATGCGTGGGGTCCCTCAAGGGACTATAGCATAAATGGATCTAGATATTATGTGTTGTTTGTTGATGATGCAACCAGATGGATTATTTTATATGTAATCAAGGATAAATCAAAAGTCTTCAAGACATTCAAACCTTATCATGCTTATGCAGAAAGGATTATAGGACAAAAGCTTAAGAGGTCGAGATTAGATGGAGGGGGAGAGTATTTCTTTTAAGATTTTGATGATTATTTGTGGAATGCAGGTATAAAGAGAGAAGTAACTTGCAGGTACTCTCCTCAACAGAATGGAGTTGCAGAAAGAAGAAATAGAACTCTTGTAGAATTTGCAAGAGCAATGATGAAGGAAAAGAATTGTCCAAATTACTTATGGGCAGAAGCTATCAACACTGCAACATACCTTGTGAATAGGTTACCTTGTAAAGCTTTGGATGGAAGAACTCCTTATGAAGCATGGTGGGGTAAGAAACCTACTCTTGATCACTGTAAGGTATTTGGATGCTTATCATATGCTTATGTTCCTTCACAATTGAGACATAAGCTAGAACCCAAAGCAAAGAAATATGTGTTTATTGGGTATGATGATAGACAGATGGGTTATAGGTTGTGGAGTCCATCCACAAAGCAATTTCTTGTTACCAAAGATGTTACATTTGATGAGCAAAGTACATGGTATACAGGGTCAACAAATGATTATGCAGATGACAAAGAAATACAAAGGAAAGGGGAGGCAAAACTAAATGTGTATGAAGAAGATATTGATGATGTTGACTATAAAAGTAAATTGCAGGATAATGTAGAAGATGGGCCAAGATTTGATCCAGAATCAAATGTGGCTGAGACTTCAAGAAGTGCAGAGGTCAGAAGGTCCTCAAGGGAAAGGAAAGAGCCTATAAGGTATAGTTATGATACATCTTTTCTAACAACAAAAGATTATGCTTACATTGTGAAGACAAAAGAGGATCCAATTACATATGAAGAAGCTAAAGGTAAACAGAATTGGGAGAAGGCAATGCAAGAAGAGTATGATGCTCTACTTGAAAATGAAACTTGGGAATTGGTGCCAAGACCAAAGAATAAGAAAGTCATTGGATGTAAGTGGGTGTATAAAACGAAAAGGTTTGCTGATGGAAAGGTGTCTAGATACAAGGCTAGACTTGTGGTCAAAGGTTATGCCCAAACTTATGGGGTAGATTATGATGAAACCTTTAGTCCTGTTGCTAAGATGTCTACAATTAGATCATTGATTGCTATTGTTGCTTGTAAAGGATGGAAGTTATCACAATTAGATGTGAAGAATGCATTTCTGAATGGATACATTGCAGATGAAGTATACATGGAGCAACCAGAAGGTTTCATGGATTCAATTGGATCAGATTATGTGTGTAAGCTCAAGAGAGCTTTGTATGGGTTGAAGCAGGCTCCAAGAGCATGGAATTACAGGCTTGTCAAGTTCTTGAATGATTGTGGATTTCAAGCATCAAAGGCAGATAATAGCTTGCTAGTAAAGGCAAGTGAAAATGGATACATATACATGTGTATTTATGTTGATGATATTATTGTCACAGGTACAGATGCTCAAGGAATCAACGAACTTAAGAAACAAATAGAGAAGGAGTTTAAGATAAGTGATTTGGGAAACTTATCTTATTTCTTAGGAATGCACATTGTGTATACTCAACATGGAGTATATGTTACACAAGAGAGGTACTTGAAGAATCTTCTAGTCAAATTTAACATGGAGGATTGCAAGCCTTCAAGCACACCATTGGAGGTAAATCATAAGTTGAGCAGGTATGGAGGTGAAGAATTTAATGACATGAAGAAATATCAGAGTTTGGTAGGTAGTTTAATCTATGCTACCTTGACAAGGCCAGATCTATCATATGCAGTAGGTGTGTTATCACAATTCATGCATTGTCCAAAGAAGTCTCATTGGATTGCAACTCAAAGGGTACTCAGATATATCAAAGGAACCCTAAGTGAAGGTCTATATTATGGATTTACTTCTGACACAAGAATCAAAGTGTTTAGTGATGCAGATTGGGCAGGTGATTCAGATGATAGAAGGTCCACTCATGGGTATCTCTGTTATATTGGAGATAAACTAGTTTCTTGGTGCTCAAAGAAGCAACATACAGTTGCTTTGTCATCCACAGAAGCTGAGTATAAAGGAATGGTAGAGGCTGCAAAAGAAGTAATATGGTTAAAGGCCTTGTTGAAGAGTTTTGGAACTGATCAGAGTACTCCAATTATTTTTGGAGACAAAATGAGTTCTTTGTATTTGGCAGCTAACCTTGTTTTTCATGCCAGGACTAAGCATATAGAAATTCAATATCATTTCTTGAGAGAAAAGGTACTTGATAAAGAGATTGAAGTGATGTATACTTCAACAAAAGAACAAGTTGCAGATATGATGACAAAAAGCTTGGATGGACCTAAGCTACAGAGATTCAAAGAGATGGCAGGAGTGAAGAAGAATGGAATAATCACAATCAGTGATTGAGGGGGAGCTGTTGGAACAAACCAATCACAAATTGATGATTATAAAGACCTTGAATCAAGCTTATGATCAGATTGAAGTTGAAGAAGACACTTGAGAGAGTGAAGAGATCTCAGAAGTGAAGTATGTATACATATGTACACTCTAGGTGGAAATTCTTGTAATCTGAGTATAGATAATCCTTAGGATGATAAGGAGTAATGTAATAGACGTGGGATAAGTCTAAAAATATATGTATATAAGTCAATGATGTAAAGAAATATGTGTGAGAGTCATTTTGAAGACAAGTGTCTTAGAGAGATGTGTAGAGAGTTTTACTCAGGAAATTAGCGACGGGTTTTTCTCTGAGTTCTCTCAGTCTGATCATGTGGATCAGAAATCCTTTTGTACACATCTAATCTGAAAGCTAATTAAGCTATGTTCAGAATTTTATCATCTAATTTCTTTCCTACTGTGAGAATGATCAATAGGAACATTTGTATGTAGAATCTGCAGACAGAATTCTCAAAGTCACGCATTTTTCCATGTCAATGTTTTGCTTAGATCTCAGTGCATAGTGTAAAGTTTTGAATGAGTGAGCATTCAAAATCTAAGTTAGAAGGTAAGGAAGCTATGGATAAAAGCATTTAGTAAAACGGGATTTGTGCCCTGAGAAATCAACTTAAGAAGTTGACCATGTCAAAGTCGCCATTCCTGGAAGACAGTTTTTGACATACTTTTGATCTTAAGGATCAAATCAAAGTTTTAATGATTCTTCAGACTCTTGACTTTTCTCAGACTCTTCAGAATCTGCAATTACTTGAGGTGTGGGTATGTTCAATTCTTTATCGGGGTGATCATTTTCTTTGGGTTTATCCGGAGTCTCTCTAGCTTTTTCTCTCATTATCGATTTCAATGGCACAGTGTACTCCTTATCACTCCCCGATGACTCTATCACTTCTATCACATTGATATGCACATTGGGATTGTTGGGGCAATCTCTAAAAATATGTTCTTTACCACAATCACTGCAGTAACCCTCCCAAACTCTCTGAGGTCGTGGTGGATTAGGTAATGTACACTCTCTGATAAAGTGATCACCTCCACATCTATAACATGGTCCTCTAGGGTCAGGTGATGTACTCATTGGCTGTGGTGGTATGGGTGCTCTAGGAGCAGTGTACATTAGTGACACATAGTCCTGATCATATCCGTAGGAGCTATCATATTCTTTAGATCCATATGTATATGGTTCATAAGATTGTCCATACTCAAGCATAGTGTTCTCATAAGTGGAATAACTTCCTTGACTAGGGTCATAAGATGGGTCATAAGTCTCAGTACTAGTGAATGGGGTGGTTGGTACTATTGCTCTTTCAGGATTCTCTTCAATGTGAGCAATTTTCACTGGAACAACATTCTGAGGGTGAGGTGGTTGTTGTCCTAGCACTAGTTGAGGCTGATTGTATCCTTGATATGCATACCACCGTGGTGCAGGTGCTTGCTGTGGGTATGAGGGGTATCTATAGGCTTCTCCTCCTTGATCTCTTGGGGGTATCCATAAGGCCTAAATGGTGGTTGTGCAGGTCTTGGTTGTCAATTGTAAGGACAATTCTCTGTACTATGATTTGTGTACCTTTGCTCTATGCTACAATAATGAGTAGGGCCCTGGGCGGGTGGTATATTGTAAGCATAAGGAGGTGGTGGGACTACTCCCCTATTGCACATATGAGAAGGGTGGTCACCTCCACAGTGGACACATCTCCTAAGCATAAGCACTCTCATAAGATTGCTGGCATAATTCCTTTCTCCTTGGACATTCAGTTTCTTAGCCACTAACTCAGCTATCTCTTCTACATTGTTCCTGGGATTTGAAGTACTGTTGACACTATCCTCACTCTTAACACTGCCTTGAGATATTTTCAAGTCTTCTACCAGAGTGTCCTCTAGGTCGATACACTCTTTCATAAATTCTTGCAAACTTTGGACTCTCTTCACGTATACTAATGATCTCAATGACCCATTCACTAATCCTTCCAAGAATAATGAGACCATTTTGTTTTGAGTGGGCCTCTCTTCTACAGGACATCTATCCACATATTGCTTGAATTGTCTCGCTGCTAATCTTATTGATTCCGTAGGAGCCTGTTTAAAACTATGGATTAATGATGAAGAGTTGTTTTTTATTCCAGTCTTGGTGAATTCCTCAATCAATTCTTGATATACTTATTCCATGTTTTGAAAATTATTAGGATATAAAGGTTGGAACCATGCTAAGGCCGTATTTGTAAGGGTTAAGCCAAATGATTCATATTGGATCAAGAAGTCTTCTACTTGTTCAACTCTTATCACTTGCTTGAATGCAGCAATATGGTTGTATGGTTCACTAGAGCCATCATAGTGACTCCTCATGCATTTGGCAACTTGAATGGGTCTCAGTCTTCTTCCAGTTTCAGGTGGTCAATTTATTGGGTTAGTAGTAGACTCTACAGGAAGTGTGACTTCCATTGCACCAGTACAGGTAGTCACTAGAGCTCAAGCCTTGCAGCAGAACCAAACTTTAGGCCAGGAAAAAAGTGCTGAGGCTAGTGAAGCTGAGAGCATAACCAAGAAGAGGACTAGAGCCTGGAGAGATAGTAGAGAAAGAATGAAGAGGCAATGGGCTAAGAAGATGAGTGAACTTGAGGAGAGCCTAAGAGAAACAAAAGCCAGGATAGTTGAACTCACATCTCAAACTCCCTCTCACACTATGCCACCACGACCATTCCCATCTCCATTCGATCCAACCACTTCCAACCCACCTCATACGACCCCACCACCCCCCTAGAGTAGGATCAGTACTAGCAGATCCCACTCCCGAGGACCTAAATATGATGCTTAAGGCATATCAGGCCAGAATCCAAGAAGGGCCAAACGTGATAGATCATGAAAAGTGTTACCCGCGAGCGAAACTAGAGCTTGAACGAACCAAGATTTGTGCTAAGATGGTGGAATTGGCTCAAACCATGTTTGAAGCGAGTCGTCTCTTTAACATCTCTAGTTCAGCTAAGACGTAGTTGCATTTTGATGGACTGCTGGAAAGATTGGAGAGGCTAATTGCACAGTCAGGAAAGGAACCCACCCCGCCAAATAAGGGCAAGGCAAGTGAAAGAGAAAGCCTACCTGCCCAGGAAGCCTATGTGCCTAACTCTACGGAGCCAGACACATCTTCTTCTATGAATCGGTTCACACCAGAATTCCTACGAGAGATTCAAGAAGACAAATGGGCTAAAGAAAGTGAAGTCCCTCCTCCCATTTAACTTGTGGATGATGCACATGACCAATTCCCACAAGACATCCCATCCATTTATGAAGAGCAGGAGAGCACTCAATCTCAGGAGAGATTAGACTTCGAATCTAACTCCATACAAGAACTACCCCATTTCACAGGCCCATGGGAGGCAAAGTCCACGTGTATGAGAGCACCCACAGTCATTGTAAGAAACGAAGACTCAGTCATACCTAGTAACACAGAGGTAGTGAAAAACACTAAAGTGCAGTGTAACCTCACTTTAGAAGAGCTACTCAAAGTAAGGCCAGAGCTATGGAAACATGTAGCCAAACAAGTACCAGAGATAGCAAAACCTCGTTCCTAGGTAGGATCCCATAGAACAGTGCCAGAGATACCTTTGGACAAGATAGGAGACATGAGTGAAGGAGAAGAAGGAAACACCTATCTTTCCATCACCCATCAAGGATACACAACCAACGCAATTCTGGACTCTCGTGCAGGAGTTGCAATTGCTACCACTTCCCTATGGAAGCGTTGGGGCAAGCCAACACTTAGGCCAACGAGAATGAAATTGCAGATGGCTGATGGTCACATAGAGAGACCCTTAGGTTTGCTAGAAGGAATAACTCTCACTACATGTGGTGTAGAGTTTGAGCACACATTTTCTATCTGTGATTTTAGCAAGAACCATGCCTATGAGATGATTTTCGGAAGACCATTTATGTGAGAGTTGCAAGTGGTACAAGATTGGGGAACCAATTCCTTGTAATTGCAACACTTAGGTGTTACGACTATAGTCAATCTCAAGGATTACTCTCATAGAGACATACCCCCCATCCAATGGAACCCCATCCATAGAGCCAAAGATGATACGGAGTCTGTGCATTCCATAGGATCAGGATCCTCATGGATGCATGAAGACACCCACTTATGGATGTGCAAAGTAGCAGTAGAAGAAGAGAAGAGAGAAAAAGCCAGAGAGGTAGGTGCGAAGGAAACACATAGATCAATTCAAGACCTAGCCTATGCACCTGTAGTATTTTCGGACGAGGAATTTGAACCTCACAGCTAGGCAGAAAGTTTAGCAACAATGGATGTAGCCATCAATGAAGAACAATGGACACCCCACTGTGATTGTTGCGGAAATGTGGTATACTTCCTTTACTCTGATACCACTCCTTGTCGATGCGACGAAGGCTGAACCTTAGTAAGCCTGCGGAAATCGCCACGCCCAAGAAGAACTAAGCTAGAGTGATTCAGAACACTTCTGTAATCAACCAATAGCTTAGCGAAGTCTAGTGCTCAACATATAAGACTGCGCTCTAAATTCACTGGAAAAATTTCATCGAAACTTCACCGGACCGTCACTGGACTGACACCGTAATCGTACCGGAATGAACTTCAAATCTATTTATAATTACTTCAAGTAAACATACATGAAGTAAGGAAGTGACGCAAAAGCTTCCTTAACTTACTTAACACTTTCTGAAGTTTAAGGAAAAACTTCACTAGTTCAGACGACCTCTTTCCGGTCAGACTTTGTACTGAGTGTGGATATCTTTTCCACCGGAAAGCTTAATCAATTAAAAGTAGAGATGTCTAGCTACAGAATGAGCTATCTCTCATACAAAGCTTCGCATTACTCTGCGAGATCTACTTCGTTCTTTTACCAAAAATTACTCGTTTACAGTAAGAACTGCAACTGACCGAAAATGCGTTTACTGTGAAAACGTTAACTGTTAAAACATACTCTGTTTCTTCGCATACAAACAATACACACAAACATCCACATGAACATGTGTTTTCTATTAGAGAAGATGTGTACAAGTGAGCTTGGCCTCTTCTTGCTCAAGCTACAGAAACTCTCCTATACTGAGTCATTTCTTATTACCATCTCTCTCTCAGATGAATACCTGATATCTCAGGCTTCTGTTATTCATCTGTACATATGCGATCTATGGCGTCTTCTTCTACATACGCGACCTATGGTGTCTTCTATCTGTATCTCTACGTCTCTGCGCATCTGCTATATTCCTTCTCTCTATTCTCACACATACACACTTCCGCACTTTTTCTTCTGTTTGTGCTCTTATTTATACTGCGCGTTCTTCTTATGCACGTTCTTGTTCGCACTTCCCTTCTATTATTCCTTTGCACGTTCTTTCTTTGTACAATTTGATTCGGCGTAACGTACTCTGATCTTGGGAGATTCTGTACTGTACATAACGGTCGTGGATTTGTCCCTCCACTAAGGCTTTTGATTTTTCTCTGATTCTGCTTCTTTTTTGTTTTCTTTGTTTGTCAAATTCGTGAGTGTTTCCTCAACAGCTCCCCCTCAATCACTAATTTGACTTCTTCTAATCTTTCATATATCTTTCTTTCTTTTATACCTGCCATCTCTTTGAATCTGCTTGTCTTCGTTCCATCCAAGCTTTTTGTCAACATATCTGCAATCTGATCCTTTGTCGGAGTGTATACAATTTCTAACTCATTTTCCATTACCTTTTCCCTCAGGAAATGATACTGAATCTCTATGTGCTTTGTTCTTGCATGAAATACTGGGTTTGCTGCAAGATATAGCAAACTCATATTATCTCCATGTATGATAGGTATACCTTGATCAATACCCATGCTTTTGAATAAGGTCTGCATCCATATTATTTCTTTTGCTGCTTCTACCAGTCCTTTGTATTCGGCTTCTGTTGACGATAACGCTACTGTGTGTTGCTTCTTTGAACACCAGCTTACCAGCTTATCTCCTAGGTATATCATATACCCGTGTGTTGACCTTCTGTCATCTTGACTTCCAGCCCAGTCTGAGTCACTGTATGCTCTGAGCTTTATATCTGACGTAAAAGGATAATATAATCCTTCTTTTATAGTTCTTTTGATGTATCTAAGAATTCTTTGTCCTGCAATCCAATGTTGATCTGTTGGACAATGCATAAATTGTGAGAGAACTCCCACTGCATAACTAAGGTCCGGTCTTGTTAGCGTAGCATAAATCAAACTTCCTACTAATGACTGATATTTCTTCATATCTTTAAACTCTGCTCCACTGTATTTGCTGAGTTTATGGTTTACTTCAAGCGGTGTTGAAGCCTCTCTGCAATTCTCCATACTAAACTTCTTCAGTAAGTTTAGGAGATACCTTTCTTGTGACACATATACAACATGATCTGTGTATGTGATTTCCATTCCTAGAAAGTATGACAACTTTCCTAGGTCACTGATCTTGAACTCTCTTTCAAGTAGTTTCTTTACTTCTGTAATCCCTTCATCTGATGTTCCTGTGATTATTAAGTCGTCTACATAAATACAAATGTAGATCATACCTTCTTCTATTCTCTTTATGAGTAGACTTGCATCTGCCTTCGAACTTTGGTATCCAAGTTCGTTTAGATATTTCACAAGTCTGTAATTCCAAGCTCTTGGAGCTTGCTTCAGTCCATAAAGTGCTTTTCTTAACCTGCAAACAAAGTTTGGGTTTCTGGAACTTACAAACCCTTCAGGCTGTTCCATGTACACTTCGTCAGAAATGTATCCATTCAGAAATGCGTTCTTTATATCTAGCTGACTTAGCTTCCATCCTTTCGATGCTGCTATAGCAATCACTGTCCTTATGGTAGACATCCTTGCCACCGGACTAAACGTCTCGTCATAATCTATGCCATGCGTTTGGGCATAGCCTTTGACCACCAGCCTCGCTTTGTATCTGGCTATCCTTCCATCTGCAAATTTCTTTATTTTGAAAACCCATTTATTTCCGATTACTTTCTTACCATTTGGTTTCGGAACAAGTTCCCATGTCTTGTTCTCCTCTAGTGCGCTGATTTCTTCTTCCATTGCTTCTTCCCATTGCTTTTTGCCTTTTGCTTCATCATAGCACTGCGGCTCTTCATCTTCTTTGACTATATATGCATAGTCTTTCTGAGTTATGTATGAAGTATCATACGAGTACCTTTCTGGTTGTCTTCTATTCCTGTTCGACCTTCTTGGTTCAAACTCTTCATGTGTATCTGAATACACTTCAAATCTCGAATCATCTTCATTTCTCATACCTGATCCGTTCCTAGATGTACTTGCCTGCATATGAATTTCATCTCTGTTTACCTGAACAATTGATTTCCCTTTTTCTCTTCTTTTTATTTCTTCTTCAAATTCTTCAGTCGCATGACTTTGATCTGTATACCAGCTTTTCTGTTCATCAAATGTAACATCTCTGGACACAGTAAATTGTTTGGTTAGAGGGTTCCATAACCTGTAACCCATCTGCTTTTCATCATATCCGACGAACACATATTTCTTTGCTTTCGGTTCAAGCTTATGTCTGAGTTGAGACGGTACATAAGCATACGCTACTGATCCAAACACTTTGCAGTGATCAAGTGTTGGCTTCTTTCCCCACCAGGCTTCATAAGGGGTCATTCCTTCCAATGCTGTACATGGTAATCTATTTACCAAATACGTAGCTGTGTTTACAGCTTCAGCCCAAAGATAATTTGGACAATCCTTTTCATTTAGCATGGCTCGTGCAAATTCAACTAGAACTCGGTTCCTTCTTTCTGCTACTCCATTTTGTTGTGGTGTAAATCTGCAGGTTATTTCTCTCTTAATACCTGCATTCCAAAGATAGTCATTGAATTCTCGGGAGAAGTATTCTCCCCCTCCATCAGACCTCAATCTTTTAAGTTTTCGTCTGGTAAGTCTTTCATATATGCATGAAAGTGCCTGAAAGCTCCAAATACTTCTGATTTCTCTTTCAAAACATAAAGAGTTATCCACCTTGTTGCATCATCAATGAATAAGACATAATACCTCGATCCGCTGATTGATCCTTCTTTCGTTGGCCCCCATACATCTGTATGAATAAGCTCGAGTACTTCATCATGTTTGAATCCTTTCTTCTGGAAAGGTAACCTGTGGGCTTTTCCCAACTGACATGCTTCACACTTGTGAATCATATGTTGATTCTGTATATTTGGTAATCCCAATACTGACTGATTCGTTATCATAGCTTTAATTCCTTTTTCATTGAAATGACCCAATCTCTTATGCCAGAGATCAAGTTCTGTAATTACTTTTTCTCCATGTGTGAGCAACGCTTGGCCAATGTTCCCTTGTACTCTTAAAGTAAAGAGTCTGCCTTCTTTCTTACCAGAGACGATCTGATTGTATCCGTTCTCGGGATCTTCTACAAATACGCCTTTATTTGTATATCTGACCTGAAAACCTTTTTCAACTATCTGTCCCACACTAATCAAATTTTTCGGTATTGTTGGAACATACAAAACATTGGTTAGCAAATCTGCTCCACTCTTGCATTTCACTTTTCCAATTGAGTGTACGCTATGTCTCGTATTGTCACCTGTTTGAACAGTGTGACTAGAACTACCTTTCTCTAGTTCTGACATTAGTTCTATATTTCTTGACAAATGATTAGAGCATCCAGAATCAATGTAAAATACCTTTAGGTCTTCATTCTCTGATGTGTTGATAGAGTTCATCATCAACGGAGTATGACTTCCATTCTGCGTGTCGTTTGCATAGTTGTTGTAGGTGGTGTTGTAGGATTGATTCTGTCCCCAACTTCTCACTCCACCTCTACCATAGCCTCCTCTTTGGTTTTGTCTTCCTCTTTGATATCTTCCGCTTCTGCCTCTACTATTACTGTTTTGATTTTGATTTGATCCTTGTTGATTGTGCCAACAGTCATGAGCCAGATGATTACTTAGTCCACAAATCCAGCAAGCTTTCTTGTTGGTATTCTGGCTACTTCTTCCTCTTCCAAAGCCTCTTGTTCTTCCTCTGCCAGTGCCTTTACCTCTTGCGTAATAGGCCTGAGAACTCGACTCTTCTTCGTCTTTTGTCTTACCTTTGTCTTTCTTTTTGTTCTTCATGTACATTGCAGAGCTTTGTCCTTTATCTGCATCTCCTTTCAGGTCTTGCTCATATGTGAGCATCAAACCAAGCAACTGATTTAAATCTGGCACAAAATGATTTAGAGAAAGTTCAGTTGATAGTACGAAAGGTTTCCACCTTTCATCTCCTCTTAATCCTGTGAGAACTTGCGCTATCAATCTATGATCTTCGACTTCTTCATTTATGGATCCAAGACTATCTGCTAGATCCTTCATTTTAGTGACGTAGTCACTTATGCTTTGACTCGACTTCTTTCTGAATGTCGTAAACTCGGACCATAAACTAGCCTTCCTGGCTTTCGTAGTATTTTGGAAATGATCTTCCAATGCACTCCATATGTCCTCTGCTTTCTCCAGACCTCTAATATGTGGTAGTAGATGGTCTGTTACGGTATTATAGATGTAGGCTCTTGCCGTTGCATCTTTCTTCTGCCACAACTTCAAAGCTTCTAATTCTTCTTTTTCTGGTTGACTATCATCTTCGAAAGTCGGCTTCTTTTCTTCTCCGGTCACGTACATCATTAAGTCCTTACTCATAAGTAAGGCTTCCATGCGCATTACCCATGCGGGATAATTATCTCTGTCCAACTTGTCATTAGTAACGTGGTCTGTCATGATCTTCTTGTTTCTGTTACTTCCGGTGAGCTCTTGAGGATCTTTCTGTTCTTCAGAATCTTTCTCGTTCTGGCTCTACCAGCTTGTTTCCAATGATGGTGAATATTCTGGGCTCTGATTAGATATGCCTAGCTCTGGCTTTGATTAGATATGCCTGGCTCTGACTCTGATTAGATATGCCTGGCTCTGACTCTAATTAGATATGCCTGGCTCTGATACCACTGTTGCGGAAATGTGGTATACTTCCTTTACTCTGATACCACTCCTTGTCGACGCGACGAAGGCTGAACCTTAGTAAGCCTACGGAAATCGCCACGCCCAAGAAGAACTAAGCTAGAGTGATTCAGAACACTTCTGTAATCAACCAATAGCTTAGCGAAGTCTAGCGCTCAACATATAAGACTGCACTCTAAATTCACTGGAAAAATTTCACCGAAACTTCACCGGACTGTCACTGGACTGACACTGTAATCGTACCGGAATTGTACCGGAATGAACTTCAAATCTATTTATAATTACTTCAAGTAAACATACATGAAGTAAGGAAGTGACGCAAAAGCTTCCTTAACTTACTGAACACTTTCTGAAGTTTAAGGAAAAACTTCACTAGTTCAGACGACCTCTTTCCGGTCAGACTTTGTACTGAGTGTGGATATCTTTTAACCGGAAAGCTTAATCAATTAAAAGTAGAGATGTTTAGCTACAGAATGAGCTATCTCTCATAAAAAGCTTCGCATTACTCTGCGAGATCTACTTCGTTCTTTTACCAAAAATTACTCGTTTACAGTAAGAACTGCAACTGACCGAAAATGCGTTTACTGTGAAAATGTTAACTGTTAAAACATACTCTGTTTCTTCGCATACAAACAGTACACACAAACATCCACATGAACATGTGTTTTCTATTAGAGAAGATGTGTACAAGTGAGCTTGGCCTCTTCTTGCTCAAGCTACAGAAACTCTCCTATACTGAGTCGTTTCTTATTACCATCTCTCTCTCAGATGGATACCCGATATCTCAGGCTTCTGTTATTCATTTGTACATACGCGATCTATGGCGTCTTCTTCTACATACATGATCTATGGCGTCTTCTATCTGTATCTCTGCGTCTCTGCGCATCTGCTATATTCCTTCTCTCTATTCTCGCACATACACACTTCCGCACTTTTTCTTCTGTTTGTGCTCTTATTTATACTGCGCGTTCTTCTTATGCACGTTCTTGTTCGCACTTCCCTTCTATTATTCCTTTGCACGTTCTTTCTTTGTACAATTTGATTCGGCGAAACGTACTCTGATCCTGGGAGATTCTGTACTGTACATAACGGTCGTGGATTTGTCCCTCCACTAAGGCTTTTGATTTTTCTCTGATTCTGCTTCTTTTTTTTTTCTTTGTTTGTCAAATTCGTGAGTGTTTCCTCAACAGTGATGAGGATGGCTATGACATTTCAGTCTTCTCCATAGAGCCAATCATGGGAGATGCAGTTTTAGAAGAGTGCGAACCTAACCTTGATGCATTTGAGGATGCAAGTGACTCCGATCTAGAGTCAATCATTATGGACCCACCTTTTGCATCAGATGAAGAATACTTCTATGAAATAGAATTTCAACCCTAGAGACATGGAGAGCTCACCAATGACATAAGGTTAACCACACAAGTGACCCCTAAGAATGAAGGAAAGAAAAGAAAGAAGAGAGAAGTCACACCAGAAGAGGAAGAATCTTTGTTTGAGGTCCCTGCCAATTTTAAAAAGTATGAGATAGACGATAGGAGAGTCATGATGAGAATGCCTAAACGCGAGGCACAATCAGGAGAGGCCTATGATAACAAAGAAACCACCAAGAAAATAGTGGTAGCCCTAGAAGAAGGAGAGGAGAGATGCACTTACATAGGACATGACCTGACGAAAGAGGAAGAGCGCGAATTGATAGCCTTGCTAAGAGAATACAGAGATGTATTCGCTTGGAGTTACAAGGACTTGAAGGGTGTTGACCCAGACATATGCTCACACACAATTCCCATGACCTCAGACGCGAAACCCTCTAAGCAAAAGCCATACACATATAACGATAATTATGCTGCTAAGATCAAAGAGGAGATAGATAGGCTGGTAGAAGCTGGATTCATCTATGAAATTGAGCACACTAAGTGGGTATCCCCCATCGTAGTGGTGCCCAAGAAGAATGGAAAGTTACGTGTGTGCATTAACTTGAAAAAGGTTAATGCCGCCACAATTCGAGATAACTATCCACTTCCAATTACCGAGCATCTACTAGAAAGAGTAGCAGGCAAGGAAGTATACAGTTTCCTTGATGGATTTTCGGGCTACAATCAGGTAGCCATTGCCCCAGAAGATCAGCATAAGACTGCTTTTGCCACAGAGTGGGGCATATTTGCTTTTCGAGTAATGCCATTTGGGCTTACCAATGCTCTTGCAACCTTTCAAAGATTGATGTGTCATGTGTTTAAAGAGTTCTTGAGGAAGAATTTAGAGGTCTATGTTGATGATCTCTGTGCTCATTCCAACATTAGACAGACACATATACCAGAACTTAGGCAAATCTTTGACAAATGTAGAGAATATCAAGTCTGCCTGAACCCAGAAAAGTGTGTTTTCATGGTCAGGCAAGGCAAGATTCTAGGACACATAGTGTCAAAGAATGGCATATCCACGGATGAAGAAAAAGTGAAAGCTATAGCGGAGCTACCTAGGCCAAAGAATGTCAAGGAAGTATAAGCTTTCATGGGGCATTGTGGCTATTACCGACGGTTTATACACATGTATGCCATCATAGCAAAGCCTTTGTATGGACTTTTGACTAATTTTGAGTGGACTGACAAATGTGAGGAATCCTTCAATGAGCTCAAAAGAAGATTGTGTTCAGCACCAATCTTGACCACACCAGACTGGAATAAGCCCTTTCATGTTCATGTAGATGCATCCAATTATGCTATTGGATCTGTGCTTGCACAACCTACGGGCGAAGGTAACATGGATCTTCCAATTGCCTATGCTAGTAGACAGTTGAATGCAGCTAAACGAAATTATACCACCACTGAACGAGAGGGATTAGGCATGTTATATGCAGTTAAAAAGTTTAGACACTATTTGCTTGCAAATAAGTTTAAATTTTTTACCGATCATCAAGCACTGTTGTACTTGGTAAACAAGCCATGCAATACAGGTAGATTAGTAAGATGGTTTCTCTTACTAATGGAATACGACTTTGAAGTTGTGGTGAGGAAAGGGAAAACTCACTTGAGAGCAGACCATCTCTCTAGGCTCACAACAGAAGAGGCACCACAGGGAGTATCTGTTGACAGGATGCGGGAAGAAGCAAGTATGGACACATATGCAGATCTAGCACTGAGGCTACCCTTCATTTTTTCCAAAAACCCCAACATCATTCTAAAGTGATTCTCATCACTACAAACCCGTGTAAATATCTTTTCACCTTTTTGTAGCTCCATTTTGTACAAGCCGAGGAGTCCTCGAGCTTGGGGAGCATTAGATGTAGTCGCCTGCCAATTTTCATAATTTTTAGATCTTGTTTGGGCCCTCAAATAAGCCCCGGAACCTAATTTTTAACTAGGCCGGACACTAGGTCTGAACAGGGCCAAAGCTAGTCAAGAACTATAAATAGAGCTAGAGAGCTCATTTTTGGGTTGGCTTCTTGTAGTTTGAGCTTGTATGAGAACTTTCTTGCAATAGAAGTGATTCCATTGTCTTACTCTCTTTGTTCTTACTGTGTGTGCGCGTGTGTGTGTATGTGTGTGCATGCTTGTGTGCTTCTCACTCACGCACTTGTGCTTCCGCTTGCTCGTGGTCTTCATACCATCCTCATGTCTTCCCGGATTGACATTAAAGGAGGTGCTACTCATCACTGAGCTACACCAAATTTTGGCGCCGTTGCCGGGGATTGAGCTTTGAGGACGAGCGTGTGATGGTAAGACGTAGAGAGGACGCGTTGGAATGGTAAGTAGTAGGTAAATTTCTGATTTTTCTCCATCTCCATCTTCATCTTCACCTCCTTCTCCCTTTCCACCTCCACCTCCTTCCCCACTACATATCCCCTCTCCCCTTTCTTTCCCTCATTTGTTGTGTGCGAGTTTGAGAGAGAGCGATTGTGTGTGTTTGCATTTGTGTGTTTTTTTGCATGTTTCTTGCAGGTACCAGCTCCATCATCATCTCCAGCATACTCAGCAGGTACAGAAACTGCATACACAGTCCCCGAAGCGTGGAGCTCGAGCTATCGCGACACTCCGAAAAGCTCGACACCTCACGATTCTGAGTGCACCACGGCATTGCGCAGGCCTAGAGCTCCTAGGAACACTAGATAGAACAGGAAAATTCGCCATATCCCGAGGTATCGCGACACCCCGCGAGGTATCGCGACACCCCAAAGTATCGCGACACTCCGAGCTATCGCGACACCCCAAGGTATCGCGACACTCCGAGCTATCGCGACACCTCAAGGTATCGCGACACTCCGAGCTATCGCGACACCTCAAGGTATCGCGACACTCCGAGCTATCGCGACACCTCAAGGTATCGCGACACTCCGAGCTATCGCGACACCCCAAGGTATCGCGACACTCCGAGCTATCGCGACACCTCAAGGTATCGCGACACTCCGAGCTATCGCGACACCTCAAGGTATCGCGACACTCCGAGCTATCGCGACACCTCAAGGTATCGCGACACTCCGAGCTATCGCGACACCTCAAGGTATCGCGACACTCCGAGCTATCGCGACACCTCAAGGTATCGCGACACTCCGAGCTATCGCGACACCTCAAGGTATCGCGACACTCCGAGCTATCGCGACACCTCAAGGTATCGCGACACTCCGAGCTATCGCGACACCTCAAGGTATCGCGACACTCCGAGCTATCGCGACACCCCGACCCGACCTATCGCGATACACGGCCAATAACGCATGAAAAATTGAGAGAGAATTTTTTTTTTGAGTGGTTGAAGGGTAGTGAACTTGGTGATTGACATATTGGTAAAGCTTAGAACCGTGGTAGGGGGCAAAAAGCATAGAAACCCGAGATAGGTGGGACTAGGTGATTCTCAGAGACAGGGGGTACAGTGAGCTACCCAAGGGGGTTAAAAATTATTGAAGCAGGTCTTTCAAATACTTGTGGCAATAAAGCTATACTAACGGGTGAGTTTTTGCAGGAACTTTGTGGGCACTCAAGGCAATCAAAGCAAGCTAGCAAGGGTGAGTACCGAGCCTGGGAGAAGACTTCCTGGGCTTGCATAGCTGTCGGGTCAACCAGCGGATTGAGGTTGGAAAATCTCATAACCCCCCTTTGTCAATTCCTAGCCTAGGGTAAGTACGACTTAGGTGTGGTAATTAACTAGGGCAACGTTAGGCACGAAGTAAGTCCAAGAGAATTAATCAACCAAGTGCAAGAAAATAAATAGGTCTTAAGTGCGAAAACACTAAGGGACAAAGAGGTAAACGGGAATCGATCACTCATCAAGTGCGGAAATTCATTTAAGTACTCCTGACGACGCAATTTCAGACAAGACCATAAACATACTATTCAACTAAAAAGAACAAAGTAATTGGGGCAAAATCAACCTGCAACGAGAGTGTGCTTGGGTTCCAGGGGGTGAATAAATCAGGCATATGAACCTTAGATCAGGCAGACACTTAGGCCGAGATAGACAAAGCCTCAGATCTTCTGAAGCTAGTGTCAATCACACTGCCAGGTCTTGGGCCCAGCAGCTGAGTGATTACCCATACACTGCCAGATCAGAAACAAGTGATTCTGAGATGTCCTATCACATGGAGAGATCAGTAGGTAGTTCAGGGTTGGCATATCTAGAAAAGCCAGAGGGGCCCTATAAGACTCAGTTGGAATATATCAGGACGAATCGTCTAGGTGCTCGCATCTACGAAGACGGACTGAGAAGATCAGTGGTCCAGATCAAGAACCCCGACCAACCCCATGGAATAGACCACCCGGTAGTCAAGTTTGAGAATGGAGCATACCTAGATAAAGAGGGGACTATATATGTAGTCACCACTCTTCCCGATAGAACTGATGAGTTTGGAAATGTGATTGCGGAGGCCGACATAGGAGATATTGAGCAAGGGAACTTAGAGAGAGAGCCAAGAACTCCCCGCGGTAAGTCTGTCTTGACCAGAATCATGACTCCTGAGTGGATTCCACAAGATAATAAAAGCATAGATCTGCTTTTAAATCGGGAAACCGATGAGGCTTTTTGGAGATATAGAACTTCTCAACCTCAGGAGGGGAACACCCTCACAATTTACGAGTTTAAAGACCCTGATAGTCCAGGTCAAGTAACCTACCTAGACACTGCATCAGAGAGAATCTTCGTGGTCACTGAGCAGGGCAGACATGCCTACACTTGGAAGGGTGAATTTGTTTTCCCCCAACCAAGGTCTAATGTATCCTTTGGTCATCAAGGAACCGGGACCTCCCTCGCTCATGGCACTCAAAGAGATAGAGGTAGAGACAAACCTGAGGTAAGTTTTGCCAACTCCCTGGGAAGAGAAAGAACGGGAACAGAAAGGAATAGAGTAGAAACTGAGAGACATAGAACCCCATGGAATCACCGGGACATTGATGATTTTCCCTTGCCAAGGCCGAGAGAACACACTAGGACCCTACGACCAACTCAACTCGTGAAGTCCATGAAGAATTATTTCGATGGCACGGGGGACCCTTATGACCATGTGGCCGAATTTCGACAAGTGTTGAAAGCTGAACAAGTGGAGGACCTATTCACACAATATAATGCTTTCGGTCTAACCCTTAGGAACACTGCCCTCACTTGGTTCCAACCACTGAATGAGAGGCATTTCAGAAACATAGACCAACTCTTAGAGGCATTTATTGTCGAGTTTTCTAAGAGTGGAATCAGGCATAACACCTCCTCACTAATTCATAGCTTCAAACAAACACCTCAAGAGACGGTCAGACTAGCTGGAAGAAGGTTTAGACAGTACCTGGAGAGATGCCCTATGCCAGAGTTACCCACACCAGCCAAACAAGTGGCCTTGTTCCTAGATGGATTGTTGAGCACTAAGCTCAGGTCATATGTGTACCTGAAGGACCCTAGAACGATAGAGGAGTGCGTGCGCATGTGCATAGACATTGAGGACAATTTAGGTGAAGAGTTAGAACTATCAAAAATCTATAAGGATTCTGATAGCTCTAGTAAACAGACATCAGGTCAATCCACATCCATCGAGGAACTTGCAGAGAAGGTAGCCCAAAAACTAGGTGTCTCTAGTAAGCAAATTCCGAGATTTGCCCCAGTTAAGCGGTGTTACAATTGTGGCGGCGAACATATGGCAAGTGTATGCCCCATTATGGCCCAACCTCAGGCGAACCTTAGTGGCCAGTACTGCACCATAGAGCGCAGGTACACCAATCACTCGGCACAGGACTGTCCATATAACAAACAAACTGTTAGGCAAAATTATCCTCAGTCATATCCACAACAGGGGAGATACCAGAATCAGTACCCATCGCCACAATACAACAGACCGCAACAAACTTATCAACCACCTTATCAAGGGCAGCAGAGACCTCAACCAGTCCTAGTGCAACAACCCCCTACTCCAACCAATGTGATCCTAGTGAAGTATGCCTCTACTGAAGAAAATCCGAATAGAGCCATAGTCCCAGTCACCCCATTGCTATCAGACAGTGACCCCAGTGACCATAGTTTTGACTCCGCACATATTGATAGCCCACAGGCTTACTACATGCAGTCACCCGAGCATAACGAGTCATACTACTATGAGGACCCAAGTGAAAATAGCGGGGAACCGGAGTATTCTAATGTCATGTACACAAACCCCAACTCCAGACCTCAACCTAGGCAGGTGCGACCCCCATTTCCTAGAGGGCCATGTTTCAGATGTCAGGGAGATCACCTTGTACGTGACTGTCCACTACCTGTCCCTACACTACCTCAGCCAGTGACCATTCAGGGCTTTTGCCAAGACTGCGGGAAAGAGCATCTCCTACGAGATTGCCCAAAAAACCCCAATAACATGCCTAAGATCACTCCTATCAACGTTGTGGGATTAGTAGTAGACTCCATAGGAAGCGTGATTTCCACTGCACCTGTGCAGGTGATCACAAGAGCCCAGGCACTTCAACAACACCAAGGTGTTGGTCCCGAACAGAGCCCTGAAGTAAGTGAGACAGAGAGCATAACCAAAAAGAGGACTAGAGCCTGGAAGGAGAGTCGTGAAAGGATGAAGAGGCAATGGGCAAAAAAGATAAATGAACTTGAAGAAAGCTTGAGAGAAACCAAGGCAAAGCTCACAGAGATCACATCTCAACCGCACTCCCACACACTTCCACCATTACCTCCCCCATCTCCCTCCATTCCTCCACCCTCTAATACACCCCACGTAACCCACCCACCACCCCGAGTAGGATCAGTATTAGCTGGCCCCACTCCTGAAGGCTTGGACATGATGTTCAAGGCCTACCAGGCTCGACTTCAAGAAGGGCCAACAGCTGCAAACCTAGACAGGAGTTACCCTAGAGCCGACTTAGAGATTGAACGAATGAAGATGTGCATGAAAATGGTAGAACAAGCTCAAGCTATACTTGAGACTAGCCAAAAGTTCAATCAGACAAACTCCGTCAAGCCAGAGTTGCATTTCCAAGGCTTACTAGAAAGATTAGAGCAGTTGGTAAACAAATCACAAGTTTCTTTACCTCCACAGGCTCAACCAGTCGTTGAAAGAGGACGCTCACCACAAATGGTGGCGTATGTTCCTAATTCTACGGATGCTGGAATACCTCCTTCAATACAACAGTACTCTCCAGAGTTCTTGCGGGAAATACAAGAAGAGAAATGGGCCAAGGAAAAGGGTGATTCCCCTCCTATTCCTGAGATTGATGATCTTCGTGATCAATTTCCCCAAGACATTCCCTCTATCTATGGGGATCAAGCAGAGCAACAAGAGGATGAGAGATTAGATTTTGAATCTAATTCTTTACAAGAGTTGCCTCATTTCACAGGCCCATGGGAATCTGAATCTCTCCAGATCAGAGCGCCCACTATAGTGGTAAGAAATGAAGACTCAGTGATTCCCAGGAACACTGATGTTGTGAAAAACACTAAGGTTCAATGTCACCTCACTGTAGAGGAGCTGCTCAAGGCAAAACCGGAGCTCTGGAATCATGTGAAGGATCAGGTCCCAGAACTTGAATCCAATTTACCAAAAGTAGGCCCTAAGCAGAAAGTTCCCGAGATACCTCTCGACAAGATAGGAGACATGAGCGAAGGCGAAGAAGGTAACACTTATCTTCCGATCACTTATCAAGGTTACACAACCAAAGCAATTGTGGATTCGGGTGCGGGAGTTGCTATCGCGACCATCTCCCTGTGGAAGCGATGGGGCAAACCCACCTTAAGACCAACGAGAATGAAACTTCAAATGGCAGATGGTCATTTTGAAAGACCTCTCGGATTGCTTGAAGGGATAACTCTAACCACTTGTGGTGTAGAGTTTGAACATACGTTTGCCATATGTGACTTTGAGAAGAATAATGTTTACGAGATGATCCTAGGAAGACCTTTCCTACGACAATTGCAAATAGTACAGGATTGGGGGACCAACTCCTTGTACTTACAGCACTTAGGGGTCACCACCAAGGTCAATCTGAAGGATCACACCTTTAGAGATGTACCACCCCTACAGTGGAATCCTATCCACAAAGCGAAAGAAGATTCTATCTCCGTGCATTCTGGAAGTTCACCTGAACCATCCTGGTTGCATGAAGATACTCACTTGTGGATGTGCAAGGTCGCGGAGGAAGAGGAAAAGCGCCGAAAAGCGAGAGAAGAAGGAGCTTCCCCAGGAGATAGACCAATAAAAGACCCAGCCTATACTCCGATGATATTTCCTGACGAGGAATTTGAGCCTCATGGTTGGGCAGAAATCTTAGCTACCATGGACATTGCAGTCAATGAGGAACAATGGACACCCCATTGCGATGAGGAGGGCTACGATATTTCAGTGTTCATGTGTCAGCCCTTGTTGGAAGAGTGTGATCCTAGTGAGTCCATGGAAGAAGAAGAGAGTGACGATGATCTAGAATCCATTGTAATGGATACTTACTTCGACTCAGAGGAACACTACTTAGAAGACATAGGAGGGTTAACCCAAAAAGAAGAAGAACCCCTTACGAGTATTAAAACGATAAATTCAAAGAAAGGAAGTGAAGGAAGTCAAAAGAAAAAGAAAAGGAAAGTAGTGAGACAAGAAGAGGAAGAATCATTGTTTGAAGTACCAGAGAATTTCAAGAAATATGAAGTGGAAGACCGGAAAATTCTGGTACGAATGCCTAAGAGAGAGGCCATTATAGGAGAAGCATATGACAATAAAGAAAAGACCAAAAAAATTGTAGTGACCATTGAAGGGAACGAAGAGCGATGTACGTACATAGGAGACGACCTAAGTGCAGAAGAAGAAGCAGAACTGGTAGCTCTATTAAGGGAATATAGGGATGTGTTTGCATGGCATTATAGAGACTTGAAAGGAGTAGATCCAGAGATCTGCTCTCATACGATTCCGATGACCGCTGAAGCTAAGCCCACCAAACAAAAACCCTACACATATAATGACAATTATGCGGCCAAAATAAAGGAGGAAATTGACCGGCTGATTGAAGCCGGATTCATCTATGAGATTGAGCACACTGAATGGGTGTCCCCTATTGTAGTGGTGCCCAAGAAGAATGGGAAATTGCGAGTGTGCATTAACCTTAAAAAAGTTAATGCCGCTACGATCCGAGATAGTTATCCTCTTCCAATCACCGAACATCTTTTGGAGCGTGTTGCAGGCAAGGAAGTTTACAGCTTCCTTGATGGATTTTCAGGTTACAACCAAGTAGCCATTGCCCCCGAAGATCAGCACAAAACGGCCTTTGCCACAGAATGGGGAATCTTTGCATTTCGTGTGATGCCATTTGGGCTCACCAATGCACCTGCAACATTCCAAAGACTCATGTGTCATGTCTTCAAAGAGTTCTTGCGAAAGAGCTTAGAAGTATATGTGGATGATTTATGCGCTCATTCCCAAGAAAGGAGTTACCACATCCCTGAGCTTAGGCAAATCTTCAACAAGTGTAGAGATTATCGAGTGTGCCTGAATCCCGAGAAGTGTGTGTTTATGGTACGCCAAGGTAAGATCTTAGGTCACATTGTTTCGAAGAATGGAATATCAACAGACGAAGACAAGGTGAGAGCAATAGCAGAGTTGACCAGACCTAGAAATGTGAAAGAGGTACAAGCCTTTATGGGCCATTGTGGATATTATCGTAGATTTATCCACATGTATGCCATCATAGCTAAACCTCTTTATGGGCTGTTAACGAATTTTGAATGGAATGAGGAATGCGAGACTTCCTTCAATGAGCTGAAGAGACGTTTGTGCACAGCACCAATATTGACTACTCCGGATTGGAGCAAACCCTTTCACGTCCATGTAGATGCCTCCAATCATGCAATAGGATGTGTGCTAGCACAACCCACAAGTGAAGGAAACCTAGATTTGCCGATAGCTTATGCTAGTAGGCAATTAAATGCAGCTGAACGAAATTACACCACAACGGAGAGAGAAGGCTTAGGCATGATATATGCTGTGAAGAAGTTTAGACACTACCTATTGGCCAACAAGTTCAAGTTTTTCACTGATCATCAAGCGTTACTATATTTGGTCAATAAACCTTGCAATACAGGCCGCTTAGTAAGATGGTTCCTCTTACTAATGGAATACGACTTTGAAGTGGTTGTCAGGAAAGGTAGAACCCATCTTAGGGCTGACCATCTTTCTCGCATCACTTCAGGAGAGCCACCGCAAGGAGTGTCCGATGAGTTGCCCGATGCTTATCTGTTCAATTTAGAAGTTGTACCTAAATGGGCAAATAAGTTGGTACCAGTCCTAACCTTCGGGCCTGCAAACAAAAATGTTAAGACAAGCAAAGAGGAAATTGTAAAATCATTAAAGTATCAAATCTTGGCTGGAAGTATGTACAAGCAAGATACAGAAGGGGTGTTAGCTTGTTGTGTCGAGGAGGATGAACAGGCTAGTTGGCTGCAACAAGCCCATGAGGGACCTCTAGGGAATCACTACTCTAAACAACGAACCTTGCAGAATCTAAAACGCTTAGGAGTGTATTGGCCTAGCATGGACAAAGAAGTACAAGAGTGGATCCAGAGTTGTCCAGAGTGCCAGAAGAGACCCCCAGTGGAGCATGCCACTCTTTATCACATGTCATTAATCCCAGATTGGAGTGCTCCACTGGTCGAGTTCATAAGATCGGGAACATTACCCAATCAGGCTAGTCTTGCAAGAAGACGAAGCATGGAGCAAGAGGCTCAAGACTATGCCTTAATAGGAGATAACCTATACAGAAGAGGCAAGGATGGTTACCTAAGACTGTGCGTACATGAATCAGATTACCTGAAAGTCTTAGAAAAGGCACACAACGGTGTTGCAGGTGGACACTTTGGGCCTGACAGAGTAATTAAGACCATTCTATTTTCAGGACTGTGGTGGCCCACTCTTCATATGGATGCACATACTTATGTGAAGAGTTGCGACACATGCCAACGTGCCCAATATCCGACAAGAAAAGATGAAATGCCCTTGAGGCCAATGATGGGGGGACGTGCATTTTCAAAGTGGGGTATAGACTTTGTAGGTCCCATCAACCCCCCAGCTAGGAACTCCCATGCAGAATACATTATTGTGGCCACAGATTACCTTACAAAGTGGGTGGAAGTAAAAGCCACGGCAAAGAATGATGCTCAAACGACGGCTAAGTTCTTATTCGAAAATGTGTTCACTAGATATGGGTTACCAATAGAGTTGGTTAGTGATAGAGGAACGCACTTCTTGAATGAGGTCATTGAAAATCTCCTTCAAGAATTCATGGTGGTACATAAGAAGTCTGCACCCTATCACCCACAAGCTAACGGACAAGCCGAGAGCACGAATAAGATCCTGTGTAACGTATTGACGAAACTGGTCAATAATAAACGCTCTGATTGGGACAAACAACTTCACCATGCTGTTTGGGCATACCGAGTTGCTTACAAAACGGTACTCAATGCCACCCCATTTCAGATGGTCTTCGGACAAAATGCGGTGCTACCCTTAGATTTCCTAATTCCAGCTTTAAGAGTAGCACACGAGCATGAGTGGAATGGACACGAGTTGTCCTCGAGGATCTTTGATCTAGAGCGCTTAGGTGAGACGAGGCTACGAGCAGCAGCAGGTATCTATGCTGCAAAGAAACGGCAAAAGGCATACTTTGATGCCCATGTGAAGGATAAGGGCTTGAAAGCAGGAGATCTAGTGTTAGTCTACACATTGAAACAACACGCAAGAAAGCTAGAGAAGAGAGGCTACGGACCTATGATCATTAATAGGATCTCCACGAGTGGAGCAGTACAACTAGCCACTTTAGAGGGGGATGTCCTCCCAAACTATATTAGCGGATGCAGAGTCAAGCTGTATCAGGAACCCCTCACGGAGGAGGTGCTAAGCCGACTCAATACTGCTAAACAACGTAAAGAGGAGGAGAGACGAATTCGAGAAGAAGCACAGGCAGAGGCCTTAGAGCGTATCCGACGAATGAAGCTGAGGAGACAAGGAAGGGACCAGACTATGACGGACACTCAAGAGTCTCCAGGCTATCACATGGCCATGTGTGAGGTTTCAGGTGAACGTAGCCATAAGATAGTGGACCGACGACCTTTTGTCACCCTAGAAATAGGACAAAGAGACAGCACAACAAGTGTGAGGGCTTTAATTGATTCAGGAGCAGCCACAAGTGCAGTTCGGCTTTCTTATTGCCAGCAGCTGCAATTGGAGGTAAAACCCATAGAAGCCTATCTGATAGGATTAGGAGGTGTTGAAACCCCTTGTATGGGAGAGGTGGATCTTCCCCTCCACAGACAAGAGGTACTCATGCCAGTAAAAGTGCTAGTGTGTGAAGACGAGGATCTGACCGAACCGCTTATATTGGGCCAAGACTGGATCTATGATCACGCAGTCAACCTGAACCTAAGAAGTGGACTTCTTCAGGCTTGGGTAGGCCAAAGTCGTCTCACGATTGAATTAGAAAATCGAGCACTCCAACCCATAGAACAGGCAGAAACTCCTGGTCCCTCCAGGAATCCATATGAAGATAACCACGATGTGCTTGTCCAAACTTCTGTGGTGCAGAGGAATGTCAACCTTACTGAAGGTTCAGGAGCCAAGAAGGAGTTCCTAATTGACCCACAGAAGATTCTAAACGAACGGACCGACTATCACTCTATACGAGGGAGACCGCTGATGAAGAGGAAGGAACACCAACCTGCGCACCATGGAGTACCTCGTGGCGTGAAGCAGATCTGGATACGCAAGGATGGGAAATCTACAGCTCCAATTGCAGATTCTCAAGGAGACAAGAAACGAGCCTCACAACCAAGGATCAAAGCTAAGAAGCCCCCTAGGATCACCCCTAGGCACACCATCTCTATTTGGGTCACTAAGCGGTCAATGAAGATGAAGGCCATCCCTAATGCTAGACAGATATGGGTGCCCAAGGCTAGCTTACAAGCCCAAATTACTTCAGCTATAGACACAAGGATGAAGCAGCTCTCACAAGCACTCTCGGCCAACAACTCAGGAAGTGACAAGATACCTACACCTCTCACTGCCCACAACCCCATCAACCCCAGGAATGTCTGGAAATGGGTACCCACAAGGTCCCAACCACATCACACACTCAGACCAACGTCTTCACCTGTCCTTAGCTCTAAAAGCTACGACTCCTATATCAAAGTGTGGAGAGTTAAACTGTGTACTAAACCCCCTGACCATCTTCTGTAAATCCGTCCACACTAACACAGAAGCATTTCGAGTCCATTGCATAACCAAAGTACGCATCTAGGATGACACTGACCTTTAATCACCACTCACACATATCATAAACACCTCACCACTAACTACTGACCTCCTGGATTGTCATGTTAGTATTGTGAAGGGAACACCATTACATCTTGTTTCCTATGCAACGCTAATGTGCCTTTCGTCTTCCAGCAGATAAGCAACCTATTCTCATGGCAACCGCGGCAGGCACAAGCTCTCAAGCAGGATCTGGTGCCCCCATCAACTGGGATGACA
Source organism: Ceratopteris richardii (assembly GCA_020310875.1). NCBI lineage: Eukaryota > Viridiplantae > Streptophyta > Polypodiopsida > Polypodiales > Pteridaceae > Ceratopteris > Ceratopteris richardii. The sequence continues at coordinate 137,608,062 of CM035437.1, forward strand.
TGCCGGTGGAAGCTCCACCAACGGCTAGACCTGAAGAATTCTTGAATGTGCGAAGAATCCCTATTCCAGATCCACCCAGTGGACTAACCGAAAGAGTAAAAGGGCACTCCCACTGGTTCAATGAAATGCCAGGGGATTTGGGAGACGCGGACCACATCTGGGAGTCCAAGATGGAGTGTGGAGGGGTCTGGTGGACCTTCCAATTCTTCTCAAGAGAATTTGAGGCTTTACAAAATGCAGCCCCCCTTCAAGAGATTTGGCGAAAAGCAGGACTCCAAACTTACTTCAGTGCAGCTCTACCAAAACCTGACTTCCTCAGGTGTTACTACTTGATTGCCACGATGAAACCTACCGGGGATAAAGATCATTCAGGCACATTCTGGGTGCCCTCCTTATCTAATCTGGAGGAAATGAGGAAGTTCGAACTAAATGTAACATTAATCAGGGAAGCCCTTCAAATGTATGGCACTCATGTGCCTTCAGATCGCGACCCCCTGATACCAGAATCAATGAAAAGCAATAGAGTCAAGAAGCTCAAAGACATGTGCGCCCTCACCCCCAACATCGCCATACCCCTGCGGATGTGCCTCCAGCACTTCGCATTTCCAGCTCAAGACCGTTTCACTCAGCCTCACAAGAAGATATGGTACGGACTGTACTTAGCAGAGACCGGCAGCTTGCCCATTAAGTTGCCAGTATGGATCTTAGATCAGATATATGAGGCAGGCAAGCGGGGGGTGAGGAAACCCACTCTACATGGTTGCTGTGCGTTGACTAGAATCATCTACAGATGCCTGGCGTACGATGTACCAGTTGCGCGAGCCCTAAAGTATGCACATCTGGAGTTGTTTAAGGGGCGAAAGTCAGGGAGTCAGCCTGCAAAAAGAATGCGTGGATCCCTTTCACAAGTCCTGATCCCTCCCGCAACCACTACCGAAGTCTCCACTAGAGAGGAAGCCCAGGTAGCACCAATCACAATTCATCTCCAGGAGTCTCAACCACGAGAGGTGGCACAGCCCATCCCCTCTGCCCCTCCGCTACCTACCGATGCAGAATTTGCAGCGATGGCCAATTTTACCGAAGATCCAAATTTTGATTTTGAAACATTTCTGCAGACGGCCCATCTATCGGACAGTGAAGATTGCCCTGACAATGTCAATCCGGGGACCTCTACCCAAAGGGAACATGCACGAGGTGAGACAAGCAGTGTACAGGAACTAGGAGTGACACAACCTCTTCCAAGTCCAAACATACAAGCTCAGGAGCAGGCACCAAGGAATAACCCAGAAGAGAGTGAAGACGAAGCCCCTGCATATACGGCACAACTCAAACGATTATACCAGACAATCAAGCAAGTACAAAGCCGCCATAAAATGTCAGAAGAAGCAAATAGGGCCCTAGTTAACCAGATGTTACAGTCAGAGCATATCGACCCGCAGTTTGTAGAATCACTGAATCTATTGGCGGACACCTGTGGCATCAGTGAAGCATTGAGAACCATGGTCTGTCAAGAGAGCCCTGCTTATGATCAAAGAAGAATCGATACACGGCCGCGACAAGGAAAGATGATCCAGATGGAAGTATCTACCGCGATAGCTACATCCACGTCAGAAGATGTGCACATGATTAGCCCAAGGCATAATGATGAACCGGAAGAAGTTACGCATGCCCCATCTCCCCCATCATCTCCTATCCAACCATCAGAGCCTCTCTCCACTTGTTTCTCTACACAACCATTCTCCTCCTATAGTGAGACCATTGTACACACCCCCGTTTCTACTCTCCTTCCTTCACCCTCATCCATTTCTGTCACTCAGACTTTTGAACCTCAATTAGGTCACCCTTTCTTCCCCCATGCCTTTGGACAACCATCTGTCACTAGTCAGACTCTTCCCTTCCCTTTACCCTCCACCCCTCCATTTCCTCCCCCCCAAACTCTACCTACCCCGTTCCTTGTAACTGCCTCGAGCACCACACTACCCACCCAACCCTCCTTCTGGACCTACCTTGTAAACATTCTTCAACAGGTCGAGGAACATAAGAAAACATCCCATTCCCAAATTCACTCCCCCACATTCACGGCCACCACTATCACACCACCCACCGTCCCGGTGTTCACATTTCACGAATCACACTCACTCATGTCCGATCCCATGGACATCTCACCATCCGCTGGATCACCCACCACCACTGTCCTCACAACACCACCACAGGTTATTACACTCACAGCACCACTTCCACACACAGTAGGCACGACATCCACTTTTCCCATTCCCACCTCCCAACCCCCTGCATCTTCCACCTCATTTAGTCTTGCACTCGACACGATGCTTGAAGCTGCCACTCAGCTTAAGCAAGAATACACATTATTGGAAGAAAATAACAAAGGGCTTTGCACCCTCTCAGCGACACTCCAAGAGCGTGTCGCTGCTTTGGAGTTCATTCATACGGAGTCACAACGCAAGATCTCTGCCCTCGAACAGGCAAATGCGCAACTCAAAGCAGAGCATATGGAAGAGAGCAAAGCCATGGAGGAACAGCTGCGCGATCAAATGGGCCGCAATGCACGACTTCAACGAAACATGGCTTTGCTACGACGACATCTGGCGGCAGCGCAAGAAGAGAATAGACGGCTCCAACAACAAAACCAAGAGAACCTCGAGGCTGCCATGGAGAACACCCCGGGGGCTCACATAGACCCGGTCAAATTTCAAGCGGTCCCCTCAGAAAGCATACAACTAATATTGGAAACATATGCAAATCTATTAGAAGCACATGATCAGCTCGCCGACCAGCTAAAGGACGTACAGAGACCCCAAGAGTCTACACCACACCGACAGGAGCATAAAGAAATGACAGACGCTGCTACTTCAACCGAACCGGAACCTTCAACGCCCAACGACGTGCTGGAGTTACGGCAGCAGATCGCAGACTTAAAACTGAAGTTGATGCAATACGAACGACCCCCTTCCCCACCAGAGCAACCATCCGAAGAAGAAGCAGTTACCATCCCAGTGGAGGAAGCATTAGTCGACGCCTACGAGCCGCAACCATTCCCAGGAGGACGCGTAACAGAAGAGGGCCAAGATACCTATGAGGAACCCCCATCGGCATGGATGAAACAAGTCGAGGAGATGGGGAAAACTCATCAGGAGCGGATATCCACTCAGATGCTGGCAATGAAGGCAGTGGAGGACACCATCCTTCACTCAGAATACTTCAGGCACCTCGCTCCTAGACGCCTGATCACTAGCTCAGAACTGCAATACAAGCCCTATTTTGTATTATTGGCTGACTACAATGCGGAAATCAAACGAGTCACCAACAAATGCCCAACATTCGCCACACAGTTCGAACCAGAAGACATACCAGAAGCGGCACGAAAGGGGGTCATATTCCAACCAACGTGGAGGCAAAAGTTACTTGAAACTTACCCAGAAATGCTTCGAACATGGGATCATGCCCCCATGCATTTGAAGTACAATCCGTGTTTTGGGCCAGTGCAAAGACGCCGATCATGGAAAGCTTTTGCCATCAAGGTTCAGAATAACGCAAACTGCAAGGAATGGCTCAATTACCCCGCTATCGCACCCCCAACCGGTACTCCTACAGTGTCATACATGATTGCGACCATCAGACATTGGATACCACGCCTCCACCCGATGCCAGATGTCGCTGCCCAGATGATGCTCAAGATCCTCGACATGATGCAGGTCGTACTCAAAACCTTTCGCAATGTATGCCATATTCAACCTCCGATTCCAGGGTTTATCAATGGTAACTACGACCTGCTATATGATATGAGCACAACCCCGAGCATACGAGTGGCTTACGCATGGCATGCACGCATAAGATACCTCCCTGCCTGCTACAAGCAAACGTTTGACGACATGTTCACCACGGGGTTTTGGGAAGCACATTCAGAGGTATTTGCGCCACGGCCTACGCATCTACTCCATCTCTTTGCATGTGAGCAAACGATGCACTCCGAGCTCTACACGATGCCACAACCTGACATGCCTGGTACAGTGGATTGGGAGGCCTTGCAACGAGATCTAATCAGAGGGTTAAAAATCAAAGAACACGAAGTGGCAACGGACCTCCTGCAAACATACATTGATCAAACAGCGGAAAAGAGGTCTGTCAGAGGCGACAGACCCTAGGGGGGGGAGAGTGTTGACAGGATGCGGGAAGAAGCAAGTATGGACACATATGCAGATCTAGCACTGAGGCTACCCTTCATTTTTTCCAAAAACCCCAACATCATTCTAAAGTGATTCTCATCACTACAAACCCGTGTAAATATCTTTTCACCTTTTTGTAGCTCCATTTTGTACAAGCCGAGGAGTCCTCGAGCTTGGGGAGCATTAGATGTAGTCGCCTGCCAATTTTCATAATTTTTAGATCTTGTTTGGGCCCTCAAATAAGCCCCGGAACCTAATTTTTAACTAGGCCGGACACTAGGTCTGAACAGGGCCAAAGCTAGTCAAGAACTATAAATAGAGCTAGAGAGCTCATTTTTGGGTTGGCTTCTTGTAGTTTGAGCTTGTATGAGAACTTTCTTGCAATAGAAGTGATTCCATTGTCTTACTCTCTTTGTTCTTACTGTGTGTGCGCGTGTGTGTGTATGTGTGTGCATGCTTGTGTGCTTCTCACTCACGCACTTGTGCTTCCGCTTGCTCGTGGTCTTCATACCATCCTCATGTCTTCCCGGATTGACATTAAAGGAGGTGCTACTCATCACTGAGCTACAGTATCAGATGATCTTCCTGATGCTTACTTGTTTAATTTGGAAGTGGTGCCCCAATGGGCTAAGACCCTAGCGCCAGTATTGACATACGGGCCTAATCACCCAGTCATAAACACAAAAGATAGAGAGGTAGTAAAGGCCCAAAAGTACCACATCATGGCAGGGAGTATGTACAAGCTTACAGATCAAGGGATCTTGGCTTGTTGTGTGGAAGAGGATGAGTACGCTAAATGGTTGCAATTAGCACATGTAGGTGCATTAGAGCAACACTACTCAAAGCAACGAACTCTACAGACACTAAGGAGACTTGGAGTGCATTGGTCGACTATGGAAGCTGATGTCCAAAAGTTGTGCAAGGAATGCCCAATCTGCTGCACTAAACCACCTATGGAACATGCCACTCTTTATCAAGTGTCCATAGTGCCAGATTGGAGTGAACCATTAGTAGCCTTCTTGAGGACAAGAACATTCCCTCAAGATATGACATTGGCCAGACAAAGAAGTTTGGAACAAGAAGCCCTAGACTACTCACTTATTGGTGATAATTTATACAAGCGTAGTAAAGATGGTTACCTAAGATTATGTGTCCATGAGAGTGAATATCTCAAGATCTTGGAAATTGCTCACCAAGGTGTAGCAGGAGGGCATTTTGGACTAGAACGAGTGAGTAAAGCAATCTTATTTGCAGGCTTGTGGTGGCCAACCCTTCACATGGATGCACATACCTATGTGAAGAGGTGCGACATCTGTTAGCAAACTCAGTATCCTATACGTAAAGATGAGATGCCTTTGAAACCTATGGTGGGTGGACGTGCATTCTCTAAATGGGGAATAGACTTTGTTGGTCCTATTAATCCCCCAGCTAAGGGTTCACATGCTGAATATATCATTGTGGCCACAGACTATCTAACCAAGTGGGTAGAAGTGAAAGCTACCACGAAGAACGATGCTCAAACGACGGCTAAGTTCTTATTTGAGAATGTGTTCACTAGATACAGGCTACCTATAGAGCTAGTAAGTGATAGAGGCACCCACTTCTTGAATGAAGTTATTGAAAATCTTCTCCAAGAATTCATGGTAGTACACAAGAAGTCTGCCCCCTATCACCCACAAGCTAGTGGGCAAGTCGAAAGCACAAATAAGATTCTGTGCAATGTGTTGACCAAACTAGTGAATAATAAACGCTCTGATTGGGACAAACAGCTACACCATGTTGTTTGGGCATACCGAGTCGCCTATAAAATGGTACTCCAAGCCACACCCTTTCAGATGGTATTCGGTCAAAATGCAGTGCTACCACTGGACTTCTTGATACCTACACTGAAAGTAGCACAGGAGCATGAATGGACGGGTCATGAACTCTCTTCGAGGATTCTTGATCTGGAACGACTAGGTGAAACAAGACTACAAGCGACAGCGGGAATATATGCAGCTAAGAAAAGACAGAAGGCATACTTTGATGCCCACGTTAAGGATAAAGGCTTGAAGGCAGGAGATTTAGTTTTAGTCTACACATTGAAGCAACATGCAAGAAAATTAGAGAAACATGGCTATGGACCTATGATCATAAATAGAATCTCAATGAGTGGAGCAGTACAGCTAGCCACCTTAGAAGGCGATATTCTTCCGAGCTACATCAGTGGGTGCAGAGTCAAATTATATCAAGAACCCCTGACTGAAGAGATGCTAAATCGACTCAACACTGCCAAGAAACGCAGGGAAGAAGAAAAGCAAATTCGAGAAGAGGCGCAAGCAGAAGCTTTAGAACGCATCCGAAGGATGAAGTTGAGAAGGCAGGGTAGAGATCAGCCTAGGGCAGAGGCGTATGAAGATCCAGGATATCATATGGCTATGTGTGAAGTTTCAAGTAATAGTTCTCATAGAATAACTGATCAACGTCCTTTTGTAACCTTAGAGATAGGACAAGGAAAGAGTGCAAGGACTGTAAGGGCCTTGATTGACTCAGGTGCAGCCACTAGTGCTGTTAAATTTTCTTACTGTCAAAAGTTGAAATTAAACGTCAATCCTATAGAAGCATATCTCATAGGGTTGGGAGGTGTGGAAACCCCTTGCATGGGTGAGGTGGAACTTCCCCTCAACATTCAAGACGTTCTGATGACAATTAAAGTGCTAGTGTGTCAAGACGAGGATCTCACTGAGCCTCTTGTCTTGGGCCAGGACTGGATCTATGATCATGCAGTCAACCTAAACCTAAGAAGTGGACTTCTTCAGGTCTGGGTAAATCAGAATAGTATTACAATTGAGCTAGAAAATGAAGCACTCAAGGCACTAGGAAAGGCACAAACTCCTGGTCCTTCCAGGGGTACACATGAAGTTGACCATACTATTCTTGTCCAAAACTATGTGATGCAGAGGGATGATTATCTCGACAAAGAAGTTAAGGGTACAACGGAACTCCCTTCTTTTCCAAAAGCCACAGGAATGCAGCAACCAAAGGCGGATCAAATGCTGAAGAAGCAGATGATTTGTGCTCGAGGCACCAAGAAAATACGACGCACGGTATCTCAACCACCAAAACAAGTGTGGGTACGGAAGAGCGAGCATCCTATTGCGGTCAAGCCACAACAACTGGCTCAACTTCCTATTAGTGATCAACGACATGACACTAATAAGAAGTCCTCCAAAAATCCTTCTGTAAAAGCGAAGTCTATCTGAGTACCCAAGAAGTCGATGAAGGCTAGCCCACAATCAAGACAAATTTGGGTGTCTAAGGCTTGCTTGCGGGCTCAAATAGCTACACCAAGGCCACACCCTGTACCACATGGTTCACTCACTCGAACATCTGATACCCATTCTTATACATCACGCACGAACACATATTCTCCCATGGGCACAAGTAGAATCACTTGTAAATGGGTCCCTAAAAAGCCTCATTTCCAAGCAGACACTCTTATAAAGCCCTCCAGAGTCTCCAGAAAATCAAGACCAACAACCATTCTATTTGTTTGGCAACCCAAAGCGTGTAACAAACCCCCCCGAAACCATTTGTAAATTCATTGCCACCTACTAACTGCATCATTCTCACACTGCATCTTTCCATTTAGCTCTTAGGACAATCCATCCACTAACCACACCCACAATCACCAAGCACTCAATGACTAACTAACATATCACTAAAACCTCATGTTAATGTTGTAGCGAGGACATGTGACCACTTGGTGTCCATTTGCAATGTTAACATTCATTTGTATATTCTCACAGAGCTGGTGACCAGTCCCTTCAACATGGCCGAGGCTGCAGGAACTAGCTCCCAGGCAGGCACCAGCCCTCAGATTGTGGACATTGAAAGTCTTCCCATTGAGGAGGAATTGAAGGAACGTCCAGTGGCATTGAGAGCATTACGTGCCATATCGGTTCAGAATCCTCCACAGGGGCACACAATGCCAGTCAGCAAAAACTCACATTGGTTCAGTGATGTGGCAGGACCTCTGGGAGAAGGCACTTACCTGTGGGAGGCAGAGATTGAGTTCAACGGGCACTGGGGCAGGTATCACTTCTTCACCAGGGAATTTGAGAGACTTCAAAATAATGAAGGCTTGAAACCAATATGGAAGAAGGCGGGACTATACGATTACTTCAAAGCCCAATTGCCAAAGCCCGACTTTCTAAGGTGCTCGTATTTGATTAGCACCCTCACTCCGAGCAAAGAGAAAAAGGGATACAACGCCTTTGTCCTCCCATCTCTCACAAGGGGCAATGAGCTGAAGCGGTTCAAATTGACAAACAACTTGGTGAGGGAAGCTCTCGACATGAAAAGCATGCACATTCCCACCGAGAAAGAGACTATGGTCCCCGACAACATGAAGAACGGGAATCTGATGGAACTAAAGGACATGGTGGCAATGACACCTACTATTGCCATTCATCTTCGGATGTGCATGCAGCATTTCGCATTCCCTGCTCAAGAGAGGTTCACAATGCCACCCAAGAAGATATGGTTCATTCTATATTTAGCAGACGCCTTTGATTTGACAATCAACATGCCTCACTGGATTATTGACCAAATCCACTTGGCTCATCAACGATGGTATAAGAAGCAAAAGTCAGTACTGCATGGATGTTGTGCTCTCACAAGGATTGTTTACAGATGCTTGGCATATGATGTGCCAGTTCAAAGGGCACTTATTTGGACCAGGGTGCAAGAATTCCAACGTAGACTATCCACCGTAGGGCCTCCATCCAAGAAAATGAGAGGCGTAGTTCAGATGCCCTGTGCACAGGCCCGCGGTGCGACACTGACACCAGAGACAACTCCATGGCTTCCAAGGCATGTGCAACCCTTCACTATCAGATTACCAAGACATAGCACAGACGAACCGAATCTGGTGTTTCCACCTATACCAACCGACTTAGAGTTTCCTCATGGCTTTACATTGGAAGATCTAGCTGATGAAGAGGTAGCCAGAATAATCAATGCTATGAATTTAGAAGTGGAGGCAGAGCAGGCAAGCAGGCAGTAGACAGTCACAGACCAACCCCATCCAGTCCAACCAGAAGTAGTCGAAGTGGATGGTGATGAAGAAGAGGAGCAAGAGGAGGAACGAGAGGGACTGTCCGACGAAGAAGAGCAGGAATATGAGCAAGAAGTTCTACAGGAACTTGATGGTGCCCCGGCTTATACGAAGCAACTGAAAAAGCTGTATGATACCATCAACCGAGTTCAAGAACAACACAAGCTGTCCCTGGCAGTAGGAAAAGCCCTCATGAACCAAATCCTTGAGGAGGAAGGTGTGGACGAGCAATATCGAGCAACCCTTGACATGATAGCTGATGCGTTGGGGTATCTGAGACGGTTCATACCGCTCTCGCATATTCACGAAGATCGGAACTGATCAAGAAAACAAATGAATGTATTAGTATCAGAACCCCAGCGCACCACATCCACTGTTGATGTATGAAACACCACAAGAAATGAATTAATGTGACACTAGAACACCTCTATGGTCACCATTAACTCATTGCTACTCCAAACTTTGAGAAATGATAGTCTAAAGTGAGAACTTTGCTTCTACAGAAATTCCTAGTCACCAAAATGACATACCTTCAGTATTTTGCTAATTTCTCTTAGTTCAAGTATTATTTCTCAATGAAGCTTTATAGGCTGAGACTAGAAGATTAGAGCTTTCCAACAAGCTATTATACGCATGAAACGGATCTCTAGAACTCAAGTTATGGCCCTCACAAGATGACCCTGTATGACCTTCCAAAACTGGAAATCTTGCCTTCTTTAGTAATTTCGGTGTCCAAAAATAAAAAATTCGATGCCTGGCATCGAATTTCAGCCAAAGTCGATGCCGGGCATCGACTTTGAGCCTTTTTAGGCTCTTTTTCTGCACCAGAAATACTCTCTCTTACACAGACATGAATAAGACCACTTGTATGCTAGAAGTCGATGCTGGGCATCGACTTTATGCTGAAACTCGATGCCACACATCGAGTTGCTCCACAAACTTCATGTTTTTAGAAGATTCAACAACAGCTAACACACAGAGAATGAAAACAATGACTTATCAGCCAAGATTCGATGCCAGGCATCGAATTGCTCAGAAAACTTGAACTTTTGAATTCATTACACAGTAGGCAAGCATGGAGATGATGGAGAGAGACTCATACACAGAACTTTACTCAGTTCTTTCTCATAGCTATGAAAACTCAGAAGTTTTACAGATGCTTTCTCACTCAGAGAAGTCCGACTATACTCCGTCGTATAAAATGAACTCCTTCTCTCTTTCTATCACTCTCTTCCACTTCTTCTCTCTTGCTCTCTCGTCAGTTAATACAAACTAACTTATATAGATTTTCTCATTCCCGTGACTTTTAAAAAACTTCTAGACTAAAGTGAACTAACTTTACAGTATAATCACTTGTGAATTTGTCCCTTCACATAGGCATGTGGTTTTCTTCTAAAGCTTTGACCCTCAAATATATGTCCAATTAGTGATTGTTTCTCCAACAGCTCCCCCTCAATCATTAATTGATATTCTCTATTTCTTCATATCATCTTCTTTTCTTTTACTCCTGCCATGCTTTTGAATTTGTTGGTCTTCACACCATCCAAGCTCTTTGTCATTATGTCTGCTAACTGATCTTTAGTAGAAATATACTCCACTTCAATTTCTTTCTCCATTACCTTTTCTCTGAGAAAATGATACTGTATCTCTATGTGCTTTGTCCTTGCATGAAAAACTGGATTTGCTGCAAGATAAAGTGAACTCATATTATCTCCATGTATTGTAGGTGTACCTTGATCAATGCCTAAGCTCTTGAACAATGTCTGCATCCATATGACCTCCTTAGCTGCTTCCACAAGTCCTTTGTACTCAGCTTGAGTTGATGATAATGCTACTGTATGTTGTTTCTTTGAACACCAACTTACAAGCTTATCACCAATGTATATCATGTAACCATGAGTTGATCTTCTGTCATCTTGGTTACCTGCCCAGTCTGAGTCACTGTAGGCTCTCAACTTCAAATCTGATGTAAAAGGATAATATAATCCTTCCTTTATAGTTCCTTTGATATATCTGAGAACTCTTTGACCTACAATCCAATGTGGGTCCTTTGGACAATGCATGAATTGTGACAAAACTCCCACTGCATAACTAAGATCAGGTCTTGTTAGTGTAGCATAAATCAAACTACCCACAAGAGATTGATACTTCCTCATATCTTTGTATTCTGCACCATCATATTTACTAAGCTTGTGATTAACTTAAAGTGGAGTTGAAGCTTCTCTGCAATTTTCCATATCAAACTTCTTCAATAGATTCAGAAGATACCTTTCTTGTGATACATATAAGCCATGATCTGTATAAGTAACTTCCATTCCAAGAAAGTATGATAACTTTCCTAGATCACTGATCTTGAATTCTTTTTCAAGTAACCTCTTGACCTCCTTGATTCCTTCATCTGAAGTACCTGTGATTATAATGTCATCTACATAAATACAAATGTAGATCGTACCTTCCTCTCTTCTTTTGATAAGTAGACTTGAATCTGCTTTTGAACTTTGATATCCAAGATCATTGAGATACTTCACCAGTCTATAGTTCCAAGCTCTTGGAGCTTGCTTCAATCCATACAATGCTCTTCTCAACTTGCAAACAAAATTTGGATACCTGGAATCTATAAACCCTTGAGGTTGTTCCATGTATACCTCATCTAATATGTATCCATTCAAGAATGCATTCTTTATATCCAATTGACTTAGGGTCCATCCTTTTGAAGCTGCAATAGCAATGATTGTCCTTATAGTTGACATCTTAGCTACAGGACTGAATGTCTCATCATAATCTATGCCATAGGTTTGGGCATAGCCTTTTACCACGAGTCTAGCTTTGTATCTGGCTATACTTCCATCTGCAAGCTTCTTCACTTTATAAACCCATTTATTTCCAATTACTTTCTTACCATTTGGTTTAGGAACAAGTTCCCATGTCTTGTTCTCCTCCAGTGCATTGAACTCTTCCTTCATTGCTTCTTCCCATTGCTTCTTACCTTTAGCTTCATCATGGTTCTGAGGTTCTTCATCATCTTTGACCATATATGCATAGTTCTTCTGAGTTATGTAAGAAGTATCATAAGAATACCTTTCTGGTTGTCTCCTAGTCCTGCTTGACCTTCTTGGTTCACATTCTTCATAAGTGTCTGGATACACCTCTTCATCAAATATAGGAGCTTCTTCATTCCTTCTTGTTAATCCACTTCTGGATGTACTTGCTTGTATATAGTCTTCATCTCTATTCACCTGCACAATTGATTTTCCTTTCTCACATCTTCTTACCTCTTCTTCAAATTCTTCAGCTATATTACTTTGATCTGCATACCAACTTTTCTGTTCATCAAATGTAACATCTATAGAAACAAGAAATTGTTTGGTTAAAGGATTCCACAACCTGTAACCCATCTGCTTTTCATCATAACCAATGAACACATATTTTTCTGCCTTTGGTTCAAGTTTATGCCTAAGTTGTGATGGCACATAAGCATATGCAATTGATCCAAACACTCTACAATGATCTAGTGTTGGTTTCTTACCCCACCAAGCTTCATATGGAGTCATTCCATTCAGAGCTGCACATGGTAATCTATTCACAAGATATGTAGCTGTATTTACAGCCTCAGCCCAAAGATAATTTGGACAATTCTTCTCCTTCAGCATAGCTCTAGCAAACTCAACCAAAGTCCTGTTTCTCCTTTCTGCTACACCATTTTGTTGTGGTGTATACCTACAAGTTATTTCTCTCTTAATACCTGCATTCCAAAGATAATCATTGAACTCTTGGGAGAAGTATTCTCCCCCTCCATCAGACCTCAGTCTCTTAAGCTTTTGACCTATGACTCTCTCTGCATATGCATGAAAATGCTTGAAGGCTCCAAACACTTCTGATCTTTCCTTCAAAACATATAATGTTATCCATCTTGTAGCATCATCAATGAAAAGAACATAATACCTTGAGCCACTGATAGATCCTTCTTTTGTTGGTCCCCATACATCTGTATGAATGAGCTCTAGTAGTCCATCATGTTTGAATCCTTTCTTTTGAAATGGTAACCTGTGTGCTTTACCCATTTGACATGCTTCACATTTATAAACCATATGTTGACTTTGCACATTTGGTAATCCTAGTACAGACTGATTAGCAACCATAGCTTTAATTCCTCTTTCATTGAAATGACCTAATCTCTTATGCCAGAGATCAAGTTCTGTAATCATTGCTTCACCATGTGTGAGCAAAGCTTGACCAATGTTCCCTTGCACTCTTAAAGTAAAGAGTATACCTTCTTTCTTACCAGAGACAATCTGATTATATCCATTCTCTGGATCTTCCACAAATACTCCTTCATTTGTAAACCTGACTTGAAAACCTGACTTGAAAACCTTTTTCAACTATCTGTCCCACACTAATCAAGTTTTTAGGTATTGTAGGAACATACAAAACATTGGTTAGCAAATCTGCTCCACTCTTGCATTTCACTTTTCCAATTGAATGTACACTATGTCTTGTATTATCACCTGTTTGAACTGTATGACTAGAAATGCCTTTTTCCAATTCTGACATCAATTCTATGTTTCCTGACAAATGATTAGAACATCCAGAGTCAATGTAAAATACCTTTAGATCTTCTTTGTCTGATCTGCTGATTGAATTCATCATCAATGATGTATGACTTTCATTCTGTGTGTCATTTGCATAGTTGTAGTAGGTGGTGTTGTAGGATTGATTCTGTCCCCAACTTCTTCCTCCACCTCTACCATAGCCTCCTCTCTGATTTTGTCTACCTCTTTGAAAATTACTTTGATATCTTCCACCTCGGCCTCTGCTATTGTTGTTTTGATTCTGGTTTGATCCTTGTTGGTTGTGCCAACAATCATGAGCCAAATGATTACCCAAGCCACAGATCCAACAAGCCTTCTTGTTGTTATTTTGATTACCTCTACCTCTTCCAAAACCTCTTGCTCTTCCTCTGCCTGTGCCTTTACCTCTTGCATAATAAACTTGAGAAGTTGACTCTTCTTCATCCTTTGCTTTACCTTTATCTCCTTTCTTCTTGTTCTTCATGTACATTGCAGAACTTTGTCCTTTATCTCCATCTCCCTTCAAGTCTTGCTCATATGTGAGCATCAAACCAAGTAATTGGTTCAAGTCTGGAACAAAATGATTCAAAGAAAGTTCTGTTGATAAGACAAAAGGTTTCCACCTTTCATCCCCTCTCAAGCCTGCAAGTAGTTGAGCAATCAATCTGTGATCTTCAACATCTTCATCTATGGATCCAAGACTATCTGCTAGATCCTTCATGTTAGTGACATAATCACTAATACTTTGACTTGGCTTCTTCTTGAATGTTGTAAACTCTGACCATAGACTTGCTTTCCATGCTTTAGTAGTGCTTTGGAAATGATACTCCAATGCATTCCATATATCTTCAGATGATTCCAATCCTCTGATGTGTGGTAGCAAATGATCAGAGATTGTATTGTAAATGTATGCCTTTGCACTTGCATCCTTCTTCTGCCAATGCTTTAAAGCATCAAGTTCTTCTTTCTTTGGTCGGCTTTCATCTTCAAATACTGGCTTCTCTTCTTCACCTGTTACATATACCATGAGATCCTTACTCATAAGTAAGGCTTCCATTCTCATTACCCATGCGGGGTAATTATCTCTGTCCAGTTTGTCAATGGAGATATGATCTGCCATACTCCTTCCCTTCTGCTGCAACCTGTGAGCTTAAAGGATAAAGGATAATAACTTTTGAAGTTCTTTGTGTATGAGGATACTTCGAAAGTAAACTTTTGATGCCTTGTGTCTTCAAATGCTTCACCTTTCAAACTTTAATGGAAAACTTTCCAAAACTTCTCGTACCTTTATCGCCTTCTGCTCTTCAGGACCTTTCTACTCTGATACCACTTGTTGATGTATGAAACACCACAAGAAATGAATTAATGTGACACTAGAACACCTCTATGGTCACCATTAACTCATTGCTACTCCAAACTTTGAGAAATGATAGCCTAAAGTGAGAACTTTGCTTCTACAAAAATTCCTAGTCACCGAAATGACATACCTTCAGTATTTTGCTAATTTCTCTTAGCTCAAGTATTATTTCTCCATGAAACTTTATAGACTGAAACTAGAAGATTAGAGCTTTCCAACAAGCTATCATATGCATGAAAGGGATCTCTAGAACTCAAGTTATGGCCCTTACAAGATGACCCTGTATGACCTTCCAAAACTGGAAATCTTGCCTTCTTTAGTAATTTCGGTGTCCAAAAATAAAAAATTCGATGCCTGGCATCGAATTTCAGCCAAAGTCGATGCCGGGCATCGACTTTGAGCTTTTTTAGGCTCTTTTTCTGCACCAGAAATACTCTCTTTTACACACACATGAATAAGACCACTTGTATGCTAGAAGTCGATGCCGGGCATCGACTTTATGCTGAAACTCAATGCCAGGCATCGAGTTGCTCCACAAACTTCATGTTTTTAGAAGATTCAACAACAGCTAACAGAAAGAGAATGAAAACAATGACTTATCAGCCAAGATTCGATGCCAGGCATCGAATTGCTCAGAAAACTTGAACTTTTGAATTCATTACACAGTAGGCAAGCATGGAGATGATGGAGAGAGACTCATACATAGAACTTTACTCAGTTCTTTCTCATAGCTATGAAAACTCAGAAGTTTTACAGATGCTTTCTCACTCAGAGAAGTCCGACTATACTCCGTCGTATAAAATGAACTCCTTCTCTCTTTCTATCACTCTCTTCCACTTCTTCTCTCTCGCTCTCTCCCGCGTCAGTTAATACAAACTAACTTATATAGATTTTCTCATTCCCGTGACTTTTAAGAAACTTCTAGAACTAAAGTGAACTAACTTTACAAGTATAATACACTTGTGAATTTGTCCCTTCACATAGGCATGTGGTTTTCTTCTAAAGCTTTGACCCTCAAATATATGTCCAATTAGTGATTGTTTCTCCAACATCCACAACCACGGGCACAGCTCATACCATTCATGACACTGAGGAAGCCCATACATCCAGTGCACCCCTGTCACCCCCCTTACTCCACCACTTTCACCTCCCACAACCAGTGAAACCACTAATGTAACCGCCTCAGGGTCCACTTCCCATACTGAAGCACATACGGTTAGTCAACCCACACAACCTACACAATCGATCACCACCTCTCTTGTTTACACTACCACTGACTCTGTAATTCTAACTGTAGCCACGGAAAACCCCATGCCCTCGATCACACTTACTGGCGGTTCATATTCACAACTACATACACAACTTTACACCTTCACCAACATCACCGCACCCACAATTCCCATGTTCATAATCACTCCCACTGCTGCATCCACTTTTGATTTCATGGACATATCACCCACCTCTGCACCTCTCCTCCCCCCATACGTCCACAATCTCCCATTCCCCCACCACCAACTTCACCCTTTTCAAGCACAACATACACACTCCCATTCCCTTTTCCCTTCCCTTCTGCATTCAATACCTTTCCCGCATCCACTCCCATTAATAATGTATTTAATAATATGTACCAGTGTATGTCTCAACTACAATAGCATTACCAACACCTAGACGCACAACATACGAGCCTCTTTAGAGACCATGAAACACTCCAAGCAAGATTCATTGATTTAGAGAAGGAGAAGCGGCTATTACAACAACAGTATACTACATTGCAAGCACAACATGATCAACTAATTGCCAATCCACCCCAGTCAGATACTGTAGAAAAACAACAACTCGATGACATGTTACATGCTCAAATCACAGACAATCTCAAGCTTCGACGCAATCTCGCCTTATTACGGAAGCACATGTCCGCAGCACTTGAAGAAAACAAACGACTAGACTATAGAAACAGAACGAGGAAAACCTGGAAGCAGCATTGGAGGGTTCACTGCAAGAAATCAACCCAGAGAATTCAAGACTATCCCATCTAAAAACATGCAAATCATCTTGGAAACCCATGCCGACCTCCTGGAAGCCCACGCAGCATTAGAAAGAGAAAGAGATGACCTACTAAAGCAACTCGGAACTCAGCAGGAGTCACCAAGCAAAGTCACAACCGCAACCGACACATCTGAGGAAGTCATAGAACTCAGAGCAGAACTAGAAGCACATCGAAGTAAAGTTCTTCAATACGAGCATCAACCCTCTCCCCTGGTGGAACCGGAACCTGAAGACTTAGTGCCAATTGAAGTGGAGGAGACTTTTGAAGACCCATATGTTCCCATGCCAGCACCGGGAGGTAAGCAAACAGAAGAAGGAATGGACACGATTGAGATCGAAGCTCCTGAATGGATGCAAAGGTTAGAGAAGGTTGCTACAACCCATGACGAGAGAGTTGCAGTTCAGATAGCGTCTATGTCACGATTGGAGGAAGTTGTCATAAAATCGGATTACTTCAGAAACCTCTCCCATCATAGGTGGATTGGCACATCCGATGATTTGTATGTTCCATTCTGTGTATTAATGGCAAATTACAATGCTGAAATCAAGCAACACACATCAAAAGAACCAACCTCGGCGACACAGTTTGCACCGGATGACATCCCTGCAAGTGCCACGCAGGGGAATATACATCAACCTACTTGGAGGATCCGTCTGCTTGAAACCTACCCTGAGATGGTACGCACGTGGAATAACATGCCTTTATATATCAAGTATAATCCCTGCTACTGCCCTGTCTTTCGAAGAAGGTCTTGGCCGGAGTACACAAAAACAGTGCTGACAGTCAAAGGATGTGAAAAATGGCTCAATCATGTCTAAGCCCCACCTAGAGGCCAACCCACAGTCAACTACATGATTTCAACCATCCGACACTGGGCAGTCAGATTCAACAATATACCAGATATCATGGCACAGATGTGCCTCAAAATTTTTGAGCTCATGCTGGTCACATTCAGGACATTTAAGAATATCAAAGAACCTCATCTTTCGGCTCTCGAATTTAATGAAGTGAATCAAGACCTTGTCTACGATATGAGCACCACACCATCCATTAACGTCGTATATGCGTGGCATGCTCGTATAAAGTATCTACCTGCCTGCTTCAAACAGACGTTTGAAGAAATGTTTATCACAGGGTTTTGGGAATATCATTCAGAGATATTCATTCCCAGACCATCTCACCTATTACAGTTATTTGCGGTGGAACAAGCTCTACATTCAGAAAAGTTACATATGCCACATCTAGAAGTTCCAGGGCCAGTAGACTGGGATGCCCTACTCACTGATTTGGCCAAAGGGTTGAGAATAGCAGAACATTATTTTGCCACAGACGTTGTGGAGTACTACATCCAACGACCCATTCAACAAGGGTCTGTCAGAGACGACAGATGCGAGAGAGGGGGGGTGTTGGCAGCAGTCAAGGAACTGAAGGACTCACAAGACAAGGAAGCCAACAAAGGGAGTCGGAGCGAAGAGAAGGCATAAGCAGACAGAGTAGTCAAAGAAGATCTGGCAAGTAGGCCATCTAAATTTTTCATGCATCAAAGAGGTGGGCACACAAGAAGAAGGAGCAAGTAGGGAGCTCCAGGAAATGTATGTCAAACTGTTAGAAGAAATCCCTACAAAAAATAGTGATTTTCATCACTAAAAACCATTGTAAATATCATTCCATATTTTTGTAGCTCCATTTTGTGCAAGCCAAGGAGTCCTTGAGCTTGAGGAGCTTTAGAAGTACCTACCTATCAGTTTTCACATTTTTTAGACTCCGTTTGAACCTCCAAATAGGCCAGAGAACCTAATTTTTAACTAGGCCGGACACTAGGTCTAGACAGGGCCAAAAACTAGTCAAAAACTATAAATAGAGCTAGAGAGCTCATTTTTGAGGTTAGCTTGTAATAGATTTGAACTTGTATGAGCATTTTGAAAGTAATCTAAAAGAACTCCATTGTCTCTCTCTTTGTCTTGCTGTGTGTGCGCGTGTGTGTGTATGTGTGTGCATGTTGGTGTGCTTCTCACTCACGCACTTGTGCCTTCACTTGCTCGAGGTCATCATGCCATCCTCACATCTTCCCTAATTGACATTAAAGGAGGTGCTACTCATCATTGGGCTACAATTGCTAAGCTAATGATGATTATGGAGGTATTCTAATATCACTTTAGCTTAGTTCTTGTGGTGTTTCATACACCAAGAAGTGGTATCAGAGCAGAAAGGTCCTCAAGAGTGAAAGGAGGTGCATATACAAGAGGAATTGAAGAGTTCTTCATTGAAAAGGTGAAAGCTGGGGTGTTCAACAACAAAAGACATCAGAGGAGCACTTCGAAGTTATTGTCAAGGGTAAAGATCTACAAAAGGTATCATACTTTAACTTTATACTCATAGGTTGCAACAAAAGCAAGAAGACTATGGCAGATCATGTATCTATTAAAAAATTGGACAGAGATAATTATCCTGCTTGGGTAATGAGAATGGAAGCCTTACTTATGAGTAAGGATCTAATGCTATATGTGAAAGGTGAAGCAGAAAAGCCTACATTTGAAGATGATAGTCAAACAAGGAAATAAGAACTAGAAGCTTTGAAGCTATGGCAGAAGAGAGATGCAACTGCAAGGGTTTATATATACAACACTATCACAGATCATTTGTTACCACATATCAGACGTTTAGAGACAGCTGAAGACATATGGAATGCTTTGGAAGATCATTTCCAAAATACTACTAAAGCTAGGAAGGCTAGCTTATGGTCGGAGTTTACCACATTTAAAAAGAAGCAAAGCCAAAGTATTAGTGATTATGTCACTAAGATGAAGGACTTGGCAGATAGCCTTGGATCTATTGATGAAGATATTGAAGATCATAGGTTGATACCACAATTGCTTGCAGGATTGAGAGGAGATGAAAGGTGGAAACCTTTTGTACTCTCAACTGAACTTTCATTAAATCATTATGTACCAAAATTAAACAAATTGCTTGGACTAATGCTTACATTTGAGCAAGATTTGAAGTCAGATGGAGATAAAAGACATAGCTCTGCTATGTATGCAAAGAGTAAGAAGAAAAGTGAGAAAGGTAAAGAAAAGGATGAAGAAGAGCTGACTACTCAAGCAAATTATACAAGAGGAAGAGGTATTGGCAGAGGTAAAGGTCGAGGAAATGGAAGAGGTAGAGGTAATCAGAACCATAACAAGAAGACATGTTGGATTTGTGGATTGAGCAATTATCTAGCTTATGATTGTTGGCATAATCAACAAGGATCAAATCAGAATCAAAGTAATAATGGTAGAGGAAGAGGTGGAAGGTTTCAGAATCAATTTCAAAGAGGAAGACAAAATTCAAGAGGAAGTTTTGGAAGAGGTGGTGGAAGAAATTGGAATCAGAATCAGTCTTATAATACTACCTATTACAACTATGCAAATGATACACAAAATGAAAACCATACAGCATTGATGATGAATTCAATAAGTGCATCAGAGAAGGAGGATCTCAAGGTATTCGATATTGACTCTGGTTGTTCAAATCATTTGTCAGGTAATATAGAATTGTTATCAAAATTGGAAGAAGGTATTTCAAATCACACAGTACAAATAGGTGACAGTACAAAACATAATGTGCATTCAGTTGGAAAAGTGAAGTGTAGGAGTGGAGCTGATTTGCTAAAAAATGTTTTGTATGCCCCAACAATACCAAATAATCTGATTAGTGTGGGACAAATAGTAGAGAAAGGTTTTCAAGTCAGATTTACAAATGAAGGAGTATTTGTTGAAAATCCAGAGGATGGATATAATCAAATTGTCTATGGTAAAAAGGAAGGTAGACTTTTTACTCTTAAAGTGCAAGGGAATGTTGGTCAAGCCTTGATTACACATGGTGATGAAGTACTTACACAGTTCGACCTCTGACATAAGAGGTTAGGACACTTCAATGAAAAAGGAATTAAAACTATGGTGGAGAATCAATCTGTAATAGGGTTACCAAATGTAAAGAGCCAATATATGATCTACAAATGTGAAGCTTGTTAGATGGGAAAGGCACACATGTTATCATTTCAGAAAAAAGGTTTCAAGCATGATGGTTTGCTAGAGCTCATACATACAGATGTATGGGGACCAACAAAAGAAGGATCAATCAATGGTTCTAGGTACTATGTTCTTTTCATTGATGATGCTACAAGATGGATAACTATTTATGTTTTGAAGGAAAGATTAAAAGTGTTTGGAGCCTTCAAACATTTTCATGCATATGCAGGAAGAGTTACAGGTCAAAAGCTCAAGAGGCTAAGGTCTGATGGAGGGGGAGAATACTTCTCCCAAGAATTCAACGATTATCTTTGGAATGCAGGTATTAAGAGAGAAGTAACTTGCAGGTATACACCTCAACACAATGGAGTGGCAGAAGGGAGGAATAGATCATTGGTTGAGTTTGCAAGAGAAATGCTAAAGGAAAAGAATTGTCCTAATTATCTTTGGGCTGAGGCTGTAAATACATCCACATATCTTGTGAATTGGTTACCATGTGCAGCTCTAAATGGAATGACCCCTTATGAAGCTTGGTGGGGTAAGAAACCAACACTTGATCATTGTAAAGTGTTTGGATCAATTGCCTATGCTTATGTACCATCACAACTCAGACATAAGATTGAACCAAAGGCTGAAAAATATGTGTTTATTGGATATGATGAAAAGTAGATGGGTTTTAGGCTATGGAGTCCTTTAACCAAACAATTTATGGTTTCCAGAGATGTGACATTTGATGAACAAAAGAGTTGGTATGCAGATAAAGAGTGTAGTCTTGAAACATTTGAAGAAGAGGTAAGAAGAAGTGAAAGAGGTAAATCACACATGTAGGTAGATGGAGATGAAGATCATATGCAAGCAAGCACATCCAAGATTGGATCATATAGAAGAAATGAAGATGTACCTAGTTTTCATGAAGAAGTATATCCAGATACACATGAAAAGTATGAACCAAGAAGATAAACTAGATTGAGGAAACAACCAACAAAGTATTCCTATGATACTTCTTATTTGACTCAGAAAAATTATGCTTACATGGTTAAGGAAGATGAAGAACCTCAAAGCTATGATGAAGCAAAGGGTAAGAAACAATGGGAAGAAGCAATGAAGGAAGAGTTTGATGCACTTGAAGAGAACAAGACTTGGGAACTTGTTCCAAAACCTAATGGTAAGAAAGTGATTGGAAATAAATGGGTGTATAAAATAAAGAAGCATGTAGATGGAAGAATAACCAGATACAAAGCTAGATTGGTGGTTAAAGGCTATGCTCAAACTCATGGCATAGATTATGATGAGACATTTAGTCCTGTAGCAAAGATGTCAACCATAAGGACAATCATTGCTATTGCAGCATCAAAAGGATGGACATTGAGTCAATTGGATATAAAGAGTGCATTTTTAAATGGATATATATCAGATGAAGTCTACATGGAGCAACCTCAAGGATTTGCAGATTACAAGTATCCAAATTATGTTTGGAGATTGAGAAGAGCACTTTATGGATTAAAGCAAGCTCCAAGAGCTTGGAATTATAGACTTGTGAAGTATCTCAATGATCGTGGATATCAAAGTTCAAAGGCAGATGCAAGTTTACTTATCAAGAAAACAGATGAAGGTATGATCCACATTTGTATTTATGTAGATGATATTATCATCACATGTACTCCAAATGAAGGAATCAAGGAGGTGAAGAGATTACTTGGGAAGGAATTCAAGATAAGTGATCTAGGAAAATTGTCATATTTTCTTGGAATGGAAATCACTTATGTAGATCATGGCATATATGTATCACAAGAAAGGTATCTTTTGAATCTTCTGAAGAAGTTTAGCATGGAGAATTGCAGAGAGGCATCAACACCACTTGAGGTCAATCATAAACTCAATAAATATGATGGTGCAGAATTCAAGGATATGAGGAAGTATCAATCTTTGGTGGGAAGCTTGATTTATGCTACACTAACAAGAGCTGATCTTAGTTATGCAGTGGGAGTTCTTTCTCAATTCATGCATTGTCCAAAGGACCCACATTGGATTGCAGGTCAACGAGTTCTTAGATACATCAAAGGAACTTTGAAGGAAGGATTATATTATCCTTTTACAGCAGATATAAAGTTGAGAGCATATAGTGACTCAGATTGGGCAGGAAGTCAAGATGATAGAAGGTGAACACATGGGTATATGATATACATAGGAGATAAACTTGTGAGTTGGTGTTCAAAGAAGCAACATTCAATGGCTTTATCATCAACTGAAGCTAAGTACAAAGGACTTGTGGAAGAAGCTAAAGAAGTGATATGGATGCACACCTTGTTCAAAAGCTTGGATATTGATCAAGGTATACCTATCATACATGGAGATAATATGAGTTCATTGTATCTTGCAGCAAATCCTGTATTTCATGCAAGAACAAAGCACATAGAGATTTAATATCATTTTCTAGGAGAAAAGGTAATGAAGAAGGAGCTTGAAGTGGTATACACTTCTACAAAAGATCGGATTGCAGATATTATGACAAAAAGCTTGGATGGAGTGAAGACAAGTAGATTCAAGGAAATGGCAAGAATAAAAGAGAAGAAGGATGTTTGAAAAGGACAGAGAATGCTAATTAGTGATTGAGGGGGAGGTTTTGGGGCTTCACTCACTAATTAGACATAAAAGACATGAAGGTATATGAAGAAAGAAGAAAGACAATGAGAAGTGAAAGCAAAGCACTCAGAAAATTAAGCCTAAGTGAAGGGACAAATTCACACTTGTAATATAGTGCAAAATTAGAGTTTAATTCTGACATATAACTTCTTAAATTACAAGTTTGAGTCTAGGAATATGTAGAAAATATGTATATAAGTCAAATTGAGTTGAAAATTAAAAAGAAGAACTAGATTTGTAAGTCTTGAGTGAGTAGAGAAAAAGTCAGGTTTTTTCAGAGAGAGATGTTGAGGAAGAACTACTCAGAGTAGGAGAGTTTTCCATGGCTATGAGCAGAATGAAGCCAAGCCATTTTGTACACATCTTCTCTAATAGATAAAACATGTTTGTGTAGAAGGATTTGATCTAATTCCTTTTGTGTAGTGAATTCGAAGTGATTTCATATCAGTGTGAAAATTAGTTGATAGTTACGAGTTTTCTGGTGCACTTTTCCCTGATATTCTAAAGGTCAGATCTCACAGTACCGTGTAAAGTTTTTCATGAATGATAGCTTAGTTTGAAGCTACTACCTTCAACTACAATCGACCAAAAGATCTTTGCAAAATGAGACGTGTACTCAGAGAAATGAGTCTAATAGTGAAGGTATGTCAAATCGATGAAGTCATTTTTCGGCTTTTAGACATAGTTCAAATGTTGAAGTGAACTCAAAAGATTCTGAAGTTATTACTTGAAATTTTTGCTTGGAAAGTGTTGCTTAACATTAGTGAGAACGTCTATTAGCAAATAATCAAAAGAATTTACAAGGATCAAGCTAATACAGATCAGATTTGAAGCTAGAAGAAAAGGTGCAGATTTCTGGAAAGAGAATTTTGGGATTTCACTAAGTGTAGTGATAAAGGTTTCAAATTTAGAGTGTTGCTAAGCTAATGATGATTATGGAGGTATTCTAATATCACTTTAGCTTAGTTCTTGTGGTGTTTCATACACCAACAGGGAAGATCTTGGGACATATTGTATCAAAGAATGGAATTTCCATGGATGAGGATAGGATTAAAGTAATCCTAGAATTACCTAGGCCTAAAAATGCGAAGGAAGTACAAGCCTTTATGGGTCATTGTGGTTACTATGGTTGATTTATTCACATGTATGCTATTATTGCCAAACCTCTATATGGGTTATTAATGCAATTCACTTGGACAAAGGAATGTGAAAAAGCATTTAATGAACTAAAATGACGACTAAGTTCAACCCCTATCTTGAAGGTACCCAATTGGAACAAACCATTTCATATCCATGTGGATGCATCTAATTATGCAATAGGATGCATACTAGCTCAACCAACAAATGAAGGAAAATTAGATCATCCAATTGCATATGCCAATAGATTGTTAAACCAGGCAGAGAGAAACTATACCACTGCAAAAAAGGAAGGCCTAGGAATGGTGTATGTAGTCAAGAAATTTCAACATTACCTCCTAGCCAACAAATTCAAGTTCTGTATCGATCATTAGATATTATTGTATCTGGTCAATAAGCCCTGTAACACAGGAAGGCTAGTGAGATGGTTCCTACTACTGATGGAATTTGATTTTGAAGTAGTAGTCAAAAAAGGAAATACTCATGTAAGAGCGGATCATCTATCTCGAATGACACACGGAGAACCACCCAATGGAGTGGCTGATGATCTACCAGATACATACCTATTCAATTTAGAAGTGTGTCCGAAGTGGGCAGAAAAGTTAATACCGATCCTCACACATGGACCATACCATATGATCAATAGAGATACAAAGAAAGAATTGTTGCAATCACGTAACTTACATAATGTAGCAGGTAGTTTGTACTACAAAGAACCAAATGGCATATTGTCAAGATGTGTCAAAGAAGTAGAATAGAAAAACTTAACTGAGCAAGCTCATGTGAATAGATGGAAAATTCATAAAAGAGTTCATGGAACATTAAGAGAATTGAAAAGATTGGGAGTATATTGGCTAGACATGCCAAAGGACGTACATGGACACATTAGTAGTTGTCAAGAATGCCAAGAGAATAACCCAGAGGACCATGCATCTTTACAATTCTTTGCAATAGCTCTAGCGTGGAGTAAGGCATTGGTAAAATTCTTGAAAACACACGAGTATGAGGAAGGAGCTAATCTATCAAGGAAGGAAACTCTAGAAGAAAGGAACAAGGACTACACCATAATGGGAAAAGAATTATTTAAAAGAGGAAAGGACAATCAACTACGACTATGTGTTCATGAAGGAGAATATTTACCCATTTTAGAGATGGCACATGCAGGTGCCACACGAGGACATTTTTCAGTTGAAAGAACTATAAAAATGATTCTCTTCATAGGCTTGTGGTGGCCAACTCTACACATGGATGCCGACACGTATGTACGAAGTTGTGAGGTGTGCCAAAGAACCAAGCATCCTATAAGAAGAGATGATATGCCTTTAAGACCCATGATTTGTGCAAGAGCTTTTTCAAAATGAGGCATTGATTTTATAGGACCTATAAATGCTCCAACCAAGTGATCACATGCTGAATATATAACAGTGGCCACGAATTATCTAACAAAATGGGTAGAAGTGAAAGCAACGAGGAAAAATGACACGTATGTTGGAACATCAAGCTTACACTATGCTTGAGGTGGATTTGATCTACATCAAAGGCTATCGCGTTGAAAGAATATCCGTTGGAGATTTCTTTTTCTTATGCTCATTTATTGTATTTTTTTGAGAGATTTTTGATGGTTCATTTACCGTTGTAAATGTTGATATATTTAGGTAGTGATGTGTGTGAACACACTAGGACCGCCGGGGCACTTTTTTCCCTCTTTAGGAGGTTTTTTTCCCCGGCTTGTATATACGACTATTGCCCTAATGGGCTACTTATCTTTGTACATTCTCTAGTAATATAATCAGTATTGTGTGTTTGTGCTCCAAGCTTCTTCTTCTTCCTTGTGATGTTCACGTGCTTCCACAGACATCTAACTCCAACAATTGGTATCAGAGCAGGTCGTCGCTTCATCTAGGGCACCGTCGACACTCCTCCGTTTACAGTCTCAGATTCGCACGAAATTTGGTGTGCATACTCAGGGTGTTTCAGAGATCAAAACAGCTTGCTTCTGTGGTGCCGAAATCGCGATATGAGCTCGTTTCGGCCTCCGAATGCACTATCGTAGCACTTGTGTAGGCTATTTCGTCTTTTTGTGCCAAAGGTATATACCAGTTTCTGTTCGCCAGTTTAAGTGTCTTGAAGTCTGCTACAAGTCTAGCAGAATTCATATGGGCAGTTCCGTTCAACTTTTTGAGATACAATCAATTTTCTGCATCAAGGTATTTTAGTCATCGGCCATGGCTGAAAGCAGTGATGTATTCTGTATGTTGGCTGTTGAGGATAAGTTGGATGGTACCAACTACCCATTATGGGCGTATATGATGCGACATGTATTGGTTGCAAAAGGATTGTGGAACATTGTGTAGGGTGTTGAAAGACGTCCTGTTACACCTCTGACTACAGGTACTGCAAATACAGGTGCTGGAGCTGATGAAGATGGTGTCGAAGATGATATTCTGTAGATTCCTATTTGTGCTGCTGTTTCTGCTGCACCTACTGCAGAGCAGATTTGTTGGGATGGCAGAGATGCCCAAGCACATGCATTGATAGCTTTGTCTATCAAACGTGCCATTATTCCTCATATTCGCTCTTGTAGAACAGCTAAGGATGCTTGGGATACACTTACCACATTGTACCAAGCTAGGAATGAGGCTCGTGTTGCTTACCTCCGAAAACAGTTGGAGAGTGAGCACATGAATGAAGGTAATTCTATGGACAGTTTCCTAACGAAGATCAAAGATTTGAAGGAACATTTAATTTCTGCTGATGAGGTTATACCAGATAGCTCACTTGTGTAGACCGTTCTGAATGGTCTTCCTGACTCATATCAGAGTTTTGCTTCTACTCTTCGGTTGATGATGAAAGGCAATCCGAATGCCTTATCATTTGAGGAGATAGTTTCTGTTCTGTTGCAGGAAGATCAGTCCAGGCAGAACAGGTCCATTATGCGAGTTGCAGATCAAGATTTCCTGGCTAGTCAGAAGGGCAAAGGAAAATGGAGCTCTTCTACTAGTAAGCAGAAATCTGCAAATGCTGCACATTCAAAGAACCAAGACAAAGATGAGAAAAAATCAGAAAAGCAGAAATTGTTTTGTAAGTACTATAAAGGGAATGATCATATCATAAAGAACTGTCCAAAACTGGCTGCTAAAGAGGCAAAGAAGAAAGAGGCTGGAATGGTTGTTGCAGAGGACTCTACACCAAAAACAGAGTCTACAAATCTTGTGCAAGAAGAAGAATGGTGTTTACTATTGTCTCCAGTTTTGACCCATCTTCTCATGATCAGTGCATGTCTGCAGTAGACTCAGATGTTTGGTATTTTGACAGTGGGATAACCAAACATATTACCTCGCAGCATAGTTTCTTCTCTTCACTCGAGCCTGCCCCTATAGGGAATACTGTTACATGCGCCAAAAACTCCTCTTATCCTGTTATGGGAGTTGGTAAGATCATTTTGACTACTACTGATGGTAGTTCTTTCACTTTGTCAGATGCTTTATTTGTGCCAGGGATCAAGAAGAATCTGTTATCAGTTTCTGCATTAGCCAAGATTGGCTTGGTTGTGAAATTTGTTGATGACAGATGTACAGTTCATGATCTGTCAATGGCGATGTTATTATTGCTTCTGGCATTTTATGTCGTGGGCTGTATAAGCTCATAGACTATGAAAGATCTGAAAATGATTTGGCATGTGCAGTAAATGATTTGGCATGTGCAGTAAATGATTCTCAGGCTATGTCAGATGCAAAGCTTTGGCATGCACGCTTTGGTCATCTGAATTTTGCTAGTTTGCTACGCCTGCAGAAATCTGAAATGGTGTCCTCTTTGCCCAAACTTGAGGCACCTGGAAAACATGTATGTGAAGGCTGTATTTTGGGCAAAATGCAACATTCCTCCTTTCCAAAAGATGGTTCAGTTCGGGCGACGCAGAAATTGCAGCTTGTACATAGTGATGTCTATGGTCCTATGCAGACACCTTCTTTTGGAAACTATCTTTACTTCGTGACCTTCATTGATGATTTTTCCAGGCATGCATGGGTATATCCATTGAAGGCAAAGTCCGAAGTGTTCATGTGCTTTAAACAGTTTTTGATTTTGGCTGAAAATCTGTCAGCATGTAAAATGGGCACCCTCCGTTCTGATCGAGGGGGGGAATATATGTCTTCTGATTTTAATGCATTTCTGGCTGAACATGGGATAAAACACCAGTGTACAGTGCCGTATATACCTCAACAGAATGGAGTTGCTGAACGGAAGAACAAGTCACTCATGGAGATGGCGAGGTGCATGGTCAAGAGTCAGGCTTTACCACATAGTTTCTGGCTTGAGGTTGTCATGTGTGCAGCATATGTACTGAACAGGTGTCCCACTAAAGCGCTGCATTCTATCACTCCATATGAGGCTTGGCACGATCACAAGCCATCTGTTGCTCATTTGCGTGTTTTTGGTTGTTTGGCATATACACTAGTGCCTGAACAACATCGCAGAAAATTGGATGATAAGGCAGTAAAATGTATTTTTGTTGGGTACAGTTCCGAAAGTAAAGGCTATCGTCTGTATCATCCACAGACTAAATGCATTCTGGTTAGCCGTGATGTTGTCTTTGTGGAGGACGCTATTCAACCATTGCCTCATGTACTAAGGAGACATCTGTTAGCTCCAAAGACATGTATGATACTTTGATGTCTCTTTTTACAAATGGACAGTCTAGTGTTGGTCCTAATGAGGCAACTTCTCAGACTTTGTAGGTTTCATATGATGATGCAGATCATTCCATTTCTGATGCAGATTTACATGATGCACTTGTTGATGAGAGAGCTGATATTGAGCAGGCAAAAACTATGCCAAAATGGCTGGTGCAGACTTTGCATGACAGCAAATTAGATGCACCTTTGTCATATTGTACTCGTTCAGGCTCTCATAGTACCTCCTTTGCATCAAATTGCTATGCTATGGCTGCGTCTAGTCTCTGTGATGAGAATGAGCCTGTTTCTTTTGATGAAGCACAAAATTCAGAAAATTGGATGGCTGCTATGCAATCTGAATATGATGCTATAATGAAGAATGGTACATGGTCTTTCTGTGACTTGCCTCCTGGAAAGAAGGCCATTGGCACTAAGTGGGTATACAAGCTGAACCGTAAACCTGATGGTACAATTGACAGGTATAAAGCTAGGCTTGTTGCAAAGGGTTATGCGTAGGAAAGAGGCATTGACTTTGATGAGACCTTTGCACCCACATGCCGTATGAGTACTGTTCGGAGCATTTGTGCACTTGCAACCCATCATGGTTGGAATGTACATCAGTTGGACATTAAAACAACATTTCTGAATGGTGACTTGCATGAAGAATTGTATGTTTTTCAGCCCCGTGGCTTTGTGCAGAAAGGGCATGAAAACGAGGTGTGCAGGTTAAAGAAGGCATTATATGGTTTAAAGCAAGCACCACGTGCTTGGTATGAGAAGATACATGCCTATCTGGTTGCACATGGTTTTGAGAACAGTCCAACTGAAAGCACCTTATATGTGAAGCGTGCTAATGATGTGCTTCTGATCATTGTTGTCTATGTTGATGACATGCTGCTCACTGTCCTATTGAGAAGCATATTGCTGATTTCAAGGCTGATTGCATGCCTGATTTGAGATGTCTGATTTGGGGCATTTGCATCACTATTTGGGCATTCAGTGTATGCAAGTTGATGGTGGAATGGCTTTGTGTCAAACGAAATATATCGACACATTATTACAGCATTTTGGCCTTGAAGACTTTAAGCCTATTGCCACTCCTATGGAGACAGGTTTACGATTGAGTCTTCATGATGCTGGAGATGCATTTGATGCTGTTCGCTATCAGCAGGCTGTTGGATGCTTGATTTACTTATGCATTACTCGGCTAGATATTCAGTTTGTTGTCTCACAGATGAGCAGGTTTATGCATTTCCCAGGAGTCACGCATTGGAAGGCGGTTAAGCGCATCTTTCGCTACTTGAGTGGTACTCGGCTACTTGGGTTGTTTTATCCCAAGGGGGGATCACTACCGCCAGATTTGCATGCTTTTTCTGACTCAGATTCGGCTGGTTTCTATGACACTCGTGTGTCCACCAATGGATTTTGCTTCATGCTTGGTAGCTCATGTATATCTTGGTTGAGCAAGAAGCAGCCTACTGTGGCCACTTCCAGTTGTGAGGCTGAGTATAGGGCAGCTTTCACAACGACTGTTGAGTGTGTGTGTGGCTCAGACGCCTTATGGCTGATTTGGGTGTTGGCCAGTCTTCTGCCACCACCATCTTCACTGACAGTCAGAGCGCATTGGAAGTTGCGAGGAACCCTGTATTCCATGCTCGCACTAAGCACATTGAGGTGCATTATCACTATGTCAGGGAGAGGTTCTCTGCTGGGGAGATCAGCTTGGCATATGTGCCCACGCAGGAAAACATTGCAGATCTTTTCACGAAGGCTCTGCCTAGGGAGAAGTTTGAAGCTTTCCGCAAATCTTTGGGCTTACTTCCTTTTGTGGAGTGATTTCCACATAGCTTGGCACTTCCTTATACATGAGTGCCAGCTCCTTGTTCACCGCATCACTCCCAGGGGGGATTTGTTGATATATTTAGGTAGTGATGTGTGTGAACACACTAGGACCGCCGGGGCACTTTTTTCCCTCTTTAGGAGGTTTTTTTCCCCCGGCTTGTATATACGCCTATTGCCCTAATGGGCTACTTATCTTTGTGCATTCTCTAGTAATATAATCAGTATTTTGTGTTTGTGCTACAAGCTTCTTCTTCTTCCTTGTGTTGTTCGCGTGCTTCTGCAGACGTCTAACTCCAACAGTAAAAGTCTTGAGATTTACACATGTAAAGGTAGAAAGATAGAGCCCAAATCCCACGAATTTGTGGTGGTTGAAGTTGCATTCAATCAAGCAATCAATCACCTAAAAGTAGATCAAACTAGATATTCACTTTTCCTAGATTGTAGGGAAGTGAATTGATTCCCTGCAACAACCATCCCCACCTTCATTTGAATTCAAATTTCACTTGTAGAAGTTGTGGAACACTCCTAGAGTCTATATAAAGACTTGAAATCACTTGTATATTACATGGAAGCAATATACATACACTTGTGACCATCATTGTCTTACTCCTTCAATTCTCTGCATCATCTTCTTCGCCAACAGTAATCTTGCAGAGGCTGTTGCTCTCTCTCTAGAGCTTCAAATTGAGCGCAAGATGGCTCATTGGAAAGATATTAGTGCCTGGTTTATGCCTATAAATTTGCATAGCATTTGGCTCAGTAGATTGGGAGAAATCTGAGTTTTTCTGTCTCGGGGTCAATCTCTACGTATTCCTGAAAAATAGGAAGTACCACCAGTGAATGTCGCATTCATTCCTATAGCATATTTTGCTTATTCATTATACTTTTGTGCATTCTATACACTCAACCATATGTGTATCACTCCCATAAATTTGTTCTAATTGTAATCACGCTGGTTGCTATGGGCATTTGAAGTTCATTGTCTCTTCCATAGATAGTAAGTTTTTTGAGCTAGTCGACCTGCAAACCTATCTGTTTTGTATCGGCTAATTCTCCTTGATGCTCCAAGTACATAGTGTGTTTCTTTGCACTTATCACATGCTTATAAGGTCTACTTGAGTCTCCATAAGCTCAAGGGCTGGTCTTGTGCCGGCTGGTTAGACCAAACTTCGTCCCTTCAAAACACATTTTTTTACCTTCTACAAGCTTCTCGAAGTTCTTTCAGTGGTATCAGAGCTAGATCAAGATGGGTGACGGCTTTCCCTCAATGATCGAGAAGCTGGATCCACACTTCTATGTGACTTGGCAAATCAGAATTGAGGCCTATTTGCAAGGTAGAAATCTTTATGGAATTGTAGCAGGTGATGAAGCTATGCCTATTCCAAGATCCAAAGGAGGACCTACACAAGAGGCGATAGATAAGCTAACACTTTGGTGCACAAGGGATGCTCAAGCAAGGTCGTACATACTAAACTCTATCTCTCACTTTCTATTACCACATATTAGAGGATGCAAGACATCTCAAGAGACTTGGGATGCCCTCGAGACTTTCTTTTCTACTAGTACCAAAGCAAGAAAGAATCATCTTTGGAACGAGTTCGACCAAATGAAGAAGACACCTAAACAAACCATCATAGAGTTTGTTACCAAGGTCAAAGAGGTTGCGGATCAGTTAGCATCCATTGGAGAGCTGATTGAAGAAGAGATCATCATGAGGCAAATTCTCAACGGCATTCGAAGTGATAAGCAATGGCAATCCTTCACGACGGCTTATGATCTCATTATGGATGTGCAAACTCCAGACTTCAACATCTTTCTTGGACAACTCTTCAATCAAGAAGCCAACAATAGCATAAAGGAAGGTAACTCTTATCATGGTAATTCAACTAGTGCTCTATATGCAGATAAGAAGGATAAGAAGCAGAAATGCAAGAAGAAGGAAGAAGATGAAGAAGAGACCTCCAAGCCAACTTCGCAAGCAAGAGCAAGTGGAAAGGGAAGAAGAAAGGACCAAAGCAAGACAAAGCCAAAGGTCAGAATGTTCAACCTTGTGCCATATGCGATAAGACCAACCACACCACTCAGAATTGCTGGTTCAATGGGAAGACCCAGAAAGGAAGTGGAAGAGGTGGATATGGCAGCAATAGAAGTAGAGGTGGACACAACTTCAACAATAACAATAGAAGCTATAATAGAAGGGACTACAACAATTATTCAAAAGATCAAACACATGAAGACTCATTGCTTCTTATGAATCTAAGCCACAAAGAAGGTAAAGAAGATGATCATTTGTTCTACATAGATTCAGGATGTTCGAATCATGTTGCAGGCAACATTGCTCTTCTATCTGATTTGGAAAGTCCAAAGCATAGACATGAAGTGCAAACAGGGGATGACACAAAGCACAATGTGGAGAAGATTGGTAATGTCAAAGCTTCCAATGGCAGGACAAACATTCTGAGTAAGGTTCTCTATGTACCCACTATAACTAAAAACCTAATACGTGTAGGCCAAATAGTTGAAAAAGGCTTGCAAGTTAGGTTCACCCAACATGGAGCTTTTGTGGAAGATCTGTGTCAAGGCTTCAAAAAGATAGCTCGAGGTGAGAAGCATGGTGGGCTCTTTACTTTTGAAGTAGGAGAAACCAGGAACATAGCCCTATTCAACTTTGGGTCTCAAACCCTAAGTGAGCTTGAAGTGTGGCATAAGAGACTTGCTCATGTGAATGAAAGAACCTTGAAGGATATATGCAGGGATCAAAGTGTTCTAGGACTGTCAAACATATCAAAGCAACACATGATCAACAGGTGTGATGCATGTTAGATTGGGAAGGCACAAAGACAACCATTCAACCACAAAGGCTACATCCACAACAACTTATTGGACTTAGTACATACAGACGTATGGGGACTAAGTGAAGAACCTTTATTGGCAGGATCAAGGTATTATGTCTCATTTATTGATGACCATAGTAGATGGACTGTTCTATACTTTATCAAGAGTAAGAATGAAGTGTTTGATTGCTTCAAGAAGTATCTTGCACATGTGGAGAATCATACACGTAGATCACTAAAGAAGCTCAGATTTGATGGAGGGGGAGAAAACTTCTCCAAAGAGTTTGATGAGTTCTTGCAAGAAAAAGGTATCAAAAGGGAAGTGACTACTAGGTACTCTCCTCAAGTAAATGGATTTGCAGAGAGGAGAAACAAGACATTGGTTGGATCAGCCCGAACAATGCTTGAAGAAAAGAAGTTGCCACATTATCTATGGGAAGAAGCTATTTCAACTGCTGTGTACCTTGTCAATAGACTACCATCCAAATCACTTCAAGGTATGACTCCTTATGAAGCATGGCATGGAAGAAAACCTAGTCTTGGACATTGCAAGGTTTTTGGTTGTTTAGCTTATGTTCATGTACCATCACAAACAAGAGGTAAGCTAGATGAAAGGGCAACAAAGGCAGTGTTTATTGGATATGATTCAACTCAGATGGGTTACAGGTTCTTCAATCCTTCAACCAAGCAATTCACTACAAGTAGAGATGTTGTGTTTGAAGAACACATGTCTTGGTATGATGAAGACAAACAAAAGGTAACACTACCATATGATCTTGATTCTGACTCTTATCAATTAGGAAGCAAGCATGATACACAGGTCCAGGATCCAAGAAGTGATACAGACGATGACCAAGATGAAAGGGAAAAGGATTACAAGCTATGGAAGTCAAGAGGCAAAGCAAAGATGCAAGAGATTGGAGAATGCTTCAAACAAGTACCTAGAAGATCAACAAGAGAGAAGAAACAACCAGAAAGGTATGGATATGATTCCACATTTGTTACGAAGCATTCAATATACTTGGCAAAAGACTCTATTTCAGAGGAACCCTCAACCTATGAAGAGGCAAAGGGAAACCCTAATTGGGAAAAGGCCATGAAAGAAGAGATAGATGCATTGAAGGAAATGGACACTTGGGATTTGGTTCTAATATCGCCGAATCAAAAGGTAATTGGTTGCAGATGGGTATATAAAGTTAAAAGAAACTCAAATGGATCAGTTTGCAGGTACAAGGCAAGATTAGTTGCCAAAGGATGCTCACAAACTCATGGTATAGACTATGAGGAAACATTCTCACCAGTTGCAAAGATGACTACAATCAGGACATTGATAAGTGTAGCTGCTGCAAGGAATTGGAGACTCCTCCAACTTGATGTGAAAAATGCATTCTTAAATGGTTGGATAAGTGAAGAGGTATACATGTCACAACCACCAGGTTTTGAAAACCCTAATCATCCATCTTATGTTTGCAGACTTAAGAAATCATTGTATGGATTGAAACAAGCTCCTAGAGCTTGGAATTACAGGTTGGTTACATATCTTCAAGATCAAGGGTTCAAAGCTAGCAGCTCAGATCCTTCTCTATTCATAAAAAAGGATCACAATGAGGTTATCTATCTATGTGTATATGTAGATGATATTATTGTGACATGTGATGATCTAAATGGCATTCAAAGGATCAAGAGACACATGCAAGAGGAGTTCAAAATCACTGACCTAGGTGAGCTCACATATTTCCTAGGTATGCAAGTGATATACACAGATGAAGGAATGTATTTGACTCAAAGAAGATACATTCAAGATCTTCTTCTCAAGTTCAAAATGGAGAACACTAAACCTATAGGTACACCTTTGGAGATGAATCATAAACTAAATGTTTATGAAGGTGAGAAAATTGAAGACATTAAAGAGTATCAAAGCTTGGTAGGTAGCTTGATATATGCTACTCATACAAGGGCAGACATCTCATATAGTGTGGGAGTGCTTAGTCAGTTCATGCACTCACCGAGAGGACCACACATGGATGCGGCCAAGAGAGTACTTAAGTATCTCAAAGGTACAATCAACGAAGGTATATTCTATCCTTATTCTTCAAATTTGGATATCAAAATCTATTCAGATGCAGATTGGGCAGGAGCTAAGGATGATAGAAAAAGTACATCTGGTTACTTAGCATTTGCAGGTTTGAAACTAGTGTCATGGAGTTCCAAGAAGCAACCAACAGTTGCTTTATCCTCAATTGAAGCAGAGTACAGAGGCTTGACCATAGCAACTCAAGAGGCAATATGGTTAAAAGCATTGTATACATATTTGGGACTTGTGAGTTCCAATCCTCACATATTTGGAGATAATGTAATTTCCATGCATCTAGCGGCAAATCCTATTTTCCATGCAAGAACCAAGCACATAGAAGTCCATTACCACTTCATCAGGGAGAAGCTCATGGGAAAGGAGATTGAAATTTCTTTTGTTCCTACTGAAAAGCAAGTAGCAGATATGATGATGAAGGCACTTGATGGAATAAAGCTTTGTAGATTCAAAGCTATGACAGGTATTCAACCTATCAGAGAATGAAGACTCAAGCATACTTTATCTTGAGGGGGAGTTTTTGGAACATCAAGCTTACACTATGCTTGAGGTGGATTTGATCTACATCAAAGGCTATCGCGTCGAAAGAATATCCGTTGGAGAGTTCTTTTTCTTATGCTCATTTATTGTATTTTTTTGAGAAATTTTTGATGGTTCATTTACCGTTGTAAAAGCCTTGAGCTTTACACATGTAAAGGTAGAAAGATAGAGCCCAAATCCCACAAATTTGTGGTGGTTGAAGTTGCATTCAATCAAGCAATCAATCACCTAAAAGTAGATCAAACTAGATCTTCACTTTTCCTAGATTGTAGGGAAGTGAATTGATTCCCTCCAACAACCATTCCCACCTTCACTTGAATTCAAATTTCACTTGTAGAAGTCATGGAACACTCCTAGAGTCTATATAAAGACTTGAAATCACCTTTACATTACATTGAAGCAATATACATACACTTGTGACCATCATTGTCTTGCTCCTTCAATTCTCTACATCATCTTCTTCGCCCAGAGTAATCTTGTAAAGGCTGCTAGTCTCTCTCCAGAGCTCCAAATTGAGTGCAAGATGAATCATTGGAAAGGTATTAGTGTCTAGTTTATGATTATAAATTTTTATAGCATTTGGTCCAGTACATTGGGAGAAATCTGAGTTTTTCTGTCTTGGGGTCAATCTCTATGTATTCTTGAAAAATAGGAAGTACCACCGGTGAATGTCGCATTCATTCCTATAGCATATTTTGCTTATTCCTTATACTTTTGTGCATTCTATACACTCAACCATATTTTATCACACCTATAAAATGATTTTTTCTAATTGTAATCACGCTGGTCGCTATGGGCATTTGAAGTTCATTGTCTCTTTCATAGATAGTAAGTTTTTTGAGCTAGTTGACCTGCGAACCTATCTGTCTTGTATCGGCTCATTATCCTTGATGCTCCAAAGTACATAGTGTGTTTCTTTGCACTTATCACATGCTTATAAGGTCTACTTGAGTCTCCATAAGCTCAAGGGCTGGTCTTGTGCCGGTTGGCTAGACCAAACTTCGTCACTTCAAAACGCATTCTTTTACCTTCTACAAGCTTCTCCAAGTTCTTTCAGCGTAGACTACAACAAAATTTCTCTTTGAAAATATCTTTACTCGCTTTGGATTGCCAATAGAGATAGTGAGTGATAGGGGAACACACTTCATCAACAAAATAATAGAATCAATGATGAATGAATTCCTTGTTCAAGCTAATGGTCAGGTAGAAAGTTCTAATAAAGTATTGTGCATTGTGTTGACCAAAATAGTCAACAATGGAAGGTCAGATTGGGACAAACAATTGCATCATGCAATTTGGGCCTTCCATGTGGCTTACAAAATGGCCATTAGAACTACTCCTTTTAATCTAGTATATGGACAAAATGCGATCTTACCAATCGTTTTTCTAGTTTCCACTCTACGTGTAGCACAACAATACGATTGGACAAAACATGAACTATCCCAACAATTGGAACAAATTGAGAAACTACATGAAACAAGATCACAAGTAGTAGCAAGAATTTATGTGGCTAAAAGGAGACAAAAAAGCCTATTAGGATGCACATATTAAGGATAAGGGCTTAAAGAAAGGAAACTTGGTATTAATGTACATTGAAACAACATGCAAAGAAATTGCAACAACGAGGATATGGACCATTATTGATAAATTGAATATCAACAAGTGGAGCAGTGAATTTTGCCACATTAGATGGGGAAGTAATTCCCAACTACATTAGTGGTTGTAGAGTTAAAAGATATATGGAACCATTAACAGACTCGTGGAAGCACAAAATCGGAATAAGGAAGACTTGTGGAAGCACAGAATCGGAATAAGGAAGAAGAACGGATTAGAGAAGAAGCTCGAATGAAAGCCCTGGAGCGAATCAGGAAACAAAAAGAGTAGATGAGGCAACAAGACCAATTTATGTTAGCATGACTTGTGGAAGCACAGAATCGGAATAAGGAAGCAGAACGGATTAGAGAAGAAGCTCGAATGAAAGCCCTGGAGCGAATCAGGAAACAAAAAGAGTAGATGAGGCAACAAGACCAATGATATATATAGGGAAAGGAACCTATACATGTGGCAAACTACCAAGTAGGAAATGCAAACAATGCAAGCAATGCAAGCAATAAGAGTTCCCGACCATACTTAAACCTATTGATTGGAATGACTCAATATCAACTAGTGGATGCTCTAATTGACATAGGGGCAACACTCAGTTGTATGTGAGTGTCATTAACCACTCACCTCAAAACACCCATGAGTCCTACTAAGGCATATATGATAGGAATCAGAGGACAAATGATCGAATGTGTAGGAGAAGTCCGAATGTCCCTTCATCTAGGAAATTCCACAATGGGGCAAAGGTTCTAAGTATGTAAGGATGAAGAACTAATTGAAGATCTGATCTTTGGATATGATTGGATCTTTGAGAATGAAGTTTGCATGCACCTTACATAAGGATACATATCCGCCAAAATAGGGCATAAAGAGGTCTTTAGTCTGCTAGAAGCTAGGTCATCACAAATTCTTATTGTAATCAGACCTAAGGAAGAGGAATCAAAGAAGGAGAAAGAAGAAGATTCACGAAAGGATGTGTATTAGGAGTGCCCTAATCTAGAATTGCTGGCGAGTAGGGAAATATTGCATGGTTGTGTGACTAATTCTCTTGTAAGACATGAACTTGAGAAAAAAAGTGAGGACATTTATCAAACCATCAACACTATATGAAAGAAACTGACATGGATATCCACTGTCCTAACACCACCTAGAACGAACACACGAGTACGATGGATATGCAAGGTTCAACTGCCTCAAGATGACAGTATGACATAGGAACAAATCAACCATCCAACTGAAACGAAGCAAAATAACCACTGTTCAAAATCTCAAAAGGATAGATAAAAAATTCTTCATGTATGGCTTCCAAAATCATTGGTGGAGCCCATAAATTACAACAATGCATATGGATCCCGAAAGCAGCCAAGAACAATGCAAAGCAAGAGATAGAAAAACTCAAAGAAATGTTACACCAAGGGAATGAAGCAAAGGAAGCTGTCAAGGGTCGCAGAAAACCCCAAAAGACCACAACATGGGAAGTCCAATCCAAAAGCAGAAATAAGTCCAAGAACTCATTCAAGAGTAGAGGAAAAAGAACACGACAACAACAAATGCCACTAGCACATAATACAAAGTTAATATGGAGACCCAAGAAGCGACAAGGAATCGACCAAAAGAATCAAGAAGACTCTTATTGCACTCACGAAGAATCCATTGCAACCAGAGTATGCATAATAGGGCCACATTATGAGGCCATGCATTCGGCACATAGCTCATTTAATAAAAGTAGTAGTGCACATTTCCATAATGGGAATAGGACTTAGCTTCTACTGTCATAGGAATGATCATCCGGTGTAAATAAATAAATGCTTCGGCTATAAACTAACTTCTGGTTTTGTTTTTGGATTAAAAACTAAAGAAAAGTATGGTAAGGTACCTTACTTATGCAAGGGGGTATGGAGCAACAAAAAATGACATATTAATGAACCACACATAAACACGTGGAATTGGTTTCTTTAGTAAACTAATTCTCTACTACATTGCGAGTGTAGATGGCTCCCGAAGAATTTGAAGCAACAATTCAAGAGGAAGTGCTTGAATTTCTGATGTAGAGTGTAATAAAAGCCAAAGGACATTGGTTCCGAGAAGACCAACCAGCAAGAGAGCATTTGTTCTTGGTGATTATTAAGATCATGGATACCGACCACCAATTTCCAGTGATGTCCCAAGACTTCAAGGTCTTACACGAGCTCCCATCAACAATAGATATAATGACAAAAGCTGGAATTCATAAGTATTTTGAGTTACCAATCTATAAGTTGGATTTCCAGAGATGCACTCAAGTCATAAACACCATTCAACTAGCCCTAGACAAACCCTCAGTGCCAAAAGCCAAAGTTCTAGGTGCAGAAGGTGAATGGGTAACCATACAATTCACACACGAGCTAATCAAAGAAGCATTTGGATGGGTCAAAGACAGGACCATAGATCTCAAGGACAAAAGTCATGGGACTAAAACTAGAACATTCGTTGATATTAATCGTGTTGATATTGAAGAAGAAGTCCAATTGGTGCATCAAAGTTTTTGTTTTCCCAACATGCGCAGAATTACGACACTGCAGAAGATAATAGTCCAATTATTATCTCATGCCACCAAGAAAATTGACAACCAAATAAACTTGATGCCCTATATTTAGGAATGACTATTTCAAGCCAAGAAACAATGGGGTCATAAGAAGTTTCTGAATGGAAGTGTGGCATTAACTCTATTGATATACCACACATTAGGCATTCAGGAATATCTCAAAGAAATGCCTTCAATTGTTGAAAAGTATGTGAAACCAACAACAATACCTAAAAAGAAGAAAGGGGTGAAGATAACTGAAGAAGTAGAAACAAGCTCACGACCAATGATGTGAGGAGCAAAAAGGATGAGGGAAGTACTAAAAGCGAAAGAAGCAACTCAACCATCAAAGAGGACACATGTACTTCCATGGTTGGGCAGAAATCCTAGCAACAATGGATGTAGCCATCAATGAAGAACAATGGACACCCCACTATGACGAGGATGGCTATGACATTTCAGTCTTCACAATAGAGCCAATCGTGTGTAATTTCCTTATTGAAGAATGTGAACCTAACACTGATGCATTTGAGGATGCAAGCGACTTTGATCTAGACTCAATTATTATGGACCCTCCTTTTGCATCAGATGAGCTCTACGAAGTAGAAGCTCACCCTCAGAAACACGAAGAAATTACAAATGATGTGAGGTTAGCCACACAAGTGACTGTCAAAAGTGAAGATAAGAAAAGAAAGAAGAAAGAAACCACGATAAAAGAAGAAGAAGAACCACTCATGGAAGTACCAGAGAACTTCAAGAAGTATGAAATAGAAGATAGAAGAATCATGGTACGAATGCCTAAAAGAAAAGCAGATGTTGGAGAAGTATATGATGACCGAGAGAAAACCAAAAAAATCATAGTTGCCATAGAAGGAGAAGAAGAAAAATGTACATACATTGGGCATGATTTGACGAATGGAGAAGAAGAAGAGTTAGTTACCCTATTACGAGAATATAGAGATGTGTTCGCTTGGAGTTACAAAGACTTGAAAGGAGTAGACCCGGATATATGCTCCCATAGAATCCCTATGACTCCAGATGCAAAACCGACAAAACAGAAACTATACACATACAATGATAACTACGCTGCGAAGATTAAAGAAGAAATAGATCGTTTGATAGAAGCAGGATTCATTTACGAAATTGAGCATACTGAATGGGTATCCCCCATTGTGGTAGTGCCCAAGAAGAATGGAAAATTGTGTGTGTGTATTAACCTTAAAAAAGTTAATGCCGCCACGATTAAAGACAGTTATCCTCTTCCTATCATGGAACATTTATTGGAAAGAGTTGCAGGCAAGGAAGTTTATAGATTTCTTGATGGTTTCTCAGGCTATAATCAAGTAGCCATTGCTCCTGAAGATCAACACAAGATGGCTTTTGCCATAGAATGGGGCATATTTGCATTTCGTGTGATGCCATTTGGCTTAACAAATGCACCCGCCACTTTCCAACAACTCATGTATCATGTCTTCAAGGAATTCTTACGCAAGAATTTGGAAGTTTATGTGGATGACATATGTGCACATTCGAAGGTAAGGCAGACTCATATCCCAGAACTAAGGCAAGTGTTTGACAAATGCCAAGAATATCAGGTTTGTTTGAACCCAAAAAAGTGCGTTTTCATGGTCAGACAAGGCAAAATTCTAGGACACATTGTGTCAAAGTATGGAATCTCTATGGATGAAGAAAAGGTGAAAGTAATTGCAGATCTACCTATACCAAATAACATAAAAGAAGTACATGCATTTATGGGTCATTGTGGCTATTACAGACGATTCATACACATGTATGCAATCATAGCCAAGCCTTTGTACTCTCTTTTGACCAAGTTTGAATGGACAGATGAAT
The DNA here is from genome assembly GCA_020310875.1 of Ceratopteris richardii. NCBI lineage: Eukaryota > Viridiplantae > Streptophyta > Polypodiopsida > Polypodiales > Pteridaceae > Ceratopteris > Ceratopteris richardii. The sequence goes on from CM035437.1 coordinate 137,651,103, forward strand.
GTCAGAATTCATTTAATGAACTTAAACGACGTTTGTGCTCAGCACCGATATTGACAACCCCAGATTGGAGCAAGCCATTCCATGTACATGTGGATGCATCCAGTTACATCATAGGATGTGTGTTAGCACAACCCACAAATGAAGGTAATATAGATCTCCCCATAGCTTACGTGAGCAGGCAATTGAATGCAGCAGAAAGAAATTATACCACTACAGAACGAGAAGGATTAGGAATGATCTACGCAGTAAAGAAATTCAGGCATTATTTCTTGGCGAATAAGTTCAAGTTCTTTACGGATCATCAAGCATTATTGTACTTAGTCAACAAGCCTTGTAACACAGGACGATTGATACGTTGGTTTCTATTACTCATGGAGTATGACTTCGAAGTAGTAGTCAGGAAAGGAAAGACACATCTGAGAGCTGATCACCTCTTACGATTAACCACAGGAGAAGCTCCTCAAGGAATAGCAGATGAATTACCGGATGCATATTTGTTTAACCTGGAGATAGTACCAAAATGGACTAAGTCGATAGTCCTTATTCTCACATATGGACCCAAGAATATATGCACACACGACTACAAAATTCTTATTTGAAAATGTCTTTACAAGATATGGATTGCCTATAGAGTTAGTGAGCGATCGAGGAACTCACTTTCTAAACCAATTCATTGAATATTTATTACAAGATTTTATGGTGATTCACAAGAAATCTGCACCATATCATCCTCATGCCAATGGTCAAGCAGAAAGTACTAACATTAACGTACTGACGAAACTCGTGAACAACAAACGTTCAGATTGGGACAAACAGTTATACCACACACTGTTTGGGCAAAATGCTGTGCTTCCTTTGGACTTCTTGATACCGACCCTTAAGGTTGCACAAGAACATCAGTGGACTGGCCATTAATTATCATCAAGAATAATGGACTTGGAACGATTAGGAGAAACCAGGCTGAAAGCAGCAACGGGAATATATGCAGCAAAGAAGCAACAGAAAGCCTATTTCGATGCACATGTGAAAGATAAAGTCCTAAACGAAGGAGATTTAGTCCTAGTGTATATGTTGAAACAACACGCACAGGAATTAGAAAAGCGAGGTTATGGACCTATGATAATTAACAGACTCTCGACAAGTAGAGCGGTACAATTAGCCACCTTAGAAGGAGACATAATGCCTAATTACATTAGTGGCTGTAGAGTCAAGTTATATCACGAACCTCTTATTGAGGATATGCTTAGATGAATCATGTTGGCAAAGAAGCGTAAGGAGGAAAAAAATAGAATACGAGCTGAAGCTCAGGCAGAAGATATAGAATGCATTAAGCACATGAAGTTAAGAAGACAAGGACTAGGGAGAGAACATTATAACCATCTGCAAACAACACCCAGATACCCCATGGCCATGTGTCAAGCAAAGTCAAGTACTCATCCTAGCATAGTGGATAGGAGACCATTCATTACAGTCAGGCTAGAGCACGGCAACCCTTGCCATGAGCTTAGGGCTTTAATTGACTCAGGTGCTACGACTAGTGCGATTAGATGGTCCCACTATAAGGACTCAAGAATAGAAATGCGGCCAATTGAGGCATACCTCATAGGGCTAGGAGGCATGGAAACCCCTTGCATGTGTGAGGTGGACCTTCATATCCTCATAAACGAAGTGACCATGACAGCAAAGCTACTAGTGTGCCATGACGATGACCTGATAGAACCCCTAATCCTTGGCCAAGATTGGCGATATGATCACAGTGGAGCTAAATCTTAGACAAGGCTCCTTGTAGATTGGAACCTTAGATTAGCAACAAGTGATACCGCTTGACTTCCCTAACAACACTCCACCTGAGGTATGTAACCCTAGACCATATGAACCACATGTGACGGAGGACAGGAAGATCTTTGGGCAGATCCTTCGACTAAGCACGCTCATTCCAAAGTCAACCCATGAGAGCTTGCCGATGGATAGGGGCCAGACAAGAAAATGTCAACAGATTTTCTTCGGGTCTTCCAATAGTGGACAATTGGCAGTCAGGTGGGTTTCATCAGCGGTCAGGTGGACTGCATCAGCAACCACATGGGCAAAACACCCTATAGTGCCCATCCTTCCACACTTACTGCGGACTAGCCTAGATTAATGGTACAAAATGAAGCACGTCCTAATGGGCAGGTTTCGCAAGTGTTGGACCTCCCTTCTTTTCCAAAGCAGAGTGTCCATTAGACCTCTCAACCTCAACCACAAAGGAGCCAATCACAACAGAGGAACCCAAATCAAAGACCCTATCAGATGATGCAAAGAAAGCAACAGTATCAACATCACAGAGCAAACAACATAAGACAAATATGTGTGCCGAAAGGACAGAAAGCACCAACAGACTTCAACGATGCAGACCATGATAAGAAGAAGTTTCAGCAGAAGCAGAAACAATATCCAACATCCCCTTGACCTTCTTTGACAAGTACGATCAGTCAACAGATTTGGATCGCCAAGAAGTACCTTACAAATCGATCCACACCCACGCAGATATGGGTACCCAAACAATGTATTATAGCTCAACACTCAAGCCATGTAATATATAACCCTCAGAAATCTTTTCATCCCTCAATACCACCACATCCAATATCACCTTTTGTCCCTCAGCAGAAACATACCACCCGCTCAGAAACTCTTAGGAAGTGGATACCGAAACGTATCCAGATATCTTTTCAGAACTCGTTGTCTAACACTCCTCCCACCCCGACTAAACACTACCCTTGTAATAACTCATTCACAATCGAACCTTGTATAAATTCACACTATATAACCCAACATCACTTGTAATAACATCTCATAAAGCAATGTATGCATTATCTGAAGCATGTAGGTGTCTAGAGACTTGCATTAGTTTTGCAAAAAAAAAAGAAGAAAAAAAACATTCCATAAACCACATCACAACACTGGGCTACACGGGTTACACATCGGTTATGGAAAGGGATTGTGGTCTCACTGTGGCGATGTTACCAAATGGGAAGATATTTTGGCCATCACAGCTGATCTATATAAGCCATTAAGAATATGTATGCAACATTTTGCATTCCTTGCTCAGGATCGATTCACCATGCCCCACAAACGCATTTGGTTTGGATTGTATTTATCTTGTATTGGACCTCAAATGGTAGACCTTGCAAGTTGGATTATAGATCATATGTGTTTGGCATATGACTTGCCAATAGAGCATGCAATGACAAGTGAAGAGTTGAAGGCATTTAAAGGGAAGGCCAAGAAAGCCACAAAATCTAGCAAGGGACGCGCAGGCAAGCACGTGCGAGGAACCATCCCATGCCTACAAGTTCCGGAATCACTGTCACCGCAACCCTCTCTAGAACAATCTCCTATGGAACCCCCTGCATCTGTGCAACCCATCCGCATATGCCCATCAAGACCAGTGATTACAAAAGGCACTACCAATGCACTTACTTCTCAGGCTACCACCATCCAGGAAGCTCCCACCACTGCAGCAGGCATTCCCACCTCCATTGGTGCGGAAGCGTTTTCGTTCCCTATACCCAATCTAGAATTAGAACCACTGAATACCACGTTCGACTTTGAAATGCCAGATGCCTTTTCAAATGAATTTCAGTTTTCCAAAGGCCAGTTTTTCTCTCAAGAATATGAATGACCAAGCTACCCTAGCACTCGACCTGATCAACAGCAAGGACAAATAGTATCCAGCTCAGAAGAAGGAAGAACAGAAATAGATGATGAAGACGGCGATGACGAAGCCAGCCAGGGCACTCATGACTCTCAAGAGAACGTACAAACTGATGAGCAGGAACAACATACTGACACCCAAGGTGACACAAGCACTTATGAAGATGAGACATATGAAGCAGCAACCTACACCTTGGCGATCTAGAAGTTATATCGCACCATGGAAAAAGTTTGGGCACACAAAAAGCTATCTGAGGAAGAAAGCCAAGCGCTTATAGAATAGGAACTCGTCATAGGAGGCTTCGAAGAAGCGTACATCAAAGGCTTCAGGGAACTTGTTAAATTAGTGGGCACAAATGAAGCATTAAGATACTTGGAGAGAAAGCCATTACCGCAGTTTGACCCGTGTAGAGTTTGCTTACTAACAAAACCCGATCAATACATTCGTGTACCGACGGATGCCCAATCATCACAACAGGCGAGGGAAGCGCGTCTCATCCCTGAAGGCTCCTTGGCAGAAGAAACGATTGTCATCGACTCCCCACCCGACACTACTACTGTACATACCACTACGGTGCTCGAAGTACCCACCACCCCAACCGCTCCTCCTTCACTTCCCATCCCTCCACTCTCTCCTGTACACCTTGCCTCTCCCAGACCTTCCACATCTTTGGATAGTGCTATAGCAGAAGCCTTCATCGTTTCCATTCCTCTCACCCTTTCCGCACCTCCACAACCTAGCTTACCACCTAGGACTTCAACCCTTCTATCCATTCCATTTCTCCATCCCTCCTTCCCTACCCCTCCCAGACCACTATTCCCATTTCCACCTCCACTAACCTTCTCCCCTGTCTCACCTCCCCGACCCACTGTATTTCCCCTTCCCCTTTCCACCAAGCAATACAAGAGACCCCCTCTGTAAATTATTCTACCACTTTTGTAAATCCTGTATTTACACCCACGCACGCACCCACTATCACTCCACTATTCACAGTCACGGCACTCGACACCACATCTAGTGACATGGATATATCACCCCCACAACACCACCACTCACATCTCCCATTGCACCACCATATTTAGGCACCTCACTTTTTTCCACAATCACCACTGCATCCACGTTCCCATCCCCATTTCCCATTCCCCTTGCATCGACACCCACACACACATCATCTGCATTCACTACACCACTAATTTTATCCCCCACTATCGACACCGCGTTTTGCCAGATGTTCGCATGCATGACACAAGTGAGAGATGAGTTTGCATCTCTTGGCACTAGTTACGAGACGCTGCAGCAGACAATGAATGATTTACAGTCGCAGATCAATTCATTATCAATAGAGAATGCCTCACTTAACACCCGCTACCACGAACTACGTGAGGCCTACCACAAACTAGAACTCGAAAATGAAGAGAAGAAAAAAGAGGCCATCACTGATATTGACAACTTATTGCAGGCTCAGACTATTCGCAATGCGATGCTTACTAGAAACATGGGACTGCTCAGATGCCACTTGGCAGTAGCTAAAGAAGAGAACCAACGTCTACAGGAACAAAACAGAGAAAACTTGGAAGCTGCTCTAGATCAACCGGATGAGCCCTTGAGTCCCAGTCGCTTCAAAGCTATCCCCTCCGAATACATGAAGATGTTATTGGAAGATCATGTCAGATTATTAGAGGAGTATGACAGTATGAATGAGGAATACCAGAAGATCAAAGAAGAACACAAGATATTGCAGTTACGAGCACCTGTACAACGAATAGCACCAACTCTTGCGGCCCCACCTACTGAAATAATTGAGGAACTCAATGCTCTACCAGCCCAGGTATTGACTCTTCAAAAACAGATAGCAGCATATGAAGCACCCCCTAGGCCAGACTCCCCACCGGAACTACCAGCCGATGAAACAGTGACTATCCTGGTGGAGGACACTTTTGAAGAAGCATATGAACCCCAACCCATCCTAGGTGGACGCGTCACGATAGAAGGCCAGACGACTTTTGAACTTCCTACTCCCGCATGGATGAAGACTGTCAAAGAGCTTGGCCAAACCCACTCCGCAAGGGTTGAACCACGGTTACATGCAATGGCCATGATAGAAGAAGGAATTTTACAATCTCCTTATTTTGCTCACTTGGCCCCTCGCAGGTACATATCTGGGCACGAGTTACAATATAAGCCGTATTTTATGTTAATGGCAGAATATCAGCTGGCCATCGAAAAGGAAACAGGCAAGAAATCCTCCCACGCAACTCAGTTTGAGCCTGAAGACTTGCTGAAAGATGCGCAGAGAGGAGAAATATATCAACCAACCTGGCGGCAGGACTTATTATAGGAATATCCCGAGATGATGAGCACATGGGCCAAGGCACCACTCCACTTGAAGTACAACCCATGTTGGGGACCCATGCCACATCGCCACTCTTGGAAGGCATTTGCCATTAAAGTACAAAACAACAAGCAATGCCAGGATTGGCTCAATTACCCGTACTTCACTCCACCCACCAGATTGACCACGGTTGGCTATATGATGGCAACCATTAGACACTGGCTCCCTCGCTTACGACGAATGGATGATGTAGCAGTGCATATGACTGTCAAAATATTTGACATGAAAGACTTTCGTCACGTCAAGGCACCACACGTAAACACCCTGAGATTCGAGCATGGAAACCAAGATTAAGCATATGATATGAGTACGACACCATCGCTCGGGGTGTGTTATGCCTGGCACTGTCGAATCAAATTCTTATCGGCGTGCTATAAGTAGACCTTCGAAGAAATGTTCGCTACTCGTTTTTGGGAGTATCACTCAAAAGTGTTCATAAGCAGGCCTACACACCTACTCCAGTTATTTTCCTGTGAACAACTGGTATACTCCACAAATTACAGACTCCTGCCACCAGAGGAACCTCAACCCATCGACTAGGAGAAGCTTGAAGCTGATCTTGCCAAAGGTATCTGTCTGTCAGAGCACACGCTCGCTCAGGACCTCCTACAAAATTATATCCGACAGATCCCACAACAAGGTTCTGTCGAGGACGGTAGAAGCGAGAGGGAGGGGGGTGTTGGCAGTAGCCAGAGGCACAGTAGCCAGAGGCATAGACGTCGAGGAAGCATGTAAAGACAGAGCACAATGAAGTAGTGGGGAGCCAATCGGATCATTTTTCAAACAAATATGTTTTAAAATAGTTTTTCAAAACTCCCAATAGTGATTTTCATCACTTTTGTACCATATGTAACATAGAGAAACCCCTTTTTGGTAATTCATAGCTCCATTTTGTGCAAGCCAAGGAGTCCTTGAGCTTGAGGAGCTTAAGTAGAACAAGCCTACCAATTTTGGTTATTTTTAGACATCGTTTACCCTTTCAAATAGCACCTAGACCTATTTTTTAACTATGCGGGTCACTAAATGTGAAACCGGTCAAAACTAGTCTAAAAACTATAAAAAGGGCTAGAGAGCTCATTTTTGAGGTTAGCTTGTATGAGTAGAGAAGAGCTTAGAGCTATTTTAAGTTGTAATCGAGATCTTGAGTAATAGAGTCTATTTCCCACCTTCCATTGTGTCTTGCTTGTCTCTTCATTGTGTGTGTGTATGTGTGTGTGCACCTCTATGCTTGTTATCTTCACTCCCACTACATCTCACATTCATGATCTTCATATCACTCCTATATCTTTCGCGGATTGACATTAAGGAGGTGGAACTTCTTAACATGGTTCTCACCATTGTGCTAGAGCAACACATGTGTGCACTTGCAGCTCATAGTGGTTGGAATGTACATTACCTGGATATTAAAACTACATTTTTGAATGGTGACATACATGAAGAAGTGTATGTATTTCAACCCTATGGTTTTGTGTGGAAAGGGCATGAAAACAAAGCGTGCATGTTGAAAAAGTCATGATATGGTTTGATGCAAGCACCAAGTGCTTGGTATGAAAAGATGCATGCCTACTTAATTCCATATGGTCTTGAGAGTAGTCCAACTGAGAGAACCTTATATGTTAAGCATGAAGATGATGTACTTTTAATGATTGTTGTGTATATTGATGACGTGCTACTCACTGGACCTAATGAGAAGCATATTGGTAAATTTAAGGTTGATTTGCATCCTTGTTTTGAGATGTCAAATTTGGGACATTGGCATCATTATTTGGGCATTTACTTTATGCAAGTTCATGGGGAATGAATTTATTTCAAACAAAATATATTGACACATTGATGAGGCATTTTGGCCTTGAAGATTGCAAACCTAGTGCCAATCTTGTGGGAATAGGTTTATGGTTAAGTCTTCATGATGCTAGAGATGCATTTGATGTTGTTCTCTATCAATAGGCTATTGTATGCTTGATTTACTTATGCATAACTTGACCTAATATTCAAATTTCTATCTCTCAAATCAATAGGTTTATGCATTTTCTAGGTGTCAAGCATTGGTAGGTGATTAAGCACATCTTTCGCTACTTGAGAGGTACCCAAGTACTTGGATTGTTTTATACTAGGGGGGATCATTACTGCAAGCTCTACATGCTTTTTGTGACTCAGACTAGGCTCATTGCTATGACACTCATGTGTTCACCAATGGTTTTTTCTTTATTCTCAGTAGCTCATGCGTATATTGGTTGAGCAAGAAGTAGCATACTGTGGCCACTCCTAGTTCTGAGGCTGAGTATATGGTACCCTTCATAGCGACTATTGAGTGTGTGCAACTCAGATGCCTCTTGGCTATTTGGGTGTTGGTTAGTCTTTTGCCACCATCATCTTCACTAACAGTTAGAGTGCATTGACAGTTGTGAGGAACCCTATGTTCCATGCTCAGACAAAGCACATTGAGATGCACTATCATTATGTCAAGGGGAGGTTCTCATTGGAGAGATCAGTTTGGCATATGGGCTCACATAGGATAACATTGTAGACCTTTTTGCAAAGATTTTGTCTACGGAGAAGTTTGAAGCTTTTTGCAAAGCTTTGGGCTTACATCCTTTTTTGGATTGATCTCTTTCCGCATATTTTAGCACTTCCTTATACATGAATCCAAGCTTCTTTTTCGCTGCATCACTCCTAGGGGGAAGTTTTTGATAAATTTCAGTAGTGATGCATGTGAACGCACTTTGGAGCACCAAGGCATCTTTTTCCCTCTTTAGGAGGGGTTCTCCCAGCTTGTATATATGCCTATAACCATAATGGGTTATTTATCTTTGTACAATCTGTTAGGCTGGCGGTGTGATTATTTGTAAAATAAAGATAATTTTGATGAAGCACTGTATATGCCAAGCATTGTAACCTTTCATCAATGAACTAATACAATGAAAAGTCATATATTTGTGAGTCCGGCATGATGAGTCCACAAGGACCGGTCGAGGTAGGAGGATCGATGTGCTGATAGAATTTCTCACAATTTGTTTTGTTCGATATCTCTATGTCGATTGTTTGTCATTGCATTGTTGATTAATAAATATTAAGTGCACAATTAAAGTTGGATTATTGTGTGAGATTTAAGCATTGTGTTAGTTCAACAAAGTTTGAAGTTATCTATACGGATTTATTTTGAAGATTAATTTTGTTAGCGTTGTTAGTCTGTATAATTGAATATGATAAAGTGTAAATTATCATTGTTGAAAGTGAAGTGGTGATAAAGTTAAGTGATAATCAGTAACAAAGTAGCAAAAGGATCAGAGTAGTGTGGGATGTAGTTGGACGAGAAGTTTATTCATTTCTAGACGGGTACAACGGATACAACCAAGTGCGAATGGCTGCCACTGATATACCAAAGACTGCTTTCATCATTTCATGGGGAGTATTCGGCTGTACGATTATGTGGTTTGGTTTGCGTAATGCTTTGAGCACGTTTCAATGATGTATGCAAGATATTTTTTTGGCCTTACCTCACCACCTTCTTGAGAGTGTTTCTCGATGACTTTTGTATTTTTGGTCAGAGAGTGGAACACTTGACTGAGTTAGGAGAATGCGTTATTAAGTGTTGTGAATCCAGTCTCTGATTGAACCCTATCAAGTCTATCTTTTTTGTTCAATGTGTGAAATTTCTGGGACATATTTATATTGGTTCAAGAAATTCAAGTTGACCCTGAAAAGGTAAAAGTGGTTTTAGAGGCTCTTGCTATGAGGAACACTAAGGAAGTCCTCCATTTTTTAGGAAAAATATAATGATGGCATGGTCATCACTTACAGTGGTTGGCACATCTTACTCTGCCCTTAAATAAACTAATTAACCTCCTTCCAAAGGACTTTCACTGGTCAGCGGAGTGTCAGTTAGCTTTTGATCGATTAAAGACCTTACTGACTCAGGGCCCTATTCTGCAAGTGCCTAACTGGGAACTTCCTTTTCATGTTTTTGTTGATGCTTCCGATATAGCCATTAGCCATGTCCTCAATTAGGTTTCGGATAAGTGGTATAGACCAGTTTATTATGCTAGTAGACATCTTGCTAATGCAGAAAAGAATTATGCAATGAATGAAATGGAATGTCTTGGATTGATCTATTCTATTAAAAAGTATCCTCGTTATTTATTAGACCGCAAATTCAGTTTTCAGAATCAGGTAGGCACTGGTAGACGGCCCCAATGGGTCCTCTAATTGCAAGAATTCGATTTCGATAATAGAACTTTACTCACTATGCTCTGCAACTTTATTCAGTTTTTCTCTTGAGCACTAGGATAAGCTCCTTCCTTCAGTGCTATGGGCTTATCATACTATGTAGAAAGTAGCTATTGGCTTCACTCCTTTTAAATCGGCATTTGGAATTGAAGCTATCATGCCCGTAGAAATGGTGGTCCCCAGTCTTCATGTTGCCATTGAAAACAAAATCTTACCAAAAGAATCGATTTATAACAAACTATACGACCTCCATGCTTTGGATGAGACTCATTTTGAGAGTTTTTTACACATGTAGGAGATGCAGATCCGCCAAGCTCGCACTCATGATTAATTTCTTAGGACTCTGGTGTTCCAAGTTGGATAGTTAGTTTTAGTGTACAATTCTAAAGCTCACTAGAAAGTAGGCAGTTTTAAAGTCTCATGGTTCGGGCCTTACCGTATTGCAGTGTAGATTGGTCCACCTATATTTTGGTTCACCACTTTGACCAGAGAACCTTTACACAACTCTTTTAATGGATCTAAGTTATGAAATTTTTTGACTCCATTAAAGGAATCATGATTTTGGCAGGTCTTTAATGATGCCCACCCTCCACGTACCACTTTCATACGGCCTTCCATGCAAATTTTGGTTGGTTAGTGGCATTATATTATCTGCATTTACTACAATTATGGTCGTTTCATGTTGTTTTGTCATCTCAATTCTTTCCATCTCTATTTATTCCTCCAATTCTTACTTAATTCCTTTATAGTGTGAGTAGTGTGAGTGTTCTGTGTGTTTTGTGTATTCCTTATGCTCATGTTTTCTTGTGTCTGCAAACTTGCATTTATGGAGCCCTTGCCTTATCTTGCTAGGTTTGGCAATACTATGGCTCCTGACCTAGCAGAGTACTTTCAAGTATGAGGCTTACTATCATTTGCCCAATTGCCATGGCACACAGTGTTGACTCACCCATTATCCATGACCATTGCCGGAGCATTGCAAACTGTTTTATCTCAATCACATCATGGCTTATGGTTGAGACATTCTTCACGACTTGTACCACCTTAGACACCCTAGTCTCTCTTCTTTGTCTTCCTAACAAAGCCAGACAGAGGTCACTCCATTGCCAATCGTGACCATGAACACTCTCTTTCCCCGCCAATCATCCAATGAGTATGCTATCATGTTCCGTCCACCTCTAGAATATCATGCCCTTCAGTTCCTTGTAGTAACCATTAACCTCCAAAAACATGCATACGACATTTCCCGATCGATGGATTTGGTAATCAATATGGCTGCCCGTGAGTTTGTGAATTGGGCACTGTTTTACTTTCGCCGCATTGACAAGGAATGTCAGATGGTGGTAAAATAGTTATCCAAGGGTGATTTTTCGTGCATGCATTTGCCCAATGTGTTCGCCCTCCTTCTTCCTAACCTACCCTCTGTCGTCCCTGTAGCAATCATTCCCTCTCTCCTTCCCACTTCAATAGCATCTTCACACATGGATCATGATGATGAGGAAGAAGAAGAATTGGGTTAAATGTGTTTCCCTCAGAAGCGTCACTGTGGTCACGCCTGCTACCACTACAGCTTCGAGTTCCTCCTCCACTCATGAAAAAAGGCGAATTATTATCACAACAAAGGAAGCTTAAAATGGTCATTGAGGCTGAAGAAGTCCACTCCCAATTTGATGCAAAAGGGGTAGTAAAAATCATTGATGTTGGTGATGAAGATCCTAGCTTGCTAAAGATGGACAATGCTCTTCTTCCCAAAGTTCTTGATAGTTCCTCTCTATAGAAGGTGATATGTTCATTGTTGAATAAAATTATTGATTGCCTCATCGAGAAGAAACTCTTGGAGAAAGCAATAGAAGTTTCTCTCGTCAAAGTGAAGGAACTCTCCTCAATCGCCAAACCCTCATCCCACCTTCAACTTGTCATACCAATTATACCTTCAAGTCCTATTCTCTCATAGGAGGCTGACTCTGTTGAGATATACCTAGATAAAGAGGGGACTATATATGTAGTCACCACTCTTCCTGATAGAACAGATGAGTTTGGAAATGTGATTGCGGAGACGGACATGGGTGATATAGAGCAAGGGAATTTAGAGAGAGAGCCAAGAACTCCCCGTGGTAAATCCGTCTTGACCAGAATCATGACTCTAGAGTGGATTCCACAGGATAATAAAAGCATAGATTTGCTTTTAAACCGAGAAACTGATGAGGCTTTTTGGAGGTATAAACCTGCCCAGCCTCAGGAAGTAAGTGCTCTCACAATCTATGAGTTTAAAGACCCTGATAGCCCAGGCAAAGTAACCTACCTAGACAATACGTCAGAGAGGATCTTCGTGGTCACCGAGCATGGCAGACATGCCTACACATGGAAGGGTGAATTTGTTTTTCCCCAACCATGGTCCAATGTGTCCTACAGTCACCAAGGAGCTGGCACCTCCCAGGCTCATGGAGCTCAAGGAGATAGAAGTAGAGATAGACCTGAAGTAAGCTTTGCCAACCCCCAGGGAAGAGAAAGAAGGAGAACAGGGATGGATAGAGAAGAAACCAAGAGTTTTAGAGACCCAAGGAACCAAAGAAATGCTGATGATTTTCCTTTGCCACGCCATTAGTGCCATTATTGACATATGGGCCTAACCACCCAATAATAAACACACAAGATAAGGAGATAGTAAAAGCCCAGAAGTATCATATCATGGCAGGAAGTGTGTACAAACATACAGATCACGGAGTATTAGCCTGTTGTGGAAGAGGACGAGTACGCGAAGTGGTTGCAATTAGCACATGTAGGTGCATTAGAGCAACACTACTCAAAACAACGAACCCTACAAACATTGAGGAGACTTGGAGTATACTGGCCAACTATGGAAGCAGATGTTCATAGGATGTGCAAGGAATGCCCAATTTTCCGCACTAAGCCACCAGTGGAACATGCCACCCTTTATCGCGTGTCTCTAGTGCCAGATTGGAGCGAGCCATTAGTGGCCTTTCTGAGGACGAAAACATTCCCTCAAGAAATGACTCTGGCTAGACAAAGAATTTTGGAACAAGAAGCCTTGGATTACACAATCATTGGTGATAATTTATACAAACGTGGTAAATATGGTTACCTAAGACTGTGTGTTCATGAGAGCGAATACCTCAAGATATTAGAGACTGCTCACCAAGGTGTAGCAGGAGGACACTTCGGTCCAGATAGGGTGATCAAGGCAATTCTATTTGCAGGATTTTGGTGGCCCACCCTTCACATGGATGCACATACCTATGTGAAGAGGTGTGAGGTTTGTCAGCGAACCCAGTATCCCATACGCAAGGATGAGATGCCATTGAAGCCTATGATGGGTGGACGTGCATTCTCTAAGTGGGGAATAGACTTTGTGGGTCCTATTAATCCCCCAGCTAAGGGTTCACATGCTGAGTATATCATCGTGGCCACAGACTATCTAACCAAGTGGGTAGAAGTGAAAGCCACTACAAAAAATGATGCTCAAACAACAGCAAAGTTCTTATTTGAAAATGTGTTCATGAGGTATGGATTGCCAATAGAGTTGGTGAGTGATAGAGGCACACACTTCTTGAATGAAGTCATAGAAAACCTTCTCCAAGAATTCTTGGTGATACATAAGAAGTCTGCTCCCTATCATCCACAAGCTAATGGCAAGGCCGAGAGCACAAATAAGATCTTATGCAATGTGCTGACTAAATTGGTGAATAACAAACGCTCTGATTGGGACAAACAGCTACACCACGCTGTTTGGGCATATCGATTTGCCTATAAAACGGTACTCCAAGCCACGCCCTTTTAGATGGTATTTGGCTAGAATGCAGTGCTACCATTGGATTTTTTGATACCTACCTTGAAAGTAGCACAAGAGCATGACTGGACCGGCCATGAACTATCCTCTAGAATCTTTGATCTTGAACATTTAGGTGAGACACGATTGAGAGCTGCAGCAGGAATCTATGCAGCCAAGAAGAGGCAAAAGGCGTATTTTGATACACATGTGAAGGATAAAGGCTTGAAGGCAGGAGACCTAGTCATAGTCTACACATTGAAGCAACATGCACAAAAATTGGAGAAAAGAGGCTATGGACCTATGATAATCAATAGGATCTCCACAAGTGGAGCAGTACAATTAGCCACTCTAGAAGGTGACATACTACCAAGTTACATAAGCAGATGCAGAGTCAAGCTATATCAAGAACCACTAACCAAAGAAATGCTTACTGGACTCACTACTGCAAAAAAACGTAAGGAAGAGGAAAAGCGAATTCGAGAAGAAGCATAGGCCGAAGCTTTAGAACGCATTCGACGAATGAAACTACAAAGACAAGGTAGAGATCAGGCCATGACTGACAATCTTGAAGCTCATGGTTATCACATTGCCATGTGTGAGGATTCAGGTAAGCGGACCCATACGATAGTTGATCGACGACCTTTTGTGACCCTAGAAGTAGGACAAGGAAACAGTACAAGGAGCGTGAGAGCTTTAATTGATTCAGGAGCCGCCAGTAGTGCAGTTCGCCTTTCTTACTGCCAACAATTGCAATTGGAGGTAAAACCCCTAGAAGCATATCTCATAGGATTAGGAGGTGTCGAAACCCCTTGCATGGGAGAGGTGGAGCTTCCCCTCTACATTCAAGAGGTCCTCATGCCAGCAAAAGTGCTAGTATGTGAAGACGAGGATCTTACCGAACCTCTTGTCTTGGGAAAAGACTGGATCTATGATCATGCAGTCAACCTCAACCTAAGAAGTGGACTTCTTCAGGCTTGGGCAGGCCAAAGCTATCTTACGATTGAATTGGAAAATCAAGCACTCAACCCATTAGGAAAGGCACCAACTCCTGGTCTCTCCAGGAATCCACATGAAGATAACGATGATGTTCTTGTCCAGAGTTCTATGGTGCAGAGGATTGTCAATCTTACCAAAGGTACAGGAGTCAATGAGGAATTCCTAGCTGTTACAAAGAAGATTCTAAACATGTAGACCAAACATCACACGACACGAAGGAGGCTGCTGATCAAGAGGCAAGAGCGCCAACCAGTGCAACAAGGAGTAACTCGTGGCGTGAAGCAGATCTGGATACGCAAGGATGGAAAACCCACGGCTCTAGTAACAGGTTCTCGAGGAGGCACAACACAAGCCACACCAGCAAGGATACAAGTGAAGGAGTACCCTAGGCAACCTCCTAGGCATACCACGTCTATTTGGGTCCCTAAGCAGTCAATGAAGGCTAGCCCCAATGCTAGACAGATATGGGTGCCCAAGGCCTGTTTACGAGCCCAAATAGCTCCAACTCTAGTCACTAGCACAATTCAACACTCACAAGTCTTCTTGGCAAACAACTCAGGAACTCTATTTACATCCCACTCTAACACGCACTCGGTCAAACCTAGGAATGTCTGGAAATGGGTACCCAAAAGGTCCAAATCCAGCACAATCTAGTCCATGAACCTTTAACCGTCATCAGCTCAAGGAGCCACGAATCCTCAAACAAAGTCTGGAGAATTAAACCCTGTATCAAACCCCCAGACCCATTTTGTAAATCCATCCACTCTGAAGTAGATGCATTCTGAGTACCTTGCATATCCAAAGTATGCACCTAGAATGACACTAACCACTAATTCCCACTCACATCTATCACAAACACTTCATCTCTAACCACTAACAATCTCGATTGTCATGTTAGTATTGTGGAGGGAACACTATTACATCCTATTTCCTATGCAACACTAATGTGCCTTCCTTCTTCTAGCAGATAAGCATCAAAAGTGTCATGGCAGCTGTAGCAGGAACAAGCTCCCAGGCGGGCACTAATACTCAAAGCAATTGGGATACCATGCCTATGGAAGCGCCACTGACAGCAAGGCCGGAAGAGCTTTTGAATGTGAGAAGAATTCCTATCTCGGATCCTCCAAGTGGCCTAACAGAAAGAGTGAAGGGGCATTCTCATTGGTTCAACGAGATGCCAGGAGATTTGGGAGATGCAGACCACATATGGGAGTCCAAGTTGGAATTCGGAGGAGTCTGGTGGACATTTCAATTCTTCTCGAGAGAATTTGAAACATTACAGAATGCAGCCCCTCTTCAGGATATTTGGCTAAAAGCAGGATTGCAAGATTATTTCAGTGCAGCTTTGCCTAGACCTGATTTTCTTAGGTGCTACTACTTGATTGCCACACTGAAGGCGACGGGAGATAAAGATCATTCAGGCACATTCCTGGTGCCCTCTCTATCAAACCAGGAGGAAATGAAGAAGTTTGAATTGAATATTACTTTAATCAGGGAAGCCCTTCAGATGTATGACACCCATGTACCTTCCGATCGAGACCCTTTGATACCGGAGTCTATGAAGAAAAATAAAATCAAGAAATTGAAGGAAATGTGTGCTCTCACCTCCAACATCGCCATACCATTACGGATGTGCCTTCAACACTTCGCATTTCCGACGCAAGACCAGTTCACCCAGCCTCATAAGAAGATATGGTATGGTTTATACCTAGCAGAGACTGGGAGCTTACCAATTAAAATGCCCGTGTGGATCTTGGACCAGGTATATGAAGCAGGCAAGCGAGGATTATGGAAGCCTACTTTGAATGGCTGCTGTGCCATTACAAGAATTATCTACAGATGCCTTGCCTATGATGTACCGATCGCAAGGGCCCTTAAGTACTCACAACTGGAATTCTTCAAAGGGCGGAAGTCAGGGGTGCAACCCGCAAAAAGAATGCGTGGTTCGCTTTCACAGGTTCTAATCCCTCGTGAGGCCACCACAGAAGCTTCCCTCAGAGAAGAGGAACAAGTAGCCCCTTTCACTATCCATCTCCAAGGACCACAATCAGGGGGTATGGTACAGCCCACTCCATCAGCCCCTCCACTACCCACAGATGATGAGTTTGCATCCATGGCTACTTTGGCAGAGGATCCAAATTTTGACTTTGAAAGCTTCCTGCAGACAGCCCACTTATCTGAGAGTGAGTGTTTTTCTGAGACCGACGGCCCTAAATCTTCATCCCAGAGAGCACGACCACATGGTGAAGCACGAAGAGTACATTGGGAGGATGAGGCACAACGCACGCAGGCGGGAGGCACACATGAACAAGTCGAGATGCAGAGGAATGAATCGGAGGAGAGTGAGGAGGATGCCCCTGCTTACACCGCACAACTTAAACGGCTCTACAAAACGATCAAGCAGGTACAAAAGAGGCATAAGCTATGAGAGGAGGCAAATAGAGCGATGGTGAATCAAATGCTTCAAGCAGAGAATGCGGACCCCCATTTTGTCGAATCATTGAACCTTTTGGCAGAGACATATGGGATTATAGAAGCTATGAGGATCATGTTACATCGCAACCCTCCTCAATATGATCAACGAAGGATCGATACACGACCACGAAGGGGGAAGATGATTCAAATGGAAGTTTCTACCGCCCTCCCTACCACCACTCAAGAAGATGTCCACATGGCCAGCCCAACCAAAAGTGAGGAACCAGATGTAAATACACAGGTACCATCTCCACCATCACCTCCCATCCAGCCCTCCGAAACCCTCACCACCAGTATTCCTGAACAATCAGCATTAACCCTTAAACACTGAGTCACAAGAAAGGAGAACAAAGACATGTTCTCTTTTCCTTTTTACCTAAAGACCATTATATCAAGCAATAAAGTGAGCATTTTACAATATCTAGAAAGCATCACTTGTTCTTGCTTGTAAATATTGTCACTAGAACCTTGATCTCATATCCCAAGTAGTCAAGATAGATATAATAAAATTCTTGTTGCCATGAAAACTAGTTGTTCAGCCGATCAAGAATCCCACATCATGATCTTTGACAATAGATTAGTGTTGAAGGTACAAGTAAGAGTTCGGAAAGCTCCTTCCTTACATCCATAACCTCAACAAGCACAGATTATAGCTGATTAAAAGTTACTCGAAAATTAGAGTACATGTGTTGCAAAAATCGGAACATTTTAACAAGGCAATTAAGATCATCCCCTTTGTATGGTTAAGATCCTCATTGAATGCATGGCCATATTCACAGAATATGAAATACATTTCACAAAAGCATTCCCAAGAGAAGATAATAATCAACAAAATTATACTAAGAAACATTCACACATGATCAGAGAAATGCTCAAGATAAATCAAGTTGAACACAAAGTGGAAGCAGAACTCGACATTATATTTATATTAAAATGATGTTTTACATTTCCTGTGTAAGTACAAGAGTAATATGAATCTACATTAGAAGCTGATCATAGCTTTCCTCAGGCTCAAGGATATTGGGATCCTCTGGAACATTAGAACACATATCCTGCCTCTCTTGCTCCAAGATTGGCTCTTCAAGGTCAGCCATGTCCCCCGGTTCATCTGCAAGTGGGGGAACAGGCTCCCTTGAAGCCGGTTGGAATCTCTCCGTGTCTGCAATGTGCTTCCTTCCAACCTCTTGGTCTTCATCTGGGCATTCATTCAGCCCATTGATTCTCATTCTAATAAAGCTCACTTGAGCATCATCCTTCTCCACAGCTATGCAGTGCCTGAACATCTTTAAGGAGCAAGCCAGAGTCGTTCCTGAAACAGCAGAAAACCACTTAGAGGCGTCAATCAACCATGACTAATGAAAATTGTGAAAATTGAAATTACCTGTGCCCGAAAAAAGGTCTAGGACCCAATCATCATCATTGGAGAATAGCTGAAGCAATCTCATTATGAGTTTTTGTGGCTTCTGATAGGGGTTAACCAATGTCATGTCCCCAGCTACATGACGAAGTTTCTTGGTAACGGCAGGGAACATGAGCACATTTGAGATCCCATTCTCATTGCAATGCTCCCTGACTCTCCTTTTGCTTACTTCATCATAATAGCCAACTGTAATGCATTCAGTGGAGCTCACAAACCTATGCATGATTTACGTTTGTCTTCACCCTGGAAACAAGAACTATGAGTCACAGAGAGCATCATTAAAGCCACGGAGATAGAAAGAAGATTACTTACCACATGAGGCACTCCACAGCATGACATCTTGCCTTCAGAGCAGTTGAAACAGAGAAGGACTGGTCTCTGCTATGGAAAATTACTATCCTCCAAAGAGGAGACATAGTCAACTCTGCAAAATGAGTGACCATCTTCCGAATCTGAGGGTGTTTGAAGGGTTCATCATCATTAACTGATCCCAACATCCTAAATCCATAGGGTATGTCCGCTATGAGAAGAGAGAAATGTTTTCTAGGCACAACAGAACAAATATTATTTACATCACTACAGAATACATTGTAATATACAGGCCTAAGGGGGTCTAGGGGATTGGAGAAACATTTTAGATCAGGTTCATCATCAAAATCCATCTCCTTGGCTTTCAGCCTAGATTTCTCATGCCTTGCTCTTTGAATGTGAGCCGGGAATGCAGGGGGGCAATCATCTAGTAGCTCCGCAGACTTACTTTTCTTTGGTTTCTGCAGAAAAAAGTGGAAAGACAACTAAATGAGCTCTTTAATACAGCAAACAGAACATAAGGAAGCGATGCATGGCATCGATTTCATGTGGGGGTAGATGCCAGGCATCGACTTTCTACTGAAAGTCGATGCCTGGCATCGACTTTGGGACATAAGTCGATGCCTGGCATCGACCTATGCCACGAGGTCGATGCCAGGCATCGACTTATGCTGCAGGTCGATGCCGGGCATCGACTTATGCCCCCAAGTCGATGCCAGGCATCGACTTTTGGCTGCAGGTCGATGCCAGGCATCGACTTTAGCCGTAAGTCGATGCCAGGCATCGAATTCGTACTAAAAGCCTGGCATTAAATTGGTTTGGTGAATCAAGGCATCTAACCTAATGGCAAACCAGGCACAACCTCAGAAAGAGAACCTACCCAATCACGGAAAAGGATGAAATATTCTGATAAAGCTTTGTAGGATGATGTGGTTGGATAGTCTGCTTGGACCTCTGTCCAAGAAAAGCAACCCAGCCTCTTCATCATGACCTCCTGAATCTTCATGTAAACTTTATGACTACAGTCACAGAAATTAAAAAGAGACTAGGTTAGACCAGAAACATGGGAGGAGGGAAAAAGGATCTGAGAATAACATACATACTTATTGAGCTCAGTCACCATCTCCTCCAGGCTTAAGTCCTTGGAGATTACCCTTGACAAAGTTGATATGATCAATGTATCATCCTTGATTCCTTGAAGGGCCCTCCATGGTGTCAGCTTCATGTCCTCAGGAGCCCCTTCAATTGAGAGGTCAGCTTTCCTTCCCTTTCCCTTCAGATCAACCTGTGGGTCTGGCCTCGACTTTCGCTGCTTCTGGCCCTTGACCTCCTTGTTCTCCCACATTGTGAAAATTTTATCGTGTAGATCCCAGATCTCACCTGATCTGAATGCCAGTTGAAACCATGGATCATATTTCCTCAAGGCATCAGACTTTCTATTCTCATCCAGTGCAATTCCAACCTCAATAAGGCATTGCTTTCGTAGATTGGGATGTATTCTTCCAGCTTCCTTAACAAGACAATCTTCATATTCATGGTGGAAGAACCGAATTCTCTCTATGGAGGACATTTTTTGCCTGTAGTCATTGTCATTGTTGTGATCCCAAGCAAGAAGCTTGGCTTCCTCAGTTGTAAGACCAGCATATATCTTACACTCTGCATATCTAAAGAAAAATGTGGTAGGGTGCTCCTTCACTAGCTGTCTACGGGCCTCTGCAAAGTGTGAACCTCCAATCACATAATAAGTATACTCCTCAAATAAACCCTCATTGAACTCATCCACAGAGCTGCACTCATTCGGATCCACCATGACAAGGAATGGCACAACAGTAGCATGAGGATTTATTTTCATTTTCTTCTTAAGATTCTGCACATGCAAATTGTGTGGCTCCCTGATCTCAAGGGGCCTCCTCCCTGTGACTGGATCTATTGGTGGCCTGTGGATGATATTGATTGGCAGGTGGAACAACTGCCCCTTCTTCACAACTTTTCTTTTAGCTATGTCCTCCCTCATCTTGTTCTGCTCAGTACCAAGAACACTCGAGGCAAGCTCTCCACCAGGTGCAACAATTATATCCTCAAAGCTAGAGCTTGAGTTAGAAGACTCCTCTTCTGAAATTCTCTTCTTTTTCTTTTGAAGCTTTTTCTGCACGCTCTGCTTACCCCTTGCCTTTACAGGGGTTGTCATCTTCTGTTGTGTTGGCATGATGTTTCCCTGGATCCATGGCATCAAGTCCTTGATAAGATTGACTGAGTCCCTGCATATCTCAGCTAGACGATCTGGAACACAGCACTCTGGGCACAAGAAATCCATCTTGCATATAACATTTCTCAAACCTTTCGATGTCTCTACCAAGAAAAGGAGGTTGTCAGAATCCTCATCTTCATAATCCAGTTTGTACACAAGGCCATACTGAAAACCTTGTGTTGTCGTGATCTTTCCTCTCCCATATGCCCCTGCGAACACAAGAAGGACTGCATTCTTCTTTTCAACATACTGAAGGCACCACTCCAGACTTGTCATGTCCCGCAGTGGACGATCTGTCCTTAAGACCTCAGCGTCCCTCGACCTATCCTTCATAGTTGTATCATCCTCAGGAATTTTGATGCTACTCTGTCCACCTGAGGATATACCTAGCGGGTTGCTGGCCTTCTCAGAGGATAAGGATACAATAAGTTTCTTTGGTTTCGCTTGGTGACCAATGCCTTTGTCACGTTGCTGATCACCAGAGCCCATGGTGACTCTCAGTTTCTTGAAGGGCCTCTCACTCTTGGACTCCGCATCCCTGAAGGCGCTTGGAATAATCAGCTCATACGTAAATGTGGTTTTCAAAGGCCCAAGTCGATGCCAGGCATCGACTTTTAGGTTCAAGTCGATGCCAGGCATCGACTTTTAAGTGCAAGTCGATGCCAGGCATCGACTTTGTGTGCAAGTCGATGCCGGGCATCGACTTGCACTTAAAAGTCCATGCCTGGCATCGACTTGAACCTAAAAGTCGATGCCTAGCATCGACTTCCACCCAAAAGTCGATGCCTGGCATCGACTTTGCACCCTAAAGTCGATGCCTGCCATCGACTTTAAGGCAAACTTCGATGCCAGGCAAGTCGATGCCTTGCATCGACTTGAGGCTGCAAGTCGATGCCAGGCATCGACTTGAGGCCTCAAGTCGATGCCTGGCATCGACTTGCACGTGCAAGTCGATGCCTGGCATCGACTTGCAGCCTCAAGTCGATGCCTGGCATCGACTTACACCTAAAAGTCGATGCCAGGCATCGAGCTGTACCCTCATTGGATCTGTATTTTTAGAGCTAAGAAAAATAAAAACCTAGAAAGCAGACTCTTTACACAAACATACAAAGGGAATCTTTTAGGAATCTTTTTTTATGGTATGATTTTGTCTACCTCTTGGTACTCTTGCCAACATTCTTCTTCTCCATCATAGTTGCCTTGCTTATATGCTGAGCTATGTGCTCCATAGCTGTCTGTGCTCTGTTGCTCTCTGTTGCTCGTGGATTTTGAAAATGAGAATGATCTCCTCCTCTGCTATTTATAGGCAATTGGGTAACTTGAACCAGAGACTAATTGGATCTAACTGAATGAGTCCAGTTGCTAACTATATCTGTCAACCAATCTAACCAGGGAATACCACTCACACAAATAGGCTGTTTCAGAGCCACTTTAATGAAATATTCATAGAACATTGCAACTATTTATATACATTTGCATGGAAATTACACTTCAATGGCAAGAGTATGGTATGTACATGAGGATGTCTAATCTCATGTAGAAATTTTTTCTTAGAATCTCTTGCTTGGGAGAAAATCAAGTCTAAGTTGTGTTGAATATGGGAGGTTAATGACATCTTTATAGTGTTATCCTCTTCACTTTAGTTCATATTCACATTTATCTTGTAACACATTGTTGAAATGGAAAATCAATGTATGAATAAACATTCAAGTAAAGAACCTTGCAACTATTTATGTACATTTGCATGGAAATTACACTTCAAGTCTAAGTTGTGTTGAAAATGGGAGATTAATGACATCTTTATAGTGTTATCCTCCTCACTTTAGTTCATATTCACATTTATCTTGTAACACATTGCTGAAATGGAAAATCAATGTATGAATAAACATTCCAAGTACCTCTTTTACACATAATTCTTTTTTAATATACTTTCATCTACCTCTTTGAGATCTAGCCAAGACTACAATGAAACCTAATCCTTGAAATCTTATTTAGTACCAAAGGTAAAATTTCTTCCTGTATAGTCTTCAATGGCACTACTACAAACAATTTTAATATATAATCCAGTTGGAACTCATTTTGATTCACTCACAATGCTAAGACTCAATGACTCATATCTAGTTAGAAATCAATTGTGTTTCTCATTTCAAAAGTGAATCAAATCTTTGGTTCCCTTATTAGTGTATATTTGAGTAATTAAGTTATTTGATGTAATTTGATGTTTAATGTTATTTAATGTACTTTAATAAACTTTTGATTTCATATCTTCTTGATGTGACATTTGATGTGACATCTTCACTTGATCTCGGATTTCTACTTATTTAAAAAGGTCATTCATCTTCAGTCTTCTGTGAACTCAGTGAAGATGAGCTCAATCTTTTCAGTGGATGCTTGGGCATCAGCTTCTTCTGCTCATATTGATACAATTTCGGATTCATTGTTCTCAGTTGATCCTTTCCACAGAAGTGATGATCCCTATGATTTAGGACGTGTTGATGGTTCCATGTTTTCTGTTGAGTCATTTAAGTTATCCAATTCACAGTGCAATGCTGCTCAACCAAATGCACCTCTTGATCTCCCATCTGATCCAACCATTGATCTCCCTTCTGACTCAAGTGCATGTGGAGCAACGAAAAAGCAAAGCAAGCTCAATCTACAATTTAAAAGAAGGCCTCATGAAGTAAGTCAAAAAAGATTTAAATTTCTTACTTCAGATAGACATATTGCATTGGATATTGTGAAGCATTGTTGTGGTTTGAAATGTTTGTACAATTTAGGAATGAAGAAACTAAAGCACCTAAGAGAAAAATTCCTCCATTTAGATAGTGAAAGGCAGGATATATACCTTGTTTCTCGCATGCAAATGATTGAGGATAACATGTCAGTAACACGTGTTGGTTTTGAATATTTCTTTAGTCAAGGGATGCGATGTTGTAGGGCTGCATTTAAAATTGCAATGGGTGTGGGAAATTTTAGAATACATAGGGTTCAACAAGGGCTTTTGAATGGGGATCTCATTTTGGATACGTTCCATGTTGGGACCAAAGGATTTGTTGGACGTCATGCAATGAATTGGATGATGAACTATTTTAGCTTGCATTGTGAGGTTATGCCTACAACTGGAAGGTTGCACTTGTCAGATAACTTTACTCGTCGAGAGGTATTTCAAATATATAGAGAAGACATGGAAAATAGAAATGATAAGTATGTGTTGTATCGTCACTTTACTCGATTATGGAAGGAAGAGTTTAACAATGTTTCTATTCCTCGTAAAGTTAGAATGGGTGAATGTTCAGTTTGCGCCACTTTGAAAAACATGGCAAAAGGAGCTACAACACCACAGGAAAAGAATAATTTTAAAAACCTTCTTAACAACCATCATGAGAGTCAATCTTTAGAGAGAAAGAAAGCAATTCATCATCGAAGTAAAGCACTCAGAAATCCGGAGCGTTATATGTGTTTGTTGATCGATGGTATGGATAAAAAAAAAACTTGTTTACCACATTTTTATCGCATCCCTAAGGACATTGGAGATGAAGTCCTTGTGCAAATGCATTTGGTTGGTGCTTTGGTATACAATGGAACTGTAATGTCCAAGGTTTTCTTCACATATCCGAATGTGCATAATGATCCAAACCTTACAGTTACTGTCATTCATCGTGTTTTGCAATCATGGAAGGGTCTTTTGCCACCAACTCTATATTTGCAACTAGATAATACTGCAAGAGAGAATAAAAATTCTACAGTCTTTGGATATTTAAGCATGCTTATTGAAAAACAGGTATTTCAGAAGGTTAAGGTAAATTTCCTTCTGGTTGGCCACACTGATGATCACATTGATCAAATGTTCAGTACTTTCTCTAAGAAGTTGGCACGTAACAATGCTTTTACTCTTCCGATTTTATCTGAGCTGATTTCAGAAGCATATACTCCAAAACCAGAAGTTCAACACCTCACACAGATTTATGACTTTAAGCACTTTTGGTCAATGGGCCTTGATAACAGTGCTAAGGTTTTGGCTCCATTGCACAATATTAGTTTCAACCATGTATTCTTGATGAGGAGGGTTGATGAAATAACCCTTTTATTTGCAAAGCAGTATTCATCTTCTCTTGGGTGGGAGCCTAAAGAGGGATGCAGATTCTTATTGCAGGTGCCTAATTTGTCTACTGTAACAGTGTATGGTGCAGAACAATCACCATATGAAGATAAAAACAATACAGAAAGATGTGGAAATGTGGTTGATCAAAGTAAAAGCTGGATGCATGCACTCATTGAAAAGAAGAGACATATTGAGCGTGCAAAAAAATATGCTGGAGATCAAGATGTATCTTGGTGGGAGGACTTTTTCAATCATCAAGAAGAGATTATACAGTATACAATTGCAGGTCACTGGCCAGTTGATGTTCCATTCACATGGGATTTTTGTACACAAAGATTCGTGAATGTGGCCCAAGCATGTAATGCAGATGCACTTCAAAGTTTTATACATCCACCAGAAAGAAATATTTATGTAGGCCCAAGGATGACAAAACAGGCAGAAGCAAGATGGCAAGGAAATTTAATAGAGATAAATGTTGGAACACTTATTGCAGTTCTTGCTGATGGTGATGAGGCTACCAAACCATTTTGGATTGCAAAGGTTTTAGAGATAACTAAAGATATTGATCAGAGAAGAATAGAGGCTTTGATGGTGCATTGGTATTACACAAAAGTAGTAATGCATTCACAGGTAAATATAACTTAGAAATGGTGTGTGATACTAAACGAACAGGTTCAAAAAAGAAAAAGAATATTTGAAGCACATCCACTCTTAAAATGGATGATGTAGATATTCTTGTTTATGATTTTTCCTTGACAAAAACAGGTCACTTGAGGAAAGCAACCATCAACATGATAAAACAAAAGCTTCCAGATGTATGTGGTACAGGAAATCATAGGCAAACAAGAAGAGTTGTGCATGATCCTGCAGAATTTGGTATGTACGTGGATGAAGACAGAGCTCTTGTGGATATAGAAGAAGAAGAAGAGAGCTCTCAACAGTATGAGACTGAATCAAGTGCATCAGATGATGAGGGTGTAGACATAGATCGACAAAGTTGTGAGATGCATTGAAGCTCTCAGACATTTTTAGTGCTTTTGTAAATGCCTCGAAGTAGTTTGGTTAATGAAACCATGTTTTGTAGCAATTTTGACTAACAATCAGATATCCACCCATTAAAAATATGTCTAAAATGTTATTTTTGTATAAGAACTATTCAGTTCTACATTATTTATATAGATTTTAGACATGTCAATGTCCTATCATATAGATTTTGGACATGTCAATGTCTTATCATATACATTTTGGGACATGTCAATGCCTTATATAGTGAAATTTTGACTACATTTTGAGCTCTTTTTTTATGAGAAAATGACAAAAAATGTCAAAAATCACATGTTTTCACCTCATTTTTGTAATATATGTATACTGGTATAAAGGAATCTCAAACATAAGCTGCCATTTGCTTGATTTTTGACGAGAGTGTTCTCTTTTTACGACATAGTTCTCGTTTGTTACGACTCGCTGTTCTTAGTGAAACTATACCACGCACTACCATTTCCCCATCCGCCCCTTTACCTCCTTCCACTAGTTCCAGCCAATTTTCTGAACCCCATATAGGTCACCCTGCCACCGATCAAAGTATAATAGGTCACCCTTCATATCTCCCAGCCCTCGGACAGCCACTTGCCACTAGCCAAACCTTAACACACCCAATTCCAGTCACTCATACATTTCCTCTTTCCCAACCTCAGACCATTGAGCCCCTCTTCACCCCCTCAGAACCAACACAAGCCACCCTAACTCCATTGTTGTCAAACCTTGTAAATATGATGCGACAAATTGATGATTATAAGAGAAATTCCCTTTCCCAGCACACCTCACCCACATTCACACCCACCACTAACACACCGCCCACCATTCCCGTATTCACGATTCACACAACACACACAATCACGTCCGATCCCATGGACATTTCACCATCCACAAGAGCACCCACCACCACAATTGTTCCCACATCCTCACATTTCACTTCACTTATAGGCACATCATCCACTTTTCCCTTCCCCATTTCCCAACCCTTTGCATTTTCCACCTCTACCACTGCATCCACATCATTTAATCATGCACTAGACACCATGTTCGAAGCGGCCACTCAACTTAAGCAAGAGTATAGATTACTGGAAGAAAATAACACAGAGTTGTGCAATCTCTCGGCTCAACTCCAGGCATGTGTCAATGCCTTGGAGCTAAGTAATACAGCACTACAACATGAGGTGACCACCCTCCAACAATCTCAGGTGGAGCTCGAAGCCAAACATACAGAGGTGACTAGGGCAGCAGAAGAACAACTCAGAGATCAGCTAGCCCGTAATGCTAGACTACAACGAAACATGGCTCTACTCCGACGCCACCTAGCAGCTGCACAAGAAGAAAATAGGAGATTACAGCAACAAAATCAAGACAACCTCGAAGCCGCCATAGAAAGTACTCCAGGGGCACCCATTGACCCTGCTAGCTTCCGGGCCGTCCCTTCAGAAAGCATACAACAAATCTTGGAAACCTATGCCAACCTCTTAGAAGCACATGATCAGCTGGTTGACCAAGTAAAAGAGCTATAGAGATCCCAAGTGCCTACACCACAACGACCAGAAGCTAAAAAGATGGTCCATGCAGCCACTTCTCCAGAGCCCGAATCTTCAACAACCAATGAGGTACTTGAGCTACGACGACAAGTGGCAGAATTAAAGATCAAGTTGTTACAGTATGAACGACCCCCTTCTCCACCTGATCAACCACTAGAAGAAGAAGCAGTAATCATTCCAGTGGAGGAAACATTTGAAGACAACTATGAGCCTCAACCCCTTCCAGGAGGCAGAATCACGGAGGAAGGACAAGACACTTATGAAGAGCCCCCTTCGGCATGGATGAAACAGGTAGAAGAAATGGGGACAACTTAGGAGGAACGTATCTCCACTCAGATGTTGGCAATGAGGACCATTGAAGAAACCATACTTCAATCAGAGTATTTCAGACACCTGGCCCCTAGAAGACTGATAACTAGTTCTGAATTACAATATAAACCCTATTTTGTATTATTGGCCGACTACAACGCAAAAATCAAAAGAGTCACTAACAGGTACCCCACGTTCGCAACACAATTCGAACCAGAGAATATTCCAGAGGCAGCCAAAAAAGGGACCATATTCCAACCCATCTGGAGGCAAAAGTTACTCGAAACCTATCCGGAAATGCTTAGAACATGGGACCACACTCCCATGCATTTGAAGTATAACCCTTGCTTTGGACCAGTACAAAGGAGACGATCATGGAAAGCATTTGCTATAAAGGTTCGGAACAACGCAAATTGCAAACAATGGCTGAATTACCCCTCGGTCGCACCACCAACAGGCACACCTACAGTAGCATATATGATAGCTACCATCAGACATTGGATGCCACGCCTCCACCCCATGCCAGATGTCGCTGCACAGATGATGCTCAAAATTTTGGACATGATGCAAGTGGTGGTAAAGACTTTTCAAAATGTACGTAATACCCAGCCGCCAATTCCGGGCTTCATCAACGGTAACTATGACCTACTTTATGATATGAGCACAACCCCGAGCATACGAGTCGCTTATGCATGGCACGCAAGAATCAGGTATCTCCCTGCTTGCTACAAGCAAACGTTTGATGACATGTTCACCACGGGGTTCTGGGAAGCACACTCAGAAGTGTTCGCGCCCCGCCCAACCCACCTACTACAACTATTCGCATGTGAACAAACAATTCTCTCGGAGCTCTACACCACGCCACAACCTGACATGCCTGGAGCAGTAAATTGGGATGCCCTGCAAAGGGATTTGGTCCGGGGACTACGGATTAAAGAACAAGAATTGGCAACCAACATATTACAACAGTACATTGATCAAACCGTGGAGCAGAGGTCTGTCAAAGATGACAGACGCTAGGGGGGGGAGAGTGTTGGCATCATATGGGGAGAAGCAAGTACGGCATACATGCAGATCTAGCACTAAGGCAACCCATTAAATTTTTCCAAACCTTACATCATTTTAAAAGTGATTCTCATCACTAAAAACCCTTGTAAATATCGTTTCACCTTTTTGTAGCTCCATTTTGTACAAGCCGAGGAGTCCTTGAGCTTGAGGAGCCTTAGAAGTAGTTGCCTGCCAATTTTCAAATTTTTTAGATCTCGTTTGAGCCCTCGAATAAGCGTTGGAACCTAATTTTTAACTAGGCCGGACACTAGGTCTGGACAGGGCCAAAGCTAGTCAAAAACTATAAATAGAGCTAGAGAGCTCATTTTTGGGGGCTAGCTTCTTGTACTTTTGAGCTTGTATGAGAACTTGGTTATAATAGAAGTGATTCCATTGTCTTACTCTCTTTGTTCTTGCCATGTGTGCGCATGTGTGTATGTGTGTGCATGTTTGTGTGCTTCTCACTCACATATTTGTGCCTTCACTTGCTCGAGGTCTTCATACCATCCTCATGTCTTCCCGAATTGACATTAAAGGAGGTGCTACTCATCACTGAGCTACACAAAGGTAGGCCAATATTTGAACAGGCTACGAGATAGCTCCAAACCTATATGGCATAAGAGAAACAAAATTTAAAGAAGAGTTTTCAAGCCAAATTAGAGATGGATGAAGCCAACATAGCTCCTCTTTAGGAGGAACTTATAAAATTCAGAGCATAAGAATTGTGATTGCATCAACAAGTGCAAGAAAAAGACCAGGAGTTGGAAGCATTACACAAGGAATTAGCTGAGAAGAATGCAGCCTTGGCCAAAATAAGTTTGGTTTTGGAAGAATAGACTAAGAAAGCTACTATGCTGGAGAAGGCATGTATCAATATAAATACCAAAGCTATCTAATTGGGAAACTAAGCTATAGCTACAAAGGATGAATTGTTTCAAAAGCTTAGGAATTGATTGTAGAGATCGGAGTCACCATCTAGTTGAAGAAGGAGCTGGATGCGACACAAAAAGAACAAAATGCCTAATTCAAGACTATAGAATTTCAAGCATAGAAACTTCACCGGATGGAGAACCTGTTGAGGAACCACAATGAGAAACTAAAGAAGATGGAAGTGGATGCAGAAGATAGCAAAGTTTGGTGTAGAGCTGATCTTAAAAATGATTTTTGTTTACACGAATCCTTTTTGGTGGAACAAAGCAAAAATATTATTAATCAGGCTGCTGCAGTTAGTTCATCCAGCCCTGATGCACATTTATTAGATACAAAGCATGTACAAAATTTATTGAAGGCGTTACAAAAAAAGATAAGTGCACTTTTGAAGAAGCCAGAACTCTATATATTCAAGGATTAGTAGATGATGATTTCTTTGCTTAGGGTTCAAGTCCATAGTGCATGCAAATGTTAGGCCAATGGTGTGATCATTTGTAAAATATACATAATTTTGAGGGAGCGCTGTATATGCCAAATCTTGTAATCTTTCCTCGATGAATTAATACAATGAAAAGTTGCATATTTGTGAGTCCGACATGACAAGTCCATATGGATCGATCAAGGCAGGAGGAGGGCTAACAGTTCACTTGGTAATTCATTAAGTGTTGTCTTGTGCTCCAACTTCTTCTTCTTCTTCCTTGTGCTATTTGTGTGCGCTTCTGTAGACCTCAAATTCCAACAAAATAATCATGATAAACCCTTAATCTAAAATTTAATACAATAATTTTGAAGTACAAACAATTTATAACCTTGGAAATTTCTAAAATTATTATGAATGAAGAATCAATACCAAGATTCAAACAATTGCAATAATTTATAACTATACACATCTAGACATACATACATAAACACAAACATAAACACACACATACATATATTATTCTAAAATAAGAATCAATGCTATGAGTCAGACAATCACAATAGTCTTCAAATATGCATTGGATGATCTCTACTACAATGTTGGCATCTCCTAAGGGGTTGAGTTTTGTGTGTTTATGAGTAGTTTCTCTGGGTTCTCACCTAATCAACATTGAATTGTAATACATTTTCAATCTCATGAATGACTAATTTCACTAATATCCAACCAAACTTTTATAAAGAGTAAAGAAATCAATGATCTCCTGAACGCTCAAGACCTTTTTGTAATTCTACCACATGATCATATGGATCAATAGATCCATCATAACAGTTTTTCATGTAATTTTCCACTTGTGATGGCCAAAGGCATTCTACATGCAATCTTGAAAAACCATCTCTTGATATGGTATTCAAAGGTTTGCTAACTTAGTTCATTCCCATAGACATGTGATCCTCTCCAATTATATTATTTCTCTCAGCCACATTTTCTCCAAGGTCGCTTGGCTTCCCTTCTCTTGATGGATTTGATGATGATCCACTTGGGTTGCTTCCCTGAATTCATCGTATCAATTTCTTACTCAATTAATTTATGTTAAAGGCTCTATGTGTGTATTCAAGAGGGGAAAATGATGAAATTGTGCTTTATGCTCAAAGAACATTACCCTTTTGACATGAGGAGATCTAGAGTTCAATGTCAAGTACACTCAGTTGGTATCCTTATAAGACGAAGTCTTCTTCTAGGAGTCTATTAATTTCATGGGCTTCAAAGAAGTAATCAATTGTTGCTCTATCATCTACTGAGGCTGAATACAGTGATTTGGCTAATGCAACACAAGAAGCTATGTGGTTAAAATGTCTATACTCAGATCAGGGGTTACATAACTTAACTCCTCACATCTTTGATGATAATACAAGCTCACTTCACTTAGTAGCTAATCTAGTTTACCATGCTAGAACAAAGCATACTGAAGTCCACTATCACTATGTAAGAGAGAAGTTAATAACAAAGGACATTCAATTGTCCTATGTATCTACTAATCTTCAATGTGCAGACATGTTGACTAAGCCATTGGATGGTATTAAGTTAAGTAGATTCAAAGGCATGATTGGATTGCTAGAAACCAAGGAGGATTGAAGACTCAAGCATGCTAGGCTTGAGGGGGAGCTATTGTTGTATTTTCATCCAAGCCTAGTGCTTGATCACTTATTAATGTAAATCATTGGTTATGTATACTCTTAATGAGAGAAGCCATAGAAACAAGCTCTTGTAATATTTATTACTTGAAAAGTAACTACATCAAAGTAAATGTAAAAGGAGAAAAATCATGGCCTTGTTAGGCACGAATCATGAACCAAAGTAAGGAGAGATTGATTAGCAAGAGATTCCCCAAACTTGAGGGTATTTTTAGGTACAATCCCTCCAAATTTTGAATTCAAAAAATCCTATATATACACATATGGATAGTCGCGAAGATAGAGCACTTCAAGCTATATTATGAGGAGGCTTTGATCAAGTATCAAGCTATTGTTGAAGCACAAATTTTGCTCCTCCTTTCCAAGCTTCATGCCCATTCAATTCATGTATCATATCTGCAATAGAGATTGAGTTTCAAGACACATCTTGGAGTTTTGCTCATCTATTGCTACAGGTCTATGTTCATATTCTCAGTCAACTTCAATTATTGATTTCTCTGTGTATACTTAGTCTATTGATGAGATTTAAATTGTTATAGGTGATTTGCTAAGTCTAGTGTGCATCATATAAATTTTCATCATCATTGGTTCATTATTCTATGAGCCACATTCATTTGAAGTCACCCATGTATTCTCGCAGATGATTCCTGAAATGTCAAGATTACACCCCTATATTGCTAAACTTATTTCTCTCATAATGTTTCATCAAAATTCATCAAATTTGTTGATTTAGATTAATCATATATCTAATTAGAGATGCAAAATATCTTTGGTCAATTTCGAGTAGGCTGTGAGCTCTGAGTGAATTTTCAGAGTGCATCTCATCCAAAAATAGCAAGTTTTTCTACATCTGTTTTTTGTCAAGTAGTATGTTTTGATGAATCAATATGAGACTGATGTTCCAAAGCACTAGGGTGGTTTATATGTATCATTATCAAGCACAAGGTGTCTACTTAGCATCCTTGAAGCTATCTTGGCAGGTGTAGAGCGGGTTTTTGCAACACTAGGCACATCCTTGGAGTGTATCTACCATCTCTTCTCACACTTTTCATATCCAAAACCTTGAAATCCTCCTAGAAACTATATCATGAATCTTAGGAGATTAACTATATCCATATCAAATGGAAAAACTCAATTTAGATCACGTATGTATGTATCCATTGTTGAAGTTTGAGGTTTGTGGAAGCACATGAATAGCACAAGGAAGAAGAAGAAGAAGCTTGAAGCAAAACACACAATACTAAAAAAGTGACAAGCTATGTGGAAAGAGATCAATCCACGAAAGGAAGGAAACCCAAAGCTTTGTGGAAAGCTTCAAACTTCTTCAGAGGCAGTGCCTTTGTGAAAAGATCTGCAACATTATCTTGTGTGGGCACATATCCCAACCTGATCTCTCCATCAAAGAACTCTCCTTGGCATAATGATAATGCACCCCAATGTGCTTTGTGTGAGCATGGAACACATGGTTCCTCATAATTGCCAATGCACTCTGATCATCAATGAAGATGGTGGTGATAGAAGACTGACCAACACCTGAATTAGCCAAAAGGCATTTGAGCCACACACACTCAAGAGTCGCTATGAAAGCTATCTTATACTCAACCTCACAACTAGAAGTAGATACAATAGGCTAATTTTTGCTCAATCAAGATGTGCATGAGCTACCAAGCATGAAGGAAAAACATTAGTGGAAACAAAGCATGAAGGAAAACCACTAGTGGAGACACAAGTGTCATAGCAACTAGTCTAGCTAGACTCACAAAAAGCATGTAAATCTGGCGATAGTGATCCCCCCTTGGGATAAGAAAATTCAAGTAGAAAGGTACCACTCAAGTATCGAAAGATGCACTTGAATGTCTGCCAATGCTTGATAGCTAGGAAATGCACAAACCTACTCATCTATGAGACAACAAATTGAATATCAAGCCAAGTTATGCATAAGTAAATCAAGCATCCAATAGCCTAATTATAGAGAACATCATCAAATGCATCTCCAGCGTCATGAAGACTCGACTGTAAACCTCTTTCCATAGGATTGGCAATAGGTTGCAATCTTCAAGGCCAAAATGTTGCGATAATGTGTCAATATATTTTATTTGACATAGAGATATTCCAACATCAACTTGCATAAATTGAATGCCCAAATAATGATGCAAATGTCCCAAATTTGACATCTCAAATGAGGCATGCAAATCAGCCTTAAAACAAGCAATATGCTTCTCATTAGGACCAATGAAGAGCATGTCAACAATGTAAGAAACAATGATCAGAAGCACATCATTTGCATGCTCAATATATAAGGTGCTCTCAGTTAGAGTGTTCTCAAAAAAATGTGCAATCAAGTAGGTATGAATCTTTTCATACCAAGCATGTGGTGCTTGCTTCAAACCATATAATTCCTTTTTCAACTTGCATACTTTGTTTTCATGCCTTTTGTAGCTCAAGCGTAAGCACCACCTCCTTTACTTGTCAATCCGCGGAGACGTGAGGACTGGTATGAAGACCGTGAGCATGTGAAGGCACAAATGTGTGAGTGAGAAGCACACTAGCATGCATGCACATACACACACACACAAGGCAAGATCAAAGAGAGGAACAATGGAAAGCTTCGATTACAAAAGAGTTCTCTTACAAAAGCTCAAATCTACAACAAGATAACCCTCTAACAAGCTAACCTCAAAAATGAGATCTCTAGCTCTTTTTATAGTTTTTTTAGTAGTTTTGGCCCTGTCCAGACCTAGTGTCTAGCCTAGTTAAAAATTAGGTTCCAGGGCTTATTTGAGGGTTCAAATGGAGTCTAAAAATTATGGAGATTGGTAGGATGATACTTCTAATACTCATCAAGCTCAAGGACTCCTCGATTTGAAGAAAATGGAGTTATAAAAATATGAAATGGTATTTACAATGGATTTTGGTGATTAAAATCACTATTTTTATAGGGGATTCTTCTAAAAATTTGACATACACTTCTTGGAGCTCCCTATATGCTCCTCTTCTTGTGTGTCCACCTCTTTGATGCACTTCCATGCTTGTGCTTGACCTTGAGTTCCAACACTCGCCCCCCCTCTCGAGTCTGTCATCCCTGACATACCCTTGTTGTAAGGGTTGTTCATGTAGTGTTGTGAGAGGTAGTGTCCTTTCCTTTGTATGTGCTTCTTCCTTGGATTCCAGTGAGAATGGGTCATTGTGAGCTACCAAAAACTGCTAGTTGCTCAAAAAGAGATTGTCAAGATTGAGTTGGAGCAATTGCTAGCTTCAAATTGCTTCCTAGGTATTGATGTTGTCCCCGTGATATCCTCTAGATCTTACAAAGGTGATGTTCATTATAGTCATGCCAAGTACTTGTAACCCATAGTGAATGATGGGTAAGTGTGTTAGTGCATGGGTTGAAGAAAGCATGTGCCTTGTGCACGGCCTTGTAGTGTGGCCCTATGCATGCTTACTTGGAAAATGCATTGGAAGAAGTATGGTGTGAAAATTGGAGGTCTTGAGCTAAGTGCTCAAGGGTATGCTGACGAAGAGGTTTCCTAATCTATCATCAGCTAGTCTATCGTTGGCAATGAATGTCCGTGTTGATGATCAATTGATGAAATTCTTTGAGTGTCTGATCCTATCTCCTCGCATAAGAAGGAGTCTTCTCATCCAGTATACATACAAGGATTTGCAGGGTACCAGAACTACCCCTTGCATATACCTCCTTGGATGCTCTCATACATACAATAGTTAAGCATCACTCAAGTTGCGGACCTTCAAGATTTTCCCTCTGAAATAGTAGTTGTGGATGCCATGTTCATGCCAGGTTCTGGACATCTACCATATAAGGCATCAATAATATCGGCTGCTAGCCAAGACACACTTCTATCCAAACTGATAAATGCCCAGTCATCAATGATTCCACCTTCAACTAAGGATTGTTACATAAGAACAAGCTCTTATTTATGATAAATAACATGTGGAGGCACTCACATCTCCAAATTTAGATTTAGATAAAAGTAAGAAGGAAAGGAGAGGTGTCTATTTTTAGACAAGGAAGGCGCTTCTGTTGACAACCTCTCAATAAAAAGAGTGGTTCTCTCAGTGTAGGTGTCTAAATTGAGTGATTCTTGTTGCGTTGTGAAGCTTACAATTTTTACTATATAAGTGAATCAGTCGTTTTACAAATTTCAATGAGAAAACTCCATGCAAGTAGGCATTTTTGCAGATCTTCTTTATTGTGTCTATCTGGTGTCTCATCAGAGACATACCTCTCTTCAAACTTTCAAATCTCAGTCGTTATGAGGTCTTTTTGAGTGATTTCACTTGGAGGAATTTTCATAGTTCTCACAATTTCTATCTATATCAAAATTTTCCATAGATCTTTAAGTTTTCTTGCTACTGTACATCAGTTTTCAATTCAGATAGTTGGTCTTACCTTGCTGTTGCAGGCCTCCGCATACCTTGACTTTAAACTATTTGTTTAGGAGCTATACTCCACCTTTTTTGATGTTTTTTGTTTCTAAACCATGATAATCAGAGTCTACTTTCAGAATATATCATTAATTTCGAAAATTCTGCTCAGAGAGTTTCTGGTGGCTATTTTGCTACAGTGACCCATTTCTATGTTTGGAGAACAGTTTGTTTTTGAAGTTTGGAAATATTTGTTTGATCTTTTGAAGATCTTGGGAGGTCTCATCATGTTTTGTTGTGTACTTTGATATTTACAAGTTTGTAAACATAAAATTATGGTATAAGAGCTATTTTTTATTAGATCTTTCATAAAGCTTATTGAATTCTCTTCTTTGTTTATAACAATTCAACATGGCAGATTTGAGTGCATCGATTGAGAAGTTATCAGATGGGAGAAATTATCCCATGTGGCAATTTAGAATGGAGTTTTATCTCATGTCTAAAAGTCTTTGGGGATTGATAACAGGTATAGAAGTGAAGCCGGTATTACGAGAAGCTCCTACACAAGCTGATCGAGCAAGAGAGCAAGAATAGATCGAAAGAGACAAAAGAGTTGTGTTTATTATATCACAAACAGTTTTGAATACTATGCTTGGGCATATAAGAGGTTTGAATACTAGTAAAGAGGCTTGGGAGTCTCTAGAAAGGCTATTTGCAACTACCAACAAAGCAAGACAAACACAACTTATTGGTGAGTTGACAAGAGTAAAAAAGAAGTCGCGATAATCAGTTAATGATTATGTTCTTGAGGTAAAATCTCTTATTGAAGCATTAGCCTCTATTAATGCATCTCCTAGTGAGGATATAAAGTTTAATAGCATGTTAAATGGCTTGAGAGAAGATGAAAGATGGAAGTCTTTCATTACATCTATCATGGCTCGAGAGAATCTACCATCCTTTGAAGATTTACAAACGCTCATGATGACTGAAGAAATCAACATAGAAGGTGGAAACTCTTATCATTCACAAAGAGGTAGTCAAGGACAAGCTCTTTATACTTCATCAAATAGATCAAGAGGTAGAGGAAATTGGAGAGGAGGAGGAATATTCAACAACAATCAAGAGGAAGAGGAAGCTTTAATGTGACTAGAGAAGGAAGAACAACACAACAAAGTCAAAAGACTCAACCAAATCAGCAAGGTAACTTGAATTGCCATTATTTGTGAACTTACACAAACCAGATTCAAGAGTCACAGTTGCTACAGGAGATAGTACTGAGCATGAAGTACTTTACATTGGTGATTGTCCACTTAATGAACATGTAACTCTTAGAGATGTTTTGTTTGTTCCTACTATTACAAGAAATTTGATTTCAGTTGGACAAATGGAGGACAATGGAGTGAAGATTGATTTTGACAATAATCAGTGGCAGGCTTATCAGAAGAAGGATGGGAATTTTGTTATAAAAGGAAAAAAGGTAAACAGATTATATACTTATGAAGTTGAAGTTCCATATTATGCAGGTTATACAATGGTTAATGGGATGCAAGTAAGTCAATTGGACTTATGGCATAAAAGATTAGGACACATCAGTGTTGGCAGGTTCAAGGATATTGCAAAGAAATCATTGGTTGAAGGTTTACCACAACTACCTAAGCAAGATTTGGATTTTGTTTGTGAGGAATGTCTGTTTGGAAAACAGGTACGAAGTCCTTTTTCAAAAGCAGGATTGCAAAGCAGAGGTATTTTGGATTTGATTCATATTGATGTGTGGGGTCCATCTCAAGAAGAGTCCATGGCAGGTAGCAAGTACTTTGTAACATTTATTGATGAATTCTCAAAGTAACATTCATTTATTTTATGAAATACAAATCCGAAGTGTTTGACATGTTCAAGAAGTTTAAATCAATGGTTGAAAAGAAAACAGGTCGAAGCATAAGAAGGTTGAGATCAGATGCAGGAGGTGAATATTTTTCTAATTAAGAAATAGGTATATCTTGGAGATGGGTAGGTGCATGTTAAATTAAAAGGA
The DNA here is from genome assembly GCA_020310875.1 of Ceratopteris richardii. NCBI lineage: Eukaryota > Viridiplantae > Streptophyta > Polypodiopsida > Polypodiales > Pteridaceae > Ceratopteris > Ceratopteris richardii. The sequence continues at coordinate 137,690,157 of CM035437.1, forward strand.
CTTACCACTTATTTTTTGGGCTGAAACATGCAATATGGCAGTTTATGCGATGAACAGGTTACCACCTACTCAAAGTCATGTACAGAAAGCACCTTATGAATTGTTTTATGGATCAAAACCAGATATTGCTAATTGTAGAATTTTTGGAAGCACATGTTTTGTTCATGTTCCACAACAGTTAAGGTCAAAGTTGGATCCAAGGTCACAAAAAAATGGTTTTTATTGGTATGGCAGAAGGGCAACCAGGATGTAGATGTGTAAACCCAGATACGGGAGAGGTAATTGTTTCAAGAGATGTTATTTTTCATGAAGATAAATCTTGCTATAAACATGAAGTGCAGGTAGATGAAGAAGAAACTACAAGAATTCACAAAGAAGAGCCAAGTTCTCCAAGCTCACCAGAAAGTCAAATTACACATGAAGAAATAACTCCCCCCAATCAAAAGTTGAAGAAAATTCTCGATTTGATTTCAAAGGAAATTGAGTCACAGGAAGAAGAAAGTGAAGGTTCTACATCAAGAAGAACTCAAACTCAAAGGCAAGAAAAGCATGGTAGGACAAGAAGCCAATCAAGGTATCTAGTAAGAGAAAGAAGGCAACTGCAAAAATTTTCTCATGAAGCTTATTTGGCAAAACTTCTTGAGGAGCAAGAACCAACAACTTTTAAAGAAGCATCAAAGGTAAAGAAATGGGTTAAAGCAATGGATGAAGAAATGACAGCTTTGTATGAGAACAATACATGGAGTTTAGTTCCAAGGCAACCTAACATGAAGGTAATCCGTAACAAATGGGTGTAGAGGATAAAGAGAAACAGTGATGGTTCAATAAGTAGATATAAAGCAAGGCTTGTTTGTAAAGGTTATGCACAGAGTTATGGCACCAATTATGAGGAGACATTTTCTCCTGTTGCCAAGATATCAACAATAAGGACATTAATAAGTGTTACTGCAAGCAAGGTATGGAACCTTTATCAATTAGATATAAAAATGCATTTTCTCAATGGTGATTTAAAAGAAGATGTGTGCATGGAGCAACCAGCAGGTTATGAAGATCCCCAGAAGCCTAGGCATGTATGTAAACTCTTGAAAGCATTGTATGGTCTTAAGTAGGCTCCAAGGGCTTGGAATTTTAGATTGGTAAAGTTTCTTGAAAAGCAGAGATACAGGTGTTCAAATGCAGATACTTCTTTGTATGTTAAGGTTGAAGGATCATTGATTGTTTATATCTCAATTTATGTGGAAGACTTGATAATAACAAGAAACAATGAAGGTGAGATAGCCAGGATGAAAGCAGAGCTTGGATCTAAATTTAAAATTTCAGATTTAGGAGAACTGACCTACATTCTTGGAATCGAAGTTATGAAGAAGGAAGATGGTGTATATCTTCTACAAAGGAAGTATATTTTAGATTTGTTAAAGAAATATGGCATGGAACATTGCAAGAGTATCAGAAATCTGATGGAACCCAATGTGAAGTACAGTGCTGAAGATGGTGAACCTTTAGAAGATCCACTTATCTATAGGTCTTTGATTGGTTCTCTTATATATGCAACTTTAACAAGGCCATATATTACATTTAGTGTAAGTACATTGTCTCAATTCATCAACAAACCCACCGATGTACATATGCAAGCAGCTAAAAGGGTCTTGAGATATTTGAAGGGTACATTCAATGAAGGTTTGGGATATAAATATCATGAAGGTATGGATTTGAAAGCATACAGTGATGCAGATTGGTCTTGAAATAAGGATGAGAGAAGGAGTACAGGTGGATATCTGATATTTGCAGGTAATAATTTGGTTTCATGGAGTTCTAAAAAACAACCCACAGTAGCACTTTGAAGCACATAAGCTGAATATAGAAGCCTTACAAATGCAACATGTGAGATTATGTGGTATTTGAAGCTTTATGAAGATATGAATCTATCTACAACACGTTCATTACTCTTTGGAGATAATGTAAGTTCATTACAACTCGCGTCTAATCCAGTGTACCATGCAAGAACCAAATACATTGAAGTACACTATCACTATATCCGAGAGAAGGTGGTGAATGAAGATATTGATATTCAACACGTTGGAACTAAAGATCAATTAGCAGACATACTCACAAAAGCAGTGGATGCTCAGAAGCTCAAGCGAATCAAAGTTCTACTTGGAGTCAAAGCTTTGGATTTAGAGCTTGAGGGGGGCAATGTTACATAAGAACAAGCTCTAAAATATTATTTTGTAGGCTTATGGAGTTTATTATTTATGATAAATAACATGTGGAGGCGCTCACATCTCCAAATTTAGAGTAAAAGTAGATAAAAGTAAATAAAAGAAAGAAGGAAAGGAGAGGTGTCTATTTTTAGACAAGGAAGGAGCTTCTGTTGATAGCCTCTCAATAAAAAGAGTGGTTCTCTTAGTGTAGGTGTCCAAATTGAGTGATTCTTGTTGTGTTGTGAAGCTTACAACTTGTACTATATAAGTAGATGAGTTTTTCTACAAATTGTAATGAGAAAACTCCGTGCAAGTAGGCATTTTTGCAGATCTTCTTTCTTGTGTCTATCCAGTGTCTAATGAGAGACATACCTCTCTTCGAACTTTCATATCTCAGTCGTTATGAGGTCTTTTTGAGTGATTTCACTTGGAGGAGTTTCCTTAGCTCTCATACGTTCTATGTATATCAAAATTGTCTATAGATCTTTACGTTTTCTTGCTGTTGTACATCAGTTTTCAATTTAGATAGTTAGTCATAGCTTGTTGTTGGAGGCCTCTGCATACCTTGACTTTAAACTATTCGTTTAGGAGCTATACTCCACCTTTTTTGATGTTTTTTTGTTTATAAAACTCAGAGTCTACTTTTAGTATATATAATTAGTTTTGACAAATTCTGCTCAGAGAGTTTCTGGTGGTTATTTTGCTACAGTGACCCATTTCTATGTTTGGAGAACAGTTTGTTTTTGAAGTTTGGAAATATTTGTTTGATCTTTTGAAGATTTTGGGAGGTCTCATCATGTTTTGTTGTGTACTTTGATGTTTACAAGTTTGTAAACATAACAAGCATGACTCATTCATGTTCCATGAGCCAAACTTGGGAACAAGCTCTCACTCTCTCTCTCTCTCTCTCTCTCTCTCTCTCTCTCTCTCTCTCTCTCTCTTTCTCTCTCTTTTTCTTCTTCTTCCCACCTTGTTTTAGAGGAACGATGGCACAAAACAAGAAGAAGGATGTTAGAAATAGTAAAAATAGTTGACATATGTCAATGTGCTCTTGTGCATGGGACTCTCAAATGTGTCTATGCACGGTTGTGTAATGTGGCCCTATATTAATGCATACTCTGGAAATGCATGACCTGAATGGTGCAAAAGACAGGGTTGTGCAAGGAGCACATGGTTGTTTCTTGTCGAGGCTTTCGATGTTACTTGCGAATGTTGATGTCATCTTTATTGGAGGTATCTATTGGATCTCTAGATGACAACTGATCATTCCTCCTTATAGGGATCCATTTGAGAACCATGTTCAATTGCCTAAAGATCACCTTAGGCTTCTTCATCTCCAGATGGTTTCTTAAATTTTGTATAACACGTGGTTGGTTATTTGGTTCTACGGGGGCTACTAGTGCTTTTGGCTTCCATACCCATACCATTGTTGCTGGTCTTCTGACTCTTGTTGAAGAGAGGAGTTGGTATGCTTTTGGCCTTAGTGTTTGATGCTGACCCTTGCCTTGCCTTGGCTTCTTTATTTAGACTTTTCTCATGTGGGAGAGCATAGGTTGTTGCATATCTAAGAGTTTCTTGGATACCCATATTTGTAAGTGTCCTTCTTGAGCTGCAGCTAATTCCTTAGGCACCCAAACTTGTTAGATACCTTGTGGTGGAGCTTGTCCTAGCTTCTTCGTTTGTCTTTTGGCCTGGTTGGCTTGCTTGGATGGGAATTGTGGGGGCAAGGCCGGTGGTTGTCCTCCTTTCTGTACCCAGATCTGCTTCATGCCCGGAGTTGCTTTCTTGTTGAATGATATCTTTCTATTTGATATAGTAGTTGTCTTGAACTTTTGTGCTTGCCTTTGAGGTGGAGCTACTATGGCTGCATTAGTCTTTGAAGAAGAAGAGAGATCCACATGCCTGTGAGTCTGTTCTTCCAAGATTGAGTCCTTCTGCATCATGGAGCTTTTGACACATACAACATCTTCTTCTATAAGATTAGTTGTAGAAGAACTAAGAGAATGTGTGACACCTGGATTTGTGAGCATGTAGTTATCTAATTCTAATGTAATGCATTGTTCATGTAGCCAAACTTGAAGAAGTTGATTTCTTAGGTTTAAGTTGACTGCATGGTCATAGATCCAATCTTGACCCAAGACAAATTGTTCCGTAAGATCCTCATCTTGACACACTAGCATTTTGACTCTCATTGGGAGAACTTGAAGATAGATGGGAAGCACCACCTGGCCCAAACAAGGGGTTTCCACACCTCCTAGCCCTATGAGATAGGCTTTGATGGGATTGATATTCAATTAAAAGTCATGGCATTATGAAAGTCTAACTGCACTAGTTGCTGCACCTAAGTCAATCAATGTTGTCATAGTCCTTACATTCTTTCCTTGTCGTACCTCCATGGTCACAAAAGGACGTTGGTCAATTATTCGGGAAGCACTTGCACCTGATGTTTGGCACATGGCCATGTGATATCGTGGGGCTTCAGGATTGACATCTAGGCCTAGTCACCTTAACTTATTTTTCCTAATGCACTCTCTAGCCTCTGCCTGTGCTTCTTCTCTAACTCTCAACTCTTCTTCGTTTCTCTTCTTAGTAGGTTTGAGTCTCATTAGCATATCCTCTATAAGAGGTTCTTGATACCGTTTGACACTACATCCACTAATATAGTTTGGCAAAATGTCACCTTCTAGCATGGCCAATTGAACCACACCACTAGTGGAAACTCTATTAATGATCATGGGTCCATATCCTCTTTTCTCCAATTTATGGGCATGTTGCTTTAGTGTGTAAACCAACACTAGGTCTCTCTCTTTCAACCCTTTATCCTTGATGTATGCATCAAAATATGCCTTTTGTCTTTTCTTTGTAGGATAGATGCCTACTGCCGCTCGTAGCCTCATCTCACCTAAGCGTTCTAGATCAAAGATCCTAGAGGACAACTCGTGTCCATTCCACTCATGCTCTTGTGCCACTTTTAAAGCTGGGATTAGGAAGTCCAATGGTAGCACAACATTCTATCTGAAGACCATCTGAAAATGGGGTGGCATTGAGCACCGTTTTGTAGGAAACTCGATAAGCCAAACATCATGATGAGGTTGTTTATCCCAATCAGAGCATTCATTATTTACTAGTTTTGTCAATACAGGATCTTATTTGTGCTCTCGGCTTGTCCGTTAGCTTGTGGATGATAGGGGGCAGACTTCTTATGTATCACCAAGAATTCTTGGAGAAGATTTTCAATGAATTCATTCAAAAAGTGTGTGCCTCTATCACTCACTAACTCTATTAGTAGTCCAATCTCGTGAACACATTCTTGAACAAGAACTTAGCCATTGTTTGAGCATCATTCTTTGTCGTGGCTTTTACTTCTACCCACTTTGTAAGGTAATTTGTGGCTACAATAATGTACTCTGCATGGGAGTTTCTAGCTGGGGGGTTAATAGGACCAACAAAGTCTATACCCCACTTCGAGAATGCGCATCCTCCCATCATTGGTCTCAAAGGCATCTCGTCTCGCCTTATCAAATATTGCGCACATTGGCATGTATCACATTTCTTCACATAGGTATGGGCATCTATATGAAGAAAGGGCCACCAAAGCCCTGAGAATAGAATGCTCTTGATCCATGCTTCTTTTCCTTGCTAGACTAGCCTCATTAGGTGGTGTTCTTGATCTCATAAATTCTCCCAATGGAGAGCTCCAATCTAGAATTAATAGCATGTGATAAACGGTAGCATGCTCCACTGGGGGTTTTTCTTGGCACACCGGACAATTTTAATCCACTCATGTATTTCTTTGTCCATACTAGGCCAATACACTCCTAAACGTTTTAGATTTTGCAATGTTCGTTGTTTAGAGTAGTGATTTCCTAGCAATCCTTCATGGGCTTGTTGCAACCAACTGCTATGTTCATCATTCTCAACACAACAAGCTAATACACCCTCCGTATCTTTTTTGTACATACTTCCTACCAATATTTGATAGTTTTGTGATCTTACAATCTCCTCTTTGTTAGTTTTCACATTCTTAGTTGCAGCTCCAAAGGTTAGGATAGGTACCAACTTATTTTCCCATTTAGGAACAACTTCTAAATTGAACAGATAAGCATCAGGAAGTTCATCAGACACTCCTTGCAGTGACTCCCCTGAAGTGATGCAAGAAAGATGATCTGCCCTGAGGTGGGTTCTACCTTTCCTGACAACAACTTTGAAGTCGTATTCCATTAGTAAGAGGAACCATCTTACTATGCATCTGTATCGCAAGGTTTATTGAACAAATATAATAAAGCTTGATGATCAATGAAAAACTTGAACTTGTTGGCCAATAGGTAGTGTCGAAAATTCTTCACAGCATATACCATGCCTAAGCCTTCTCTTTCAGTTGTTGTGTAGTTTCGTTCGGCTGCGTTTAGCTGTCTACTTGCATATGCTATGGGCAAATCTAAATTTCCTTCACCTGTGGGTTGTGCTAGCACAAATCCTATTGCATGATTGGATGCATCCACATGGACATGGAATGGTTTATTCCAATCAGGAGTGGTCAGTATTGGTGCTATGCACAAACATCTTTTCAGCTCATTGAAGGAAGTTTCACATTTGTCGTTCCACTCAAAATTTGTCAACAAAGCATAAAGAGGTTTAGCTATGATTGCATACATGTGGATAAACCTAAGGTAATAACCACAATGTCCCATAAAGGCTTGTACCTCTTTAACATTCCTTGGTCTTGGCAACTTTGCTATGGCTCTTAATTTTTCCTCATATGTTGCTATACCGTTCTTAGAAACAATATGACCTAAGATTTTACCTTGATGTACCATGAACACACATTTTTCGGGGGTTCAAACACACTCGATATTCTCTACACTTGTTGAAGATCTGTCTGAGATCAGGGATATGGTATCTTCTTTCTTGAGAATTAGCACATAGATCATCCACATATATTTCTAAGATCTTATGCAAGAACTCTTTGAAGACATGACACATGAGCCTTTGGAATGTTGCAGTTGCATTGGTGAGTCCAAATGGCATCACACGAAATGCAAAGATTCCCACTCGATGGAAAAAGTAGTCTTATGTTGATCTTCTGGGGCAATGGCTACTTGGTTGTAACCTGAAAATCCATCAAGGAAGCTATAAACTTCCTTTCTTGCAACACGCTCCAATAAATTTTCAGTTATTGGAAGCAGATAACTATCTCTAATCATAGCGGCGTTAACTTTTTTAAGGTTAATACACACTCACAACTTTTCGTTGTTCTTGGGCACCACTACAATGGGGGACACCCATTCAGTATGCTCAATCTCATAGATAAATCCAGCTTCAATCAACCTATCAATTTCTTCTTTTATTTTGGCTGCATAAGTGTCATTTTATGTGTAGGGCTTCTATTTGGTGGGCTTGGACTTAACTATCATAGGGATCGTATGAGAGCATATTCTCAGATGTACTCCCTTCAAGTCTCTATATTGCCACACAAACATGTCCCTATATTCCCTTAATAAAGCTACAAGCTCTATTTCTTCTTCTGCACTTAGGTCTTCTCCTATTTTCGTACATCGCTCTTCATTCTCTTCAATGGTTACAACAATCTTTTTGGTCTTTTGTTTATTATCATATGCTTCTCCTATGGTGGCCTCTCTGTTAGGCATTCGTACCAAAATTTTTTGGTCTTTGTTGGAAGTGGTCAGGGCAATCAAGGACCTACAAGACAAGGGAGCCAACGAGAAGGGCCAAGCAGAAAAAGTAGTCAAAGAAGATCTGGCAAATAGGCCATCATTTTTTCTTGAATTAATATTTTCCAAATAGTGATTTTAGTCATTCCACACCATTGTAAATACCATTCCACCCTTTTGTAACTCCATTTTGTGCAAGCCAAGGAGTCCTTGAGCTTGAGGAGCATTAGAAGTACCTACTTATCAAAGAATTAGTGATTTGTGAGGTCCCTACACGTGTGTTTTGAGAAAAATCCTGTGATCTGTTAGCCTGTTTGAACCTTGTTTTAACTCCAAAACTCTGAGCTGTCATAACTTCCTCATACAAAATCCGTTTGGGGTGATCTTAGGCTTGTTGGAAAGCTCATTAGATATAGTAATTTTAAGTTGACCATCCCCAGGGGGAACAAAACTGAGGGATCTCTAGAATTGTTTTCCATAAAGACAAAAGGCTAATTGATATCTGAGTGACGTGAATGAAAGTAATTGCTCTGTCATTTGAATTTAAGTCTTGAGCTAACTTTGGGACTTTTACAGGTCCATTGAGAGCACTAGAGGGCATCCAAAGCAAGGGCATTCCGCAAGCTTGAGAATGGGGTTCTTGAGCACTAAAGAGCAAGGAATCAGCGAGTGAGGTTGGATTATTCTCAACTCCCTTTGTCAATTCCTAGCTCAGAGCAAAGTGCGAGTAGTGCTAGAAGTAAGTCAGGGCGACAATAGGCATCTATCAAGTTGAAGACTACCTAAGCACTCAAGTTCAAGCGGAAACATAATCTCTCTGTGCGATTGATAACTGTAAAGGAAAAAGACCTTAACGTGGTACGAACAACTTAAAGTGCAGAAAGTCACGCAAGTATTCTTGACAATGTGATATCAGACAAGATCATAAACACGGTAATTAACTAAAAAAGAACTAAGTGACTGATACAAATTGATCAGCAACGAGGTTGTACGAAAAAGTGGGATTATTCGGTTAGGCATATGAACCTTAGGTCAGGACGACACCTAGGGAGAGATAGACAGAGTCTTAGGTCTTTAGAGGCTAGTATTAATCATACTGCTAGGTCTTGGGCCCAGCAGTTGAGCCACCATTCATACTACCCTAGCTCTGAAACCAGTGATTCCGAGATGTCTCAAGGTATGGAGAGACCTACAGGAAGTTCAGGAGTGCCATATTTACATAGGGTAGCAGCCCCCTACAAGACACAGCTGGAATACCTTAGGACCAACTGATTAGGTGCTAGCATCTATGAGGACGGCCTAGGAAGATCTGTGGTCCAAATTAAAAACCTTGACCAACCCATTGGAATTGAACATCCAACTGTCAAGTTTGAAAATGGAGCATACCTAGACAAAGAAGGAACCATATATGTAGTAACCAGTCACCCAGATAGAACTAACGAATTCGGGAATGTGATTCCAGAGACGGACATAGGTGACCTAGAGCAAGGAAACATAGGTGGAGAGCCTAAAACACCTCGAGGCAAATCTGTTCTTACTAGAATTATCACGCCAGAGTGGATTCCTCAGGACAACAAGAGCATAGATCTACTTCTAAATCGAGAGACTAATGAAGCCTTTTGGAGGTATAAACCTGATCAAACAAATGAGGTGGGAGCACTCATGATCTATGAGTTCAAAGATCCTGATAGCCCAGGCAAAGTGACCTACCTAGACAATACTTCAGAGAGGATCTTTGTGGTCACAGAGCATGGTAGGCATGCCTACACTTGGAAGGGAGAATTTATTTTCCCCCAACCAAGATCTAATGTTTCTTATGGCCATCCAGGAGCTGGAATGTCCCAAGATCATGGAGCTCAAAGAGACAGGAATAGAGAAAGACCTGAGGTAAGTTTTGCTAACCCATTGGGAAGAGAAAGGATGAGAACAGAGACAGATAGAGAAGAAACTGAGAGACCAAGACCCCCGAGGAACCTAAGAAATGCTGATGAATTCCCTCTACCAAGACCTAGGGAACACACTAGAACTTTGAGACCTACACAACTAGTTAAGTCCATGAAGAACTACTTCGATGGCACTGGAGACCCATATGATCATGTGGCCGAGTTTAGGCAAGTCTTGAGAGTTGAGCAAGTGGAGGACCTATTCACACAATACAATGCCTTTGGTCTAACCCTTAGGAACACCGCTCTCACGTGGTTTCAATCATTAAATGAGAGACATTTCAGGAACATAGACCAACTTTTAGAGGCTTTCATTATTGAATTCTCTAAGAGTGGCATAAGGCATAGCACTTCCTCACTGATTCACAGCTTCAAGCAAACCCCTAAAGAGACGGTTAGACTTGCAAGAAGAAGGTTTAGGCAATACTTAGAGAGATGCCCTATTCCTGAGTTACCCACTCCAGCCAAACAAGTGGCTTTATTCCTAGAAGGATTGCTAAGTACCAAATTGAGATCATATGTGTACTTAAAGGACCCTAGGACCATAGAAGAGTGTGTACGCATGTGCATCGACATCGAGGATAACCTAGAGGAGGAACTGGAGCTTTCAAAAATCTACAGAGATTTAGATAGTTCTACTAGCCTCTCTTCCATGCAATCCACATCTATTGAGGAACTCGCTGAGAAAGTAGCTCAAAAACTAGGTGTCTCTAGAAAACAAATTCCAAGATTTGCCCCAGTTAAGCGGTGTTATACTTGTGGAGGTGAACATATGGTGAATGTTTGTCCCATTATGGCTCAACCCCAAGTGAATCCTAGTAGCCAGTACTGCACCATAGAACGAAGATACACTAATCGCACTGTGCAAGATTGCCCATACAATAAGCAAGCGGTTGGGAAAACCTACCCTCAGCCCTATCCACAATAGGGAAGATACCAGAACCAATGCCCACCACAACAATATGGCAGACCACAACATCCCTATCAGCAACCCCACCAAAATCAGCAAAGGCCTCAGCCTGTGTTAGCCCAACAACCTCCAGCTCTAGCCAATGTGATCCCAATAAAGTATGCAGTTGCAGAAGAGAACTTGAATAGAGCCATAGTGCCAGTAACACCATTGCTTTCAGAAAGTGACCCTAGTGACCATAGCTTTGATTCTACACATATAGATAGCCCCAAGGCCTACTACATGCAGTCACCTGAGCATAACGAGTCATATTACTTTGAAGAGCCAAGTGAACATAATTGGGAGCCAGAGTATGCCAATGTCATGTACACAAATCCCAACCCTAGACCTCAACCTAGGCAAGTAAGACCCCCATTCCCTAGAGGACCATGCTACAGATGTCAAGGAGATCACCTCATTCATGATTGCGCCATGCCTACACCTACACAACCCCAGTCAGTAACAATCAAGGGCTTTTGTCAAGATTGCGGAAAGGAGCATCTCTTACGAGATTGCCCAAAGAATCCCAATAACATGCCAAAAATCACTCCTATTAACGTTATTGGGTTGGTAATAGATTCCACAGGAAGTGTCACTTCCACTGCACCAGTGCAAGTGGTCACTAGAGCCCAAGCTTTGCAGCAACACCAAGGTGTAGGCCATGAAAAGAGTTCTGAGGCTAGTGAAACTGAGAGCATACCTAAGAAGAGGACTAGAGCTTGGAAGGATAGCTGCGAAAGAATGAAAAGACAATGGGCAAAGAAGATGAGTGAACTTGAGGAAAGTCTAAGAGAAACAAAAGCCAAGATAATTGAACTCACATCTCAAACTCCCTCTCACACTACCCCACCGCCACCATTCCCATCTCCATGCAATCCACCACCTTCCAACCCGCCTCATACGACCTCACCACCCCCTAGAGTAGGATCAGTTTTAGCATATCCCACTCCCTAGGACCTAAATATGGTGCTTAAAGCATATCAGGCCAGAATCCAAGAAGGGCCAAACGTAACCGATCATGAAAAGTGTTACCCTAGAGCGGAACTAGAGCTGGAATGAACTAAAATTTGTGCTAAGATGGTGGAATTGGCTCAAACCATGTTTGAAGCCAGTCGCCTCTTTAACATCTCTAGTTCAGCTAAGACGCAGTTGCACTTTGATGGACTGCTAGAAAGATTGGAGAGGCTAATTGCACAATCAGAAAAGGAACCCACCCCTCCAAATAAGCGCAAGGCAAGTGAAAGGATAAGCCTTCCTCCACAGGAAGCTTATGTGCCTAACTCCACAGAACCAGACATATCTTCTTCTATGAATTGGTACACACCAGAATTCCTACGAGAGATTCAAGAAGAAAAATGGGCTAAAGAGAGTGAAGTCCCTCCTCCCATTGAACTTGTGGATGACGCGCATGATCAATTCCCACAAGACATTCCTTCCATTTACATGAATTGCCCCATTTCACAGGCCCATGGGAAGCTAAGTCTACGTGTATGAGAGCACCCACAGTCATGGTAAGAAACTAAGACTCAGTCATACCTAGGAATACGGAGGTAGTAAAGAATACTAAAGTGCAGTGCAATCTCACTTTAGAAGAGTTACTCAAGGTTAGGCCAGAACTGTGGAAACATGTAGCCAAACAAGTACCAGAGATAGCTAAACTGCATTACCAGGTAGGTTCTCATAGAACAGTGCCAGAAATACCCTTGGACAAGATAGGAGACATGAGTGAAGGAGAAGAAGGAAAAACCTATCTTCCCATTACCCACCAGGGGTACACAACCAAGGCAATTCTGGACTCAGGCACAGGAGTTGCAATTGCTACCACTTCCCTATGGAAGCGATGGGGCAAGCCAGCACTCAGGCCAACGAGAATAAAATTGCATATGGCTGACGGTCACATAGAGAGACCCTTAGGGCTGTTAGAAGGAATAACTCTCACTACTTGTGGTGTAGAGTTTGAGCATACCTTTGCTATATGTGACTTTAGCAAAAATCATTCCTATGAGATGATTTTGGGAAGACCATTTATGCGATAGTTGCAAGTGGTACAAGATTGGGGAACCAATTCCTCGTATTTGCAACACTTAGGTGTCATGACCAAAGTGAATCTCAAAGATTACTCTCATAGAGACGTACCTCCCATCCAATGGAACCCCATCCATAGAGCCAAAGAGGATACTGAGTCAGTGCATTCCATGGGATCAGGATCCTCCTGGATGCATGAAGACACCCACTTATGGATGTGCAAAGTAGCAGTAGAAGAAGAGAGGAGAGAAAAAGCCAGAGAGATAAGTGCGAAGGAAACCCATAGATCAATTCAAGACCCAGCCTATGCACCTGTAGTATTTCCTGACGAAGAACTTGAGCCTCACGGCTGGGCAAAAATCTTAGCAACAATGGATGTAGCCATCAATGAGGAACAATGGACACCCCACTGTGATGAGGATGGCTATGACATTTCAGTCTTCTCAATAGAACCAATCATGGGAGATGCAGTTTTAGAAGAATGCGAACCTAGCCCTGATGCATTTGAGGATGCAAGTGACTCTGATCTAGAGTCAATCATCATGGACCCACCCTTTGCATCAGATGAGGAATACTTCTATGAGGTAGAAGCTCACCCTTAGAGACACGCAGAAATTATAAACGAGGTGAGATTAACCACACAAGTGACCACCAAGAGTGAAGGCAAGAAGAGGAAGAAGAAAGAAGTCACACCAAGTTTGAGGTCCGTGAAAACTTTAAGAAATATGAAATAGACGATAGAAGAGTCATGATAAGAATGCCTAAACGTGAGGTGCAATCAGGAGAGGCCTATGATAACAAAGAAACCACCAAGAAAATAGTTGTAGCCATAGAAGAAGGAGAGGAGAGATGCACTTACATAGGACATGACCTGACAGAAGAAGAAGAGCAAGAGCTGATAGCTTTGCTGAGAGAGTACTGAGATGTATTCGCTTGGAGCTATAAGGATTTGAAAGGTGTAGACCCTGACATATGCTCGCACACTATCCCCATGACCTCAAATGCCAAACCCTCTAAACAAAAGCCATACACATATAATGATAATTATGCTGCAAGGATTAAAGAAGAGATAGATCGCTTGGTTGAAGCTGGATTCATCTATGAAATTGAGCACACTTAGTGGGTATCCCCCATTGTAGTGGTGCCCAAAAAGAATGGGAAGCTACGAGTGTGCATTAACTTGAAGAAGGTTAATGGAGCCACTATTCGAGATAATTATCTACTTCCTATCACTGAGCATCTATTAGAAAGAGTAGCAGGCAAGGAAGTGTACAGCTTCCTTGATAGATTTTCGGGCTACAATCAAGTAGCCATAGCTCCAGAAGATCAGTATAAGACAGCTTTTGCCACAGAGTGGGGCATATTTGCCTTCCGAGTAATGCCATTTGGTCTCACCAATGCACCCGCTTCATTTCAGAGACTGATGTGTCATGTATTTAAAGAATTCTTGAGGAAGAATTTAGAGGTCTATGTTGATGATCTTTGTGATCATTCCAACATTAGACAAACACATATACCTGAACTCAGGCAAATCTTTGACAAATGTAGAGAATATCAAGTCTGCTTGAACCCAGAAAAGTGTGTTTTCATGGTCAGGCAGGGCAAGATTCTGGGACACATAGTGTCAAAGAATGGCATATCTAAACAGACGAGGAAAAAGTTAGAGCTATTTCAAAGCTACCTAGGCCAAAGAATGTCAATGAAGTACAACCTTTCATGGGGCATTGTGGTTATTACCGACGGTTTATACACATGTATGCCATCATAGCAAAGCCTCTGTATGGACTTTTAACCAATTTCGAGTGGACTAAAGAGTGTGAGAACTCCTTCAATGAGCTTAAATGACGATTATGTTCAGCACCAATCTTGACCACACCAGATTGGAATAAGCCCTTTCATGTTCACGTGGATGCATCCAATTATGCTATTGGATGTGTACTTGCACAACCTACTGGTGAAGGTAATATGGATCTTCCAATTGCCTATGCTAGTAGACAATTGAATGTAGCTGAACGAAATTATACCACCACTGAACGAGAAGGTTTAGGCATGGTGTATGCGGTTTAAAAGTTTAGACACTATTTGCTTGCAAACAAGTTTAAATTTTTTATGGATCATCAAGCACTGTTGTACTTGGTAAACAAGCCATGCAACACAGGTAGATTGGTGAGATGGTTTCTCTTCCTAATGGAATACGACTTTGAGGTTGTGGTGAGGAAAGGAAAGACTCACCTGAGAGCATACCATCTCTCTAGGCTCACATCTGGAGAAGCCCCACAAGGAGTATCAGATGATCTTCCTGATGCTTACTTGTTTAATTTGGAAGTTTTACCTCAGTGGGCTAAGACACTAGTGCCAGTATTGACATACATGCCTAAACATCCAATAGTAAACACTCAAGATAGGGAGATAGTAAAAACCCAATAATACCAGATCATGGCAGGAAGTATGTACAAGCATACAGATCAAGGGATCCTAGCTTGTTGTGTGGAGGAGGATGAGTACGTAAAATGGGTGCAATTAGAACATGTAGGTGCATTAGAGCAACACTACTCAAAGCAACGAACCCTACAGACACTAAGGAGACTCGGAGTGCATTGGCTGACTATGGAAGCTGATGTCCATAAATTATGCAAGGAATGCCTGATCTGTTGCACTGAACCACCCGTGGAGCATGCCACTCTTTATCAAGTGTCCATAGTTCCAGATTGGAGTGAACCACTAGTAGCCTTCTTGAGGACGAAAACATTCCCTCAAGATATGACTCTGACAAGGCAAAGAAGTTTAGAACAAGAAGCCCTAGACTACTCACTCATTGGTGATAATCTATACAAGCGTGGTAAAGATGGTTACCTCAGGTTATGTGTCCATGAGAGCGAATACCTCAAGATATTGGAAACTGCTCACCAGGGTGTCGCAGGAGGACACTTTGCACCAGATCGGGTGATCAAGGCTATACTATTTGCAGGTCTTTGGTGGCCGACCCTTCACATGGATGCACATACCTATGTGAAGAGGTGTGATGTCTGTCAACGAACTCAGTATCCTATACGCAAAGATGAGATGCCTTTGAAACCTATGATGGGTAGACGTGCATTCTCTAAGTGGAAAATAGACTTTGTTGGTCGTATTAATCCCCCAGCTAAGGGTTCACATGCTGAATATATCATTGTGGCCACAGATTATCTAACCAAGTGGGTAGAGGTAAAAGCCACCACGAAGAACGATGCTCAAACGACAGCTAAGTTCTTATTTGAGAATGTGCTTACAAGGTACGGGCTACCTATAGAGCTAGTAAGTGATAGAGGCACTTACTTCTTGAATGAAGTTATTGAAAATCTTCTCCAAGAATTCTTGGTAGTACACAAGAAGTCTACCCCCTATCACCCATAAGCTAAAGGGCCAGCCGAAAGCACAAATACGATTCTATGCAATGTGTTGACTAAATTGGTGAAAAATAAATGCTCTAATTGGGATAAATAGCTACACCATGCTGTTTGGGCATACCGAGTTGCCTATAAAACAGTACTCCAAGCCACACCCTTTCACATGGTATTCGGCCGAAATGCAGTGCTACCATTGGACTTCTTGATACCTACATTGAAAGTAGCACAAGAGCATGAGTGGACAGGGCATGAGCTCTCCTCTAGAATCTTTGATCTTGAACGATTGGGTGAAACACGATTGAGAGTGGCAACCGGAATATATGCAGCCAAGAAAAGACAAAAAGCATATTTCGACGCACATGTGAAGGATAAGGGTTTAAAAGTAGGAGACCTAGTTTTGGTCTACACCTTGAAGCAACATGCACGGAAATTAGAGAAGAGAGGCTATGGACCTATGATCATAAATAGGATCTCAACAAGTGGAGCAGTTCAGCTAGCTACACTAGAAGGTGATGTCCTCCCTAGTTACATCAGTGGATGCAGAGTCAAATTATATCAAGAACCCCTCACAGAGGAGATGTTAAATCGACTCAATACTGCAAAGAAACGTAGAGAAGAGGAAAAGTGAATTCGAGAAGAGGCACAGGCAAAAGCATTGGAACGCATCCGAAGAATGAAGTTGAGAAGACAGGGTAGAGATCAGCCTAGGCCAGATGACTATGCACACCCAGGATATCATATGGCGATGTGTGAAGTTTCAGGTATTAGTTCTCATAGAATAATTGATCGACTCCCTTTTGTAACCTTAGAGATAGGACAAGGAAAGGGTGCAAGGATTGTAAGGGCCTTGATTGACTCAAGTGCCGCCACTAGTGCTGTTAAATTTTCTTACTGTCAAAAGTTGAAATTAAATGACAATCCTATAGAAGCATATCTCATAGGATTGGGAGGCGGGGAGACCCCTTGCATGGGCGAGGTGGCACTTCCCCTCTACATTCAATAATGACAGTTAAAGTACTAGTGTATCAAGATGAGGATCTCACTGAGCCTCTTGTCTTGGGTCAAGACTGGATCTATGATCATGCAGTCACCCTAAACCTAAGAAGTGGACTTCTTCAGGTATGGGTAAATCAGAGTCGAATTACATTTGAGTTAGACAATGGAGCACTCAAGGAAATAGGAAAGGCACACACTCCTGGTCCTTCCAGGAGTACACATGAAAATGACCACGCTATTCTTGTCCAAAACTATGTGATGTAGAGGGATGATTATCTCAACAAAGAAGTCAAGGATACAATGGAACTCCCTTCTTTTCCAAGGGCCATCGGGATGCAGCAACCAGAAGTAGATAAAAGGCAGAAGAAGCAGACTACCTATGCTCGAAGCCAAAAGAAAGTACAAAGCACGATGTCTCAACCATCAAAACAAGTGTGGGTGCGGAAAGGCAAGCATCCTATTGCGGTCAAGCCACAACAACTGGCTCAACTTCTTGTTAGTGATCAACAATACGACACTAATAAGAAGTCTTCCAAAAATTCTTCTGTGAAAGTGAAGTCTATCTGGGTACCCAAGAAGTCGATGAAGGCTAGCCCACAATCAAGACAAATTTGGGTGCCTAAGGCTTGCTTGCGGGCTCAAATAGATACACAGAGACCACACCCTGTACAACATGGTTCACTCATGCAAACAGCTGATACCCACTCTTATACATCATGCACGAACACATATTCACCCATGAGCACGAGTAGAATCACTTCTAAATGGGTCCCTAGAAAGCCTCATTTCCAAGCAAAAACTCTCACAAAGCCCTCTAGAGTCTCGACAGAACCAAAACCGAAAGCCATCCATTGTGTTTGGCTGCCCAAAGCTTGTAATAAACCCCCCGACCCCGATGCTTGGCATATGATGTGCCGATTCAAAGGGCACTTGTTTGGACCAGAGTGCAAGAATTCCAACGAAAACTATCAACCGCAAGGCCTCCATCCAAGAAAATGAAGGGAGCAGTTCAGATGCCATGTGCATAGGCCCGTGGTGCTACACTGACGCCAGAGACAACTCCACGACTTCCAAGGCGAGTGCAACCTTTCACTATCTGATTACCAAGGCATAGCGTGGAAGGACCGAATCTAGTGTTCCCACTGATACCCACTGATTTGGAGTGCCCTCATGGCTTCATGCTAGAGGATCTAACGGATGAGGACGTAGCAAGAATAATTAATGCTACCAATTTGGAAGTTGAGGTAGAGCAAGCAAGCGGACAACAGACAGGCACGGACCAACCCCATCCAACCCGACCAGAAGTTGTCGAAGTAGAGGAAGATGAAGAGGAGACTACAGAAGAGGAGCAAGAGGATGAACAA
This sequence comes from Ceratopteris richardii, assembly GCA_020310875.1. Taxonomy (NCBI): domain Eukaryota; kingdom Viridiplantae; phylum Streptophyta; class Polypodiopsida; order Polypodiales; family Pteridaceae; genus Ceratopteris; species Ceratopteris richardii. Next base: position 137,708,693 of record CM035437.1, read on the forward strand.
GAAGGACTATCCAACGAAGCAGAGCATGAATATGAGCAAGAACTTGTACCAGAACTTGAAGGTGACCTTGCTTATACGAAGCAATTGAAAAGACTGTATGATACCATCAACCGAGTTCAAGAACAACACAAACTATCCCTAGCAGTAGGAAAGGCCCTAATGAACCAGATCTTGGAAGATGAAGGTGTGGATGAGCAATACAAGGCAACCCTTGACATGATTGCTGATGCATTGGGGGTACCTGAGACAGTGCATACCGCTCTCGCACACTCGCGAAGATCAGAGCGAAGATACGGCAGACATCCCCCTAGATGAGGGAAACAAATCAATATCTTGGTATCAAAACCACAGGGCACCACATCCACCACCACGGGCACAACCCATACCATTCATCAAACTGATGAAGCCCATACCTCAAGTGCACCCCCATCACCCCTTTTACCACCCTCCCCTCAAACTCCACCACCTTCACCTCCTACCACCATTGTCACTACCACCGTCACCACCACAGAGTCCACTTCCCAAACCAAAGCACAGAACGTCAGTCAACCCTCACAATCCGCACAACCTATCACCACCCCTATTGTAAATGCCACCACTGACACTGTAATTCTAACTGTCGCCATTAAAAACCCCTTTCCCCCTATCACACTTCTTGGTGGTTTGTTTTCACAATTGCACACACCACTTTACACCTTCACGACCATCACCACACCGACGATTCCCATGTTCACAATCACTCCCACGACTGCATCCACATATGACTTCATGGACATCTCACCCACTTCCGCACCTCTCCCTCCCCCCATATTCCCACAATCTCCCATTCCCCCACCACCCACTTCACCCTTCTCAAGCACAGCATCCACACTCCCTTTCCCTTACCCTCCTGCATTCAACACCTTCCCTGCATCCACTCCTGTTAATAATGTATTTAATACTTTGTACCAGTGTATGTCTCAACTACAACAGCATTACCAGCACCTAGATGCTCAGCATACGAGCCTATTCAAAAATCATGAAACGCTACAAGAAAGATTCACTAATTTAGAGAAGGAGAAGAGGCTATTACAACAGCAGTTTAATACCTTACAGGCACAACATGATCAATTAGTAGCCAATCCACCCTAGCCAGATACTGAAGAAAAACAACAACTCGATGATATGTTACACGCTCAGATAACGGACAATCTCAAGCTTCGACGCAACCTCGCCTTACTACGAAAGCACATGTCCGCAGCACTCGAAGAAAATAAACGACTACAGAAACAGAACGAAGAAAACCTGGAAGCAGCAATGGAGGGTTCACCACAAGAAATCGACCCAGAGCATTTCAAGGCCATCCCATCTGAAAATATGCAAATCGTGTTGGAAACACACGCCGATCTCCTGGAAGCACACACAGCGTTAGAAAAAGAGAGGGATGACCTACTAAAGCAACTGGTAGCTCAGCAAGAGTCACCAAAAGAAGTCACAGCCGCAGTAGACACATCTGAAGAAGTCGCAGAACTCAGAACACAACTGGAAGAACTACGAAATAAAGTTCTTCAATATGAGCGTCAACCCTCTCCCCTTGTGGAGCCGGAACCTGAGGACTTAGTTCCAATTGAAGTTGAGGAGATTTTTGAAGACCCATACGTACCCATGCCTGCACCAGGGGGTAAGCAAACAGAGGAAGGAATGGACACAATTGAGATCAAAGCTCCTAAATGGATGCAAAAGTTAGAGAAGGTTGGTGCAACCCATGATGAGAGAGTTGCAGTATAGATACAGTTGATGTCCCGATTGGAAGAAGTCGTCATCAAATCGGATTACTTAAGAAACCTCTCCCATCATCGGTGGATTGGCACGTCCGATGATTTGTATGTTCCATTCTGCGTATTATTGGCATATTATAATGCTAAAATAAAGCAGCGCACAACAAAAGAACCAGCCTCGGCAACACAGTTTGCACTAGATGACATCCCTGCAAGTGCCACGCATGGGAATATATTTCAACCTACTTGGAGGATATGCCTGCTTGAAACATACCCTGAGATGGTACGCACTTGGAATAACATGCCTTTATACATCAAGTATAACCCATGTTACTGCCCTATCTTTCGACAAAGGTCCTGGCCAGAGTACACCAAAATAGTTTTGACAGTTAAAGGATGTGAAAAGTGGCTAAACTATGTGTACTTAGCACCCCCTCGTGGCCAACCCACGGTCGGCTACATGATTTCAACCATCCAACACTGGGCATTCAGATTCAAAAACGTATCAGATATCATGGCACAGATGTGCCTCAAAATATTTGAGTTAATGTTGATCACTTCAGAACCTTTAGAAATGTCAAAGCACCTTACCTTTCAGCTCTCGGATTCAATGAAGGCAACCAGGATCTCGCATACGATATGAGCACAACACCACCCATCAACGTTGTCTATGCGTGGCATGCTCGTATCAAGTATCTACCTGCCTGCTTTAAGCAACCATTTGAGGAAATGTTTATCACAGGGTTCTGGGAATATCATTGCGAGATATTCATACCCAAACTATCTCAGCTATTACAGCTATTTGCGGTTGAACAGGCTCTACACTCAGAACAGCTATGCATGCCACATCCGGAGGTACCCAGGCCAGTAGACTGGGATGCCCTACTAACTGATTTGGCTAAAGGGCTGAGAATATCAGAACATCACTTAGCTACAGATGTCGTGGAGTACTACATCCAACGGTCCACACAACAAGGACTTACAAGACAAGGGAGCCAACGAGAAGGGCCAAGCAGACAAAGCAGTCAAAGAAGATCTTGCAAATAGGCCATCAGTTTTTCATGAATTAATATTTTCCAAATAGTGATTTTAGTCATTCCACACCATTGTAAATACCATTCCACCCTTTTGTAACTCCATTTTGTGCGAGCCAAGGAGTCCTTGAGCTTGAGGAGCATTAGAAGTACCTACTTATCAATTTTCATAATTTTTTGAGCTCGTTTGAGCCTCCAAATAGGCCCTAGAACCTAATTTTTAACTAGGCCGGACACTAGGTCTGGACAAAGCCAAAAGCTAGTCAAGAACTATAAAAAGAGCTAGAGAGCTCATTTTGGAGGCTAGCTTGTTGTAGAATCGAACTTGTAAGAGCACTTTTGAGAAATCTAAAAGAATTCCATTGTCTCTCTCTTTGTTCTTGCCGTGTGTGTGTGTGTGTGTATGTGTGTGCATGTTAGTGTGCTTCTCACTCACACACTTGTGCCATCACTTGTTCGAGGTCTTCATACTATCCTCACGTCTTCCCGGATTGACATTAAAGGAGGTGCTATTCATCACTGAGCTATAGTCTTCAACTTCATATTTCTTGAAATTCTCTGGTACTTCGAACAATGATTCCTCCTCTTCTTGTTTCCATTGCTTTTCTTTTCTTTTTCTTTTGACTACTCTCACTTCCATCCTTTGAATTTACCGTTTTAATGTTTGTGAGAGGTTCTACTTCTTTTTGGTTAAACACTCCTACATCTTCTAAATAGTGCTTTTCTGAGTTAAAGCAACTATCCATCACATTGGAATCTAGATCTTCGTCATTCTCTTCTTCTTCTATGACATCACTAGGGTCACATTCCTCTAGCAAGGGCTGACACATGAACACTGAAATATCATAACCCTCATCATCACAATGAGTTTTCCATTGTTCTTCATTGGCAACAATTTCCATGGTGGCTAAGATTTCTGCCCAACCGTGAGGCTCAAATTCCTCATCTAGAAAGATCATCGGTATGTATGCTAGGTCTCTAACTGGTCTATCTCCTAGCGAAATTCCTTCTTCTCTCACTTTTAAGCACCTTTCCTCTTCCTCCATGACCTTACACATCCATAAGTGAGTATCTTCATGCATCCAAGATGGATCAGAAGAACTTTCAGAATGCACAAAAATTGAAGCTTCTGGAGCCTTGTGGATAGGATTCCATCATAAGCGTGCTCCATCTCTAAATGTATAATCCTTTAGATTAACTTTGGTTGTGATCCCTAAGTGCTGCAAGTATAAGGAGTTGGTTCCCCAATCTTGCACTATTTGCAGTTGTCGTAGGAAGGGTCTTCTTAGGATCATCTCATAGACATTATTTTTGCCAAAGTCACATATAGCAAAGGTGTGCTCAAACTCTACACCAACTGCTCTAATCTTTCTAGTAAGCCCTGGAAATGAAAATCCAGTTTGATAGAGTTTGTCTGATTGAACATTTGATTGGCCTTGAACATAGCTTGAGCTAGTTCTACCATTTTTATGCACACTTTTGTTCGTTCAATCTCTAAATCTGCTCTAGGATAACTCTTGTCTAGGTTTGTAGCTGTTGGCCCTTCTTGAAGATGATCCTGGTAGGCCTTGAACATCATGTCCAAGCCTTCTAGGCCTACAAGAATAGACCCTAGTTTTGGTCTATTTACAATGGGTGGTGGGGTGGTATGAGGTGAAGTGGATGGATTTTTGGCATGTGAGGGGTTTTGAGATGCGATGTCTGCAATTTCTGTTTTCGCTTCTTTTAGGCTTTCTTCTACTTCTGCTAATTTTCTATTCCACTTGTGATTGGCCTTCTCCCTTGTATCCTTCCATGTTCTTGTTTTTCTCTTACTAAGCGGCCTGACTCACTTGACTCTGATTGTTCCACTAGTTTATCCTATTTTAAGGCTTGTGCTCTAGTGACTGCGTGTATAGGATCCACATTATTGCTACTTGAACTTGAATCCACCACTAAGCCTACCACATTAATTGGTGTAACCTTATATGCACTAGAGGGGTTCCTTGGACAATCTCTCGGAAGATGTTCTTTGCCACACTCAGGACAAAAGGCTTGTATTGTGATGTTTTGTCCTTGTTTCGGAGACGGTGGGTGGGGACATTCACGAATGAAATGGTCGCCTTGACATCTGAAACATGGTCCTCTAGGGGCTTGTGGTATCGTTTGTCTCAATTAGGGCCTAGGGTTAGGATTCGCATACATGACATTGGAGTATTCTGGCTCCCAATTTGGTTCCATAGGTGGTGCCTCATATGGAAAGGAATAATTCTCACTATGCTCAAGTGACTCTGTGTAATAAGCTTGTGGACTATCTTCATAGTAGTAGTCAGAATTCTGAGCATGATGGTCATTTTCTGATACCAAAGGGGTCACTGGCACCAATGCTCTAATAGAGTTCTCATCTGACATTACATACTTAACTGGAATCACAAGTGGTTGGTTTCCTAGGATTCGTGGTGGCCTATATGGTGCCTGATATTGCTATTGTGGTCTATAATATGGTTGTTAGTATTGGTTCTAATACCTACCCTGTTGGTAAGGTTGATGATAATGTTGTCTGATAGCCTGCCTATTGTATGGACAATCTTGAGCCGTGGGGTTCGTGTATTTTCTCTCAATAGTGAAATATGGAACATTCCTTCCTCTCACATTCTGGTTTTACATTGGCCATACAATAGCCATGTGGTCCCCTGCACAAGTATAACATTGGTTCAATGAGGTGACTCTTGGTGTTTGTCTATTTTGGACTCCTAGCTTCTTGACAACTTGCTCAACTATCTCATCTCTTTCAGTGGAGATTCTCGAAGTCTGACTAGTAGAACTATTAGAGTCCTTATAGAGTTTGGATAGTCATAACTCCTCACTCAAGTTGTCTTCTATGTCAATGCACATGTGCACACACTCTTCTATGGATCTAGGCTCTTTCAAGTACACATATGATCTTAACTTTGTGCTTAGTAAGCCATCTAAACACAAAGTCACTTGTTTGGTCGGTGTGGGTAATTCCAAAACAGGGCATCTTTCTATGTACTGTCTGAACCTTCTTCCTGCTAGTCGCACTATTTCTTGGGGTGTCTACTTGAAACTGTGGATCAAGGATGACGTGTTATGCTTGATACCACTCTTGGAAAATTCTACAATGAATTCATCTAGCAGTTGACCTATATCTCGATAGTTGCGACTGTTTAGGGGTTGAAACCAAGCTAAGCCAGTACCCTTAAGAGTCAAACCAAATGCCTCGAACTGAGTGAACAAGTCCTTGGCCTTTTCAATGCTTAACACTTGTTTGAACTCAGCCACATTATCATAGGGGTCTCCTATCCCATCTAAGTAGTTTTTCATTCCTTTAACCACTTGGGAGGGTCTAAGGGTTCTTGGGTACTCACGGAGTCGAGGCAATGGAAAATCATGTTCAGTTCTTTGATGCCTATGTGCTTGATGTCTCTCTCTTTCCTGTCTTTCACCTTCAAGTCTTGATCTATCTCTACCCACATTGTGTGTAAAGTTTACCTCAGGTCTCTCTCTAGTCCTTTCCTTCTGGTTTTCATGAGCCTTGGATGATCCTACTCCTTGGAGGCCATGTGACATATTAGATCTTGGTGGAGGGAAAATCAATTCACTCTTCAAAGTATGCATGTCTGTCATGCTCTATTACCAAGACCGGAGGGAAAATCAATTCACTTTTCCAAGTGTATGCATGTCTGTCATGCTCTTGGTCTCCTATCTCATTCTCAGGTATGATGTTTCCAAACTCGTCTATCCTATCTGGTAGGTTGGTGACAACATACATGGTTCCTTCCTTATCAATGTATGAACCCTCTTCGAACTTGACCACTGGGTGTTCAAGTCCAGAGGATTGATCTAGATTTTTGAGTTGGACCACTGATTGCCTCATGCCATCCTCATAGATGCATGCACCTAATCGGTTGGTCCTGATATACTCCAATTGTGTCTTATAGGGACCTTCTGGTGTTTGTAAATAGGCAGTGCCTGAGTTACCTGTAGGTGTCCCCATGCTAAAAGACATTTGTGAATCACTTGTATTTGAACTTAGTACGTAAGGATAACCACTTAGTTGTTGTGCCCAAGACTTAGCTGTATGGTTGAAACTAGCTTCAGAAGATCTACTACTTTGTCTATCCTTGCCTAGGTGTCTACCAGATCTCAAGTTCATAAGCTTTATCTTCTAACCCCAAAATTCCCCTTTGTATTGCTCAAAATCCTTTGGAGCTCCCTTGGCTTCCCAACCCCACCTGAAGGTCAACTTCGAATTACTCTATCTGAAACGAGCTTTCCAACGAGCTATAGAGCTCAAAAAATGGACTTTTGATGAAAAAGTTATGTCAAGTCAGGCTCCTTGGGGTCAAAACAGGCAAACAGGAAGGTATGAAAAAATCACGATTTTGAATGAAAATCACGATTTGAACAACCAGAGAATCGTGAGAAATGCGATTTTGAGTGAGAATCGTGGAAAACACGATTTTGAGTGAGAATCGTGAAAATCACGATTTTGAGAGAGAATCATGAAAAACATGATTTTTTGAGTGAGAATCGTGAAGAATGTGATCCTGACAGAGAATCGTGTTTTTTTGTGGAAATCGCTATTTTGAGAATGATCAGAAAATTGCGATTTTGATTGAAAATAATGTTTTGTCAAAATTGTGTTTTTTTGGCCTAAAAATCGCGATCTTGAGAATGATGAGAAAATCACAATTTTGATTGAGATTCATGTTTTCTCAAAAATCGTGTTTTTTACATGAAAATTGCGATTTTGATTGAAAATTGTGTTTTTGCTCATAATCATGTTTTGGACCTAAAAATTGTAATTTTGGCTAAAAAATCGTGTTTTTGAGAATCGCCAAAAAATCAGGCTTTTGAGGATGACTAGAGAATTGTGTTTTAGAGAATCGCGATTTTGAGCACAACCAGAGAATCACGATTCTAAGAATGACCTCAGAATTGTGTTCTTTTCAGAAAGCTTTTAGGCGGGAAATAGAAAATCGCAATTTTCAAAAATTTGAATTTTTCACAAAATTGCGATTTTCACCATAGAATCGCAATTTTCTAAGATTTTTGGCGGGAACTTCAAATTTTAGCGCTGAGGCCTATACATTGAGCTTAGGGTCATGGAAATCACAAAAACTTGCACACACAAGCACCTTGCCTCTCTCTCTCTCTCTCTCTCTCTCTCTCTCTCTCTCTCTCTCTCTCTCTCTCTCTCTCTCTCTCTCTCTCTCTCTCTCTCTCTCTCCTTCTTGCACACCCACGAATGAAAAGTGAGGTGAAAATGTGGAAAATGGAGTGAAAAATGAAAAATTTCAGTGAAGATGAAGATGGAAGAAGATGGAGATGGTGATCATGATGAAGATGAAGATGAAGAAGAAAAATCAAAAAAATAATATAAAATAACTATTTATTTACCTTCCAACATTGCAAATCTATGATCTTACCATCACAATGCTCGTCCTCGATGCTCTCTCCCCGGCAATGGCGCCAAAATTTGGTGTAGCTGAAGCGTAAGCACCACCTCCTTTACTTTTCAATCCGCGGAGATATGAGGACTGGTATGAAGACCATGAGCATGTGAAGGCACAAATGTGTGAGTGAGAAGCACACAAGCATGCACGTACATACACACACACAAGGCAAGATCAAAGAGAGGAACAATGGAAAGCTTCAATTACAAAAGAGTTGTCTTACAAAATCTCAAATCTACAACAAGCTAACTCTCTAACAAGCTAACCTCAAAAATGAGCTCTCTAGCTCTTTTTATAGTTTTTTGAGTAGATGACCCTGTCTAGACCTAGTGTCCGACCTAGTTAAACATTAGGTTCCAGGGCTTATTTGAGGGCTCAAACGAAGTCTAAAAATTATGAAAATTGGTAGGATAATACTTCTAATACTGATCAATCTTGAGGAGTCCTTGGCTTGAACAAAATGGAGTTATAGAAATATGAAACGGTATTTACAATGGCTTTTAGTGATGAAAATCACTATTTTTATAGGGGATTCTTCTGAAAATTTGACATACACTTCTTGGAGCTCCCTATATGCTCCTCTTCTTGTGTGTCCACCTCTTTGATGTGCTTCCATGCTTGTGCTTGACCTTGAGTTCCAACACCTTTTCTACACAAAACCACTGGACTGAAACACATACACATCTTCATGTAATTCACCATTCGGAAATCCAATTTTAATATCTGTCTAATGTACATTCTGACCATTATGGGTACAAGTGCACAGATGCTATGAACGATAGTCATTCAACATATGGGTGAAAAGTTCTCATCAAAATCAACGCCTCTTTCTTCAACATAACCTTTTGCAATACCTATCAACTATTCCATCAAGCTTACACTTCAGCTTGTATACCCATTTAGTGCCAAGGGCCTTTTTTCCTAGAGGCAAATCACATAAAGAACCATTTCCATTCTTCATAATAACATCATATTCTAATTGCATAACATCCATCCAATTTTTTGAATTTTTTGGTTCATTAAAAGAAACAGGTTCATTCCCATCACAAAGCCTAGAGGGAGCTATTGCATGGTCACTTGATGCAAAACAAGCACTATGAGAGTCTGAATGAGTATGATATGATAGAAGTGCATTTAATTTGCTATCTCACAAAGTATGCACTAGCCACTTAGGCATAGTTTTTGCCTCCTCTATATCAACCCTCTCATCAACAAGTGCATCATGTCAATCTACATTAGAAATGGAATGATGTGCATCATCATGTGGAATCTATAAAGTCTGAGAAATTTCCTCATTTGGACAAGCACTTGACTGTCCACCTATAAAAAGAGGTACCAAAGTTTCATATACATCTTTGGAGATAACTGATATCTTCTTAGTACATGAAAGTAATGCCTGAGTTGCATCTTCCACAAAAACAACATCATAGCTAACCAAAATGTGTTTGGTTTGTGGATGATACAAATGATAGCCTTTGCTTTCAGAACCGCACCCAACAAAAATACATTTCACTACTTTATCATCCAATTTTTTGCATTGTTTCTTAGGCACTAATGCATATGCCAAATAACCAAAGACATGCAAATGAGAAATAGATGGCTTGCAACCATGCCAAGCCTCATATGGAGTGATCCAGTGAAATGCTTTGGTGGGGCACCTATGTAATAAAGTAAGTCTACGATCCAAGGGTCTGGCCGGTTCAGACAGATCTGAAATCGGACACCGTTTGGTCATCCGTGTGTATGACCAAAGATCTCGATTTTAGACTTACTAGGAGGTCTTGTGCTCTTGTGAACAAGTAATCCACTTAGCCTAGTGGTTAAGACTCAAGGGTGTGAAGGCAGTCCCCTGGAGAGAGCTATATATAGAGGCATTTGGTTGTGAGGAGAGTCATCTCTCAAGCACGTGGTGGATGTAATAAAGTAAGTCTACGATCCAAGGGTCTGGCCGGTTCAGACAGATCTGAAATCCGACACCGTTTGGTCATCCGTGTGTATGACCAAAGATCTCAAGTTTAGACTTACTAGGAGGTCTTATGCTCTTGTGAACAAGTAATCCACTTAGCCTAGTGGTTAAGACTCAAGGGTGTGAAGGAAGAGGTCTTGGGTTCAACCCCATGGGATACATGGGGAGAGTGTTTTGCCCAAAGAGCTCTAGAACCTTCTAGAAGCATCCACTGGAGTTAACTCTCGCTAACTAGGACACTTGGCGCACATGTAGTTAAGGTAGTCCCCTGGAGAGAGTTATATATAGAGGCATTTGGTTGGGAGGAGAGTCATCTCTCAAGCACGTGGTGGTCGTAATCCTTGTTCTCTTGCATTGGTATCAGAGCTTGTAGGTTGAGATCTATGGAGAATTTTATCTTCATCACTTTGCTTGTAAGCTCTTCATGAGATGCGTCGAAATTGCATTACTGTAGCACTTCATCACTGTCGAAGTATTTCTCACCGTATGCAGTCACTGCTTTTGGTTATATTGGTCAAAATTATTATGCGCAGTATTTGAAGAATACGGATTCGATCCCGCTACCTATCATTTCCCATGGATGGATGTTATCCATTGCAACAGCCGGGAAGGACTGAGCAGAACGGTTCGGCAATCAGTTCTGCGTGGAAGGAAACGCCTTTTCTTGGCCGGCGGCTCTGGTGAGGAAGATGATGTTGTAGCAGAGGCTGCCAACAACGGTGTCCTCTCGATCAGTTTTGCGGAAAAATTCTCTGTTGCCTTCAGTTACAAGCTCTCCTGTGCTGCCGCAGTAGCTTTCTCCGTCGAAGCTGTCAACTGAACCTTGTAGTTCTTGTTCTTCTCCATGCCTGCGCTTCCCATCTCTGGAGATGGGCTAACATCTAGCATTGTCAGATTCTCTCTGAACCTGCTCGTTTTATCCAAGTTGCCAAGGCGCTGTCGTTTTCATTTGATTCACAAGCAGATTAACTCATAATATGTGATTTGTCGTTGAAAGCCTGTTCATCACAAGCAAAACGGCCGAAGGTCGTCACGGGGTTCGAGCTTGTGGCATTCCCTGTCGCATGCAGTCGTCTTATCCAGGAGTGTAATCACATCAGATATATACTATGATCGGAGGATTTAATCTTATTTGCGCGCAACAAAAGAACGTCGGTCGAGGATCAGAAGAAGTAGAATATGTCCAGCAGTGTGCAGGCGGGGATTCGAAACCCATGACCGAAGCATTAACCTCTGTTGTATCCACCTTAGCTGGGTGCTGTCGTGCCTGGAAATTAACATTTTTAATTTTGGAAAGTGCAAGATTCCTATGTCGTATGATCTGCTGGGGATAGAACCCACGACCTCCCGTGGAACTATAACCAGACGTCCGAATCTTGCTGACTTCTATGACCGATATGATACTCCGACGATCAGATTGACCTCTTGATTTCGCAATTTTTGCGTAGAAATATATCTCCCGTGACGTCGCAGGGATCAGTCCAATCTCTTGTCCTCGACGCCAGGACGATATCCATATGTATATGACCATCTCAATAACACCTATACTGATAGATATTCAGATTTCCAGAGCACAACTCTTACAAGCCACCCCATTCGGTGTTGGAACCCGAAGCATAACTGTTGCAGGCCGCTCCATTCGGTGTGGGACCCCGAGATTTATTAAGTCTTGGGAAGCCAAAGAAACAAGGACCAAAGAAATTTAAAGTTTGTGAGCAAAGTCTGAAGGAAAGTGGAGCTCTGGAGTGAAGATCGAGAGGCCTTTGGTGATCAAAGTCAAACCAACTTTGGATTCGAACCAAAGTCTTTAGAGAATAGCTCTTCCAAAGGATCAAGGGAAGGACGTAGCTCTATGTGGAGCTAAGTATTTTCCAAATTATGTTTTCATTTTGATATTTGTTTGCTCAAATGCTTTCATTTAGGATGCATTAATTAGGACTAAAAGAGTAGTCCAATTATGATTATCTCAACATGAAACCTAAGTAGAGAGCTAAACGGTATTGAAATGACACAAAAGTATACAAAGTACTTTTTCAATTTTAGGCATGCAATTGAAATTTCTATTTCCATTCATGCACAAAAATGAAAAGATTATTTGTGCATAAAAGAATGTTATATGCACATCAAGTTCACACTTGCTTGGGAAAGGTAGTTAATTCTCCAGTTCACGCACTTGAATAATTGCCTTTTGCCAGAATAGCAAGCAGGTTGTTTTTGCATGGATGCTTGTTTGCATACCTAATAAGCTTGAGATTTGCTTAAGTTCATTACACTTGCATGTACTTACATGCATTTGCACCCAAGAATGGGCATTTGCATACATGAACATGCATTTGCATGCAAGTAGATGCATGAGCATACGCATGATCTTTTGGTAAGTAGCTGAACACGTACACTTTCATTCCTTTCTTTTTCTAACTTGACTTAGCTAGGTGGAAAAAATAGAAAACTACCTAGTTGCAAGGATCTTCACCATCATGCAACTAAGTATCTAGTCTATTTTTTCCAAAAAGTGATACATAGGTACCACTTAGTAGGAGTCTTTTTGAGAAAAAGAAAGCATGTTGAAAGTAAGTATTCATTTTTTCTTGTCATTAAGATGCAAAGAAAATAGAGCTACTTTCCAATGTGCATGCTCAGTCTAAGTTTGGGAAGAAACCTAGACATTCTTAGCAACTAACGTGGATTTAGTTGTTTTTGAATGTTCATGTTCATGCATCCAAGTAAGGAAGTTTCTGTTGAAACTTGTAAGTTCAACAAATATTGGAAGGTTTAATACTTTAATATTCATCAAACATTGATGAAAATAAGTAGAAGTATTGAACTTCTAGAATCCCTAGAACTCTAGTATTCATAGATGTTTACAGAAATGCATCTCGAGGCATGATGCAAGGTCTTCAATTGACGCGAAAACTTTTGAAGGAAACTTGCTTGATTCTATTTAAGCTAACTCAAGGCTTAAAAAAGAAACCAAGACAAATATTAATTGATCTTTAGGAAACAAGTAATTTCCTAAAGTCATGACAATTAACGAAATGATTCAAATTATTTTCATTTTTGAAACAGATATATCTTAGGAAATCACGATATTTCCTAAAGACAATTTAGGAAACAAGTTCTTTCCTAAAAGATTAGCTTCAAGTAGTAAGGCCTTGAAGAGACCCAAGCAAATTAATCTTTGGAAATTAAGCTATTTCCTAAAGATAAGCTAATGAAAGAGTCCAATTAACTATTTCATTAGTTAAATGAGAATGTCTTTTGGACAAGCAAAGCCTTAAGTCTTGGTCTTATCCAAAAGTCTAGAATTCCTTTTGAGGATCTTTCCAGTAAAGGAGAAGATTCCAAGATGAATCATTAGACTGGAAAGCAAAAGATTCCAAGATGAATCATTAGCTTAGTATTACTTGATTCCTTGGTAGGAATCAAAAAAGTTCTTGAAAGAAAAATCTCCCCAGATGTGAGACTAGAATCTTTCAAGAAAAGTTTTATAGCAAGTAGTTCCCAGCAAATCCGTAACCACCAGTTTTGGTATTTAAGTCCAAATAGTTATATAACCTAAAGGTATATCAGAGATTCTTAGCTTTGGAATGTGAAAAGCATTAGAAGATGCTTGGACTTAAGTTGAGGGAAAGATCTCTAAAATCCTGCAGGTAAGCAAAGAAGCTTTAGATAGTTTAGGAGATATTAATGATAGAGACAAAGTCTTTATTATTATCGCATGATCAACAAGACTTGATCAAGCTTCGCCATGATTGTCCAAGAACATGCGATTGGAACTACCCTGTAGATTGCCCAAGTATTGGCAATAAAAAATTTTCTTTTGGATATATTCACTCAGGTTCCAATTTTCAAATGGAAAAAGTGAAAAGAGTATGTTGTTCCAAGTCTGAACAGAATAAAGAAATTCCAAAAATGTAGTTTGTAACCGTGCAAACGGTACTTAAGTCTATGGAAGGTAAAACATAAACGTTTACCTATCCTTAGAGGGATTTTGGTACAAATCCAAAAAGCATGAGTGGATGCTTAGACTTAAGCAGCAGAGAGATTCCTGTAAAAAAAAGTCATGGCCAGGATAGGTACCTAAAAGCATTAGTAGAAAGGAATCTAAAGAAAAGAAGTCAAAAGCTCTTGTCGCTACAAAATTGGTCAAGAATAGCCAATTGAACTTGAATTTGAGAAATTCAAGAACTTGGAATTCTGATTGGTTTTTATTTAAAAATCCTAGCAAAAAGGATTGGAGATATTCTATTAAAAGTTTTCAAGTTCCCAAGGTTAAGCACAAGATCATGAAATGATCATATCAAGGGATTAAAACCTAGAATATCAAGATAGAGATAGTGCCTAAAACTGCGAAATTCTTGTCAAGAATTAAAGCTAGAAGGTTCTCTATCAAAGAGATGTTGTAGACTTTAGGATAAAATTCACTCACACGTCAATGTGAGTATAAAATAGGGTGGTATGGGACACCAGATTTTATACTCAGATTGATGTAGGAAAGATGGTATGGGACATCGGACCGTGAGATGATGATTATCTTTTAGTCTTCGTTTGGATCTTGAAGTTAGGTTTGATCTTCAAGGGAATTAAAACTTCAAAGAAGCAATTTAAATTCAAGAAGAATCTCAAGATACTTCAAGATGACTTCAAGATCAAGGAAACTGAAGATATGAAGTAAGTAACTTCCAAGATCTTCTTAGAACACTTCAAGCTTAAGTGTTATTGATCAGAAATATTTGATAAAATTCTGAAAGAAGTTGGACTTTGATTTTGAGTTGATCTTTTCAACTAAAGATTTAATTGACTAAGTCAAGCATCAAGTTTCTAATGTAACTTGGTAAATTCACTCTTCTGACTCAAAGAAATGCACAAGAATTGCATTCACGATTAGGAGTCAAAAAGACTGAATGTGACCTGAACTTAGTCTCAAGTGAAGCATTATTTGAAGACAAAAATGATCAACAGAAACTCAGTGGGTCGACACACTGATGTTGGTTACCGCACTAGTATCTTGTGGTTGGATGATGTTTTTGATTTTCTTTGAATCTTTTGAGAATCTATCTTATTTCTCTTAAAGATAAAGACAATGCTTCAATACTCTGTTGAAATAGACCTTTGAAAACTTAAAGTCCTTGGTCATCTAGCCTTTGACTCATAGCAAATTTATGTATCTTCGAAGTATGAATTGGTTGTACAGAGTTTTAGTTATTTCTTTCCGCTTTTCAAAACTTTTGGAATAGGCTCAGACATGGTATCTGATTCCTTTTGCAAAAGACCAGGGTTAGCCGATTAGAATTAGATAACTAACTTGAACATCCTAGATAGATGTTATATACAAGAACCTTTTCAAGTCTTCAAAAGAAAATAAGTCTAAGTGGACTTATTTATTTGAGTTTGCTTCAAGTTATAGCATAAATGATTTCTTAGAGTCCAATCGACTCTAAAATAGACAAGTTAGGAATTGCTCAGCAGATTGACAATTCCCAAGAACTTTTAGCTCAAGTCTTTGAAGAAAATATCCTAAGTTAGACAATTTTCATTTTGAAGTTGTATTGGTCAAGTTGGTATGGTTGACTCCACCGAAATGGTAAACTTTCTCCTATAGTTTACAAAGGATTTTTAAACTCATTAGGACAAAGTAGTCCTCTAGTCGGGTGAAAAAATCAAGTAACTGTTGGATCAAAGTAAACCATTGTACAAACATCTAAGTTAGATGTATGGGACAACCAAACTTCAAGTTCTCCAAAACAAATTCAAGTGAATCAAGAATTCTTAAAGTCTTACAAGGAATAAGAATCCCACCTTCATTACTAAGTCCATGCACCAGTTATGCCTAGAAACGGACTAGTAATTTGAATCCACCCAATTCACATGTTTGTGCCTAGATCGCACATCTAGAAACTATGAATTGGCCAGGGATGTTTTTAGATCCACCCTCATTATTCTTCAGTAGTTTGTACTTTGTCCCGTTCATCAAAGTACAAAATTAGATAGTTTTTTGAATCATTTGGGCAGGGACGCCACCACAGAGATGAGACATGTTCTTCCAGTTCTAGAACATGACCATGTTCTTCCAGTTTAGAACATGAGGCTCGGGGGTTGCCTACAGTATGTATATAGATCTATTTTCGAGGACGAAAATATTTTCCAAGGGGGCAAGAATGTAATAAAGTAAGTCTACGATCCAAGGGTCTGGCCAGTTCAGACAGATCTGAAATCGGACACCGTTTGGTCATCTGTGTGTATGACCAAAGATCTCAAGCTTAGACTTACTAGGAGGTCTTGTGCTCTTGTGAACAAGTAATCCACTTAGCCTAGTGGTTAAGACTCAAGGGTGTGAAGGAAGAGGTCTTGGGTTCAACCCCCATGGGATACATGTGGAGACTGTTTTGCCCAAAGAGCTCTAGAACCTTCTAGAAGCATCCACTGGAGTTAACTATGGCTAACTGGGACACTTGGCGCACATGTAGTTACATGGATGACATTTGGATGGTTAGTATCCACCTGCCCAAGAAGGCAGTCCCCTGGAGAGAGCTATATATAGAGGCATTTGGTTGTGAGGAGAGTCATCTCTCAAGCACGTGGTGGTCGTAATCCTTGTTCTCTTGTAACCTGTTAAGACATACACTGCATACATAACAACCTCAAGCTAGAAATTGTGTGGTAAAGCTTGATTTTTTACCATACACCTCACCATCTCCATGAGGGACCTATTCTTTCTTTTAGCAACACTATTTTGTTGAGCTGTATAGGTCATAGTATAGTGATGTTTTACCCCATGCTCAACCAAAAATGCATCAAAATCAAGACATGTATTTCCCCCTTCGATCATAATGGAGGGTGCCCATCTCATATGCTGATAGATTTTTAGCTATAACCAGAAATTGTTTGAAGCACATAAACACGTCAGACTTTGCTTTCAATGGATACATCCATGCATGCCTGGAAAAATCATCAATAAAAGTCACGAAGTAAAGGTATTTCCCAAAAGAAGGTGTCTTCATAGTATCACAGATATCACTATGACCAAGTTACAATTTCTGAGTAGCTCGACATGAACCATCTTTTGGGAAGGAGGAATGTTGCATTTTTCCCAAAATACAACCTTCACAGACATGTTTACCAGGTGCTCAAGTTTGGGTAGAGAGGACACCATTTCAAATTTCTATAAGCATAGCAAGCTAGCAAAATTTAGATGACCAAAGTGTGCATGCCAAAGCTTTGCATCTAAGATAGCCTAAGAATTTTGAACTACACATGTTGAATCATTGATAGATTTTGCATAGTCTATGAGATTATACAACCAATGACATGAAATGCCATAAGCAATAATAACATCACCATTTGACATATCATAAATTGTACATCTCTCATCAACAAATTTGACAACCAAGCCAATGTTGGCTAACACTGAAATTGACAATAGATTTTTCTTGATCCATGGCACAAGCAAAGCATCTGACAATGTAAAAGAACTACCATTAGTATTAGTCATAATGATCGCATGAACTCCCATGACTGGATAAGAGGATTTGTTGGCACATGTGATAGTATTCCTTGTAGGGGTAGGCTAAAGTGAATAGAAGAAACTATGTTGCAAGGTAATATGTTTGGTTACCCCACTATCAAAGCACCAAACATCCAAGTCCATTGTAGATATACACTATTCATGAGAAGATGGTTCATAACTGCAAACAATGGTAAATGCCCATTTTTCATTTTGCATAAGATTAGCAGAATCTATTTTGGGTGTAGAGGCCTCTCCAACAACCATTTGAGCCTCCTTTTTCTTTTCCTCTTTTGCAGCTAGTTTTGGAAAACTCTTTATGACATGATCATTTTTGTTATAGTATTTGCAAAAGAAATTTTGCTTTTTTGATTTCTTCTCATCTTTAACTTCCTTTTTGGACTATGCAGAATTAGCATATTTCTGCTTACTAGTAGATGAGCTCCATTTACCTTTGCCCTTATGATTAGCTAAGAAATCTTGATCTCTACCATGCATAATGGACCTATTCTACCTAGAGTGGGCTTCCTACAACAAAACAGAGACTAACTCCTCAAATGTTAAGGCATCTGGATTGCCTTTCATCATCTATCAAAGAGTAGAAGCAAAACTATGATATGAATCTGGAAGACCATTAAGGATGATCTGCACAAGTGACCTATGTGGCAACAATTCATTTGCAGAAATCAATTGCTCCTTCAAATATTTGATATGTGTAAAAAAACTCTCCATAGAATCTCCTTCATTCATATGCTCACGCTCCAACTGTTTTTGGAGGTAAGCAACATGAACCTGATTTCTTGCCTGGTACAAAGTGGTAAGTGTATCCCAAGCATCCTTTGGTGTTTTTCAAGAGCAAATATGAGGGATAATAGCATGTTTGACAGACAAAGCTATTAATGCATGTACATGAGCATCTGTCCCATCCCAATGAAGGTGCTCTATAGTAGGTGCAATAGGAACTGCAACACAAACTAGAATTTGAAGATTGTCAATAATTGTATTCGCAAGTGTAGTAGGTCATTTTTCAACACCCTACACAATATTCCATATACATCACCTTCAATAATTGTATTCGCAAGTGTAGTAGTTCATTTTTCAACACCATATACATCACCTTCAATAATTGTATTCGCAAGTGTAGTAGGTCATTTTTCAACACCCTACACAATATTCCATAGTCCTTTGTGACCAATACATGACGCATCATATCTACCCATAATGGGTAATTGGTACCATCCAATGTGTCCTCAAAAGCCAACATACAGAATAAATCATTGCTTTTAGCCATGGCCACCGACTAAAATACCCTGATGCAAAAAAATGATTGTATCTCAAAACGTTGAACAAAACTACCCTATCAAAATTTGCTAAACTTGTATAGACTTTGAGGCACTTGTACTAGCAAACCAAAACATATACATATGTTTGGCACAAAAAGACAAAATTTCCTACACATGTAGTGCAATAGTGCATTTGGAGGCTGAAACGAGCTAAGATCCAAATTTGGACACCATAGAGCAAAGCATTTTGAACTTCTAATCACTCTAAGTATGCTCACCAAATTTTGTGCGATTTTGAGACTGTGACTCTGTTAGTATATGATCAATGTCTACCCCTCATGATTGTATGCACATTTTGTAAGGCCCCCTTTATGAGGAGAAGCCAAGCGTGCATTACCCAATTGATGGGAATCCCAACTTGAATGTTGGATGAAGGTCATATTGGACCATGTAAGATATTATAAGGAAAGGGAGTTACCAGGGTCCCCAATTGTGGGGTCCGGGGCAGCGGTGAGCAGCCCCGGCTGGGGGGTCCAAGGGGGCCAGCGGGCCCCCTGGCTGGGGGGTCCCAGGGGGCCAGCGGGCCCCCTGGTGGGGGTCCGGGGGCAGCGCCCCCGGCGCGACGGTAAAGGGAATATTCCATGGAATATTCCCTGTCGGAGTCAGAAAACATTTATATTTGTTAGGTCGGTTCAACCAGTCTAAGCCGTGTATGGCAATTACGCGGGCGGTGGCCGCCCACGCTCTGCTGCCCATGTATTGCCGTCCATGGCAGGCCACCCATGATCCTATATATACATGACTTCTGCACTACCTAAGACACGGAGTTGAGCCAGCATACCTCTACCTTGTATCTCCCTATCTAGAGTTGTCTAGATCACCATTTAAGCTCTACCTTGAGAGCGCACGGGTGGACAACGCCATCATCTTTGTACTTGTTGCTAGTAGAAAATTGTTGAGATTCTCCTATATCTGTTATCTTCTCTGCTATTGCTCCTGTGTTATATTGCGTAACTATTGTCTTACATGGTATCAGAGATGTAAGGTTCGAATAGCTTGAGAAGTATCATTATTTTAGCCTACTAGCAGACTAGAATATCAGTAGATTATTCGAGTGATTACATGATGGCTTCATCGTCGAACACTAGTCTTGGTGCTTCTGCTAATGTTAATGCTGCACCTATTCGAATTCGTCCACCTGCATTCACTGAAGGGAAGCTGGATGGAACCAACTATACACTCTGGAAGTTCAAAATTTCTGCAATTTTGGACTCCTATGAATTACTTGACACTGTCATGGGACCGATGGGATTGGATCTAGAGCCTATACCAGTTGAAGATCCAGCAAATTCAAGATTGATGATTCAGCCAGATCCAGATCTTCTACGAGCTTGGAAGAGGCGGAATGCTGATGCATTATGTGCGATTGTCACTAGTGTAAGTGATTCTGTGCTTACTTTAGTTCAACATACTACTAAAGCACATGAGGCTTGGGGCATATTGGCTCGACAATATGAGACCAAGAACCACACTAGGATACAGAATTTAGAAAATCAGTTGGCAAATGAAAAGCATTCTGATTCTGAAAAGGCTGAAGATTTTATCAAACGGATAAAGCATCTTCAAGATCAATTGGCTGCAGTTGGTGTTGTTATAACACCAGAAGAGCTGGCTCGAAGATCTGTACGTGTTCTTCCAGCAAAGTATGATGGATTAGTAACAGCCCTTAACACTCAGGTAAGGCCAACTCCTCTTACATTTGAAGAGTTTTGTGCGATGCTTTTAGAAGAAGAGATGCGGCTGAAGAATCGGCAAAGTACAACTGATGCTGCATTCTCAGCAAATGCAAAAGGTAAAGGCTCTTCTGAGGGATCAAAGAAGAAGCCAAAGAAGAAAAAGTTCACAGGAAGTTGCTTCTATTGTGAAAAGAAAGGCCATGCAATCAAGGATTGCAGAAAGAAGCAAGCTGATGAACGGAATGGGACTGTAAAATCATCATGGAAGAACAAAGAGTCTGCAAACAACACAGAGCTGGAACTTTGGGTAGCTATTGAAGAGGTATGTTCATCTGCTCAAGCTCGTGTTGATGAGCCATGGATTTTAGATAGTGGAGCTTCTCGCCATATGACCAGTAAGAAGGATTGGTATAGTTCCCTAATGCCTCTGCGGGAATCCATCAATGTAGTGGTGGGAAATGACTCCAAGTGTCCAGCCAAAGGAACTGGAACCATCTCTTTTATCACTTCTCCAGGTGTTGAGAAAAAGTTATCCGATGTTCTCTACGTACCTACACTCAAAAGAAATTTGTTGTCAGTTTCTGCAATAACAGATCGTGGACTTGAAGTTCACTTCAATAAGAGTGGTGCAGAAATCATGGATTCATCAGGTAATGTTGTAGGTAAAGGGATACGACGGGATAACTTGTATGAGTTAAGTGCTTTAACTGCTACAGAAGATAAAGATGTAAGCAGGTTATGGCACCAAAGATTTGGGCATCTCGGATTTGCAGTTTTGAAGGAGATGCAAGGAACAGGGATGGTTGCTCATTTGCCTGCATTTTCAGATTTGCAGGAACCTTGTGAAGCTTGTATGATGGGCAAGCAACAACGAAAGGCCTTTCCAAGAGAGACCAGCAATCGATCTCAAGCTCCTCTAGAGTTGGTACATGCTGATCTCTGCGGTAAAATGTCTACACCTGCTTTAGGAGGATCTTTCTACTTTTTGCTGTTAGTCGACGATTATAGTAGAAAGATGTGGGTTTATTTCATTCGAGAGAAGGCTGATGCTTTTGAAAAATTTAAAACGTGGCATAAGTATGTAGAAAATGAATCAGGAAGGAAACTGAAGAAATTTAGAACAGATAGAGGAGGTGAATTCTTGTCAACAGAATTCAACAATTACTGTAAGGATCATGGTGTGAAAAGGCAACTTACCACAGCTCATACACCTCAACAAAATGGCGTTGTTGAGCGCAGGAACAGGACAGTAGTTGAAATGGCTCGTTGTATGTTGAAGGCTCAAGACATGCCTGATTCATTCTGGGCAGAAGCAGTCAATACAGCAGTGTACATCCTCAATCGAAGCTACACAAAAGCACTAAAGGGGATGACTCCTCAAGAAGCATATTCTGGTAAAAAGCCTTCAGTTTTGCATTTCAGAATTTTTGGTTGTTTCTGTTATGCACATATTCCTGATTCAACAAGATCAAAGTTGGATTCAAAAAGCAAAAAGTGTGTCTTCCTAGGATATAGTGAAGAGTCTAAAGCATACAGGTTATGGGATCCTGAGGCAAGGAAGATTTTTGTCAGCCGAGATGTGGTGTTTGATGAACGACCACACTTAGTAGAAGATAAAGGTAAATCTACTATCTCATCAAACGGAGAAATATCTCACCTTGTGCCTATCAAAAGACAGGTTAAAGTTGAGGAGGAGGAAACATCTGATGGAGAAATTTCCTCAATAAAAAGCCAACCAGTTGTAGCTGCACAGCGTAAGCCACTACCAAAGTGGGCACAACAGCTCTTTGATGATCACAATCCACATGTAGATGTACCAGAATCATCATCGGATGGATTACGAAGATCAAAGAGAATAGAGGAGCAAAGAAGAGCCTCAGAACACATTGTTAACATGGCTCTAATGGCAGATATCATGGGTTCGATAAAGGAACCTACCACCATTGAAGAAGCCATTGATGATCCAGATTGGAGAGCGGCAATGCAGTCTGAGTATGATAGTATACTCAAAAATGATACATGGGATCTAGTCGACTTGCCGCCAAAGAAGAAGGTAATAGGTACTAAATGGATTTGGAAAGCTAAGTATAAAGCTGATGGAACATTAGAAAAGTATAAGGCACGATTAGTTGCACAGGGTTTTTCACAGATTGAAGGATTTGATGTTCAAGAAACTTTTGCACCAACAGCACGCATGACAACTATTCGGACGGTACTTGCAGTAGCTGCACAAAAGTCTTGGCCTATTTTCCAGATGGATGTCAAATCTGCATTTTTGAATGGTCACCTCAAGGAGGAGGTATATGTATCTCAACCACCAGGTTTTGAGGTGCCCAATTCAGAAAATAAAGTTTGCAGGTTGAAGAAAGCTTTGTATGGACTTAAGCAAGCTCCACGGGCTTGGTACCAACGAATAGATCATTTTTTCAAAAATATGGGTTTTGAAAGAAGTACTTCTGATGCTAACTTGTATGTAACGAAAAGGGATAGCAAGCTAGTTGTTGTCATTGTATATGTAGATGATTTGATCATTACAGGAGATCATCAAGAACTCATCAATCAAACTCGAATCAGCTTGGGAACTGAGTTTGAAATGACAGACTTAGGTCTACTCCATTTTTGTCTGGGAATTGAAGTATGGCAAAGGAAGGATGGCATTTTCATCTCACAACAAAAATATTCCAAAGAAATTCTCAAGGCATTTGGAATGATGGACTGCAAACCAACTAGCACACCTATGGAGGTAAATCATAAGCTATCTATGGATGATAACATGCCTGATGTAGATGCTAAGAAGTATAGGAAGCTCGTTGGAAGTCTTATTTTTCTGTGCAACACTAGACCAGACATTTGCTATGCTGTTGGAGTGTTAAGCAGGTTTTCCAACAAACCTAAGGAGAGTCACTGGAATGCTGGAATGCGAATTCTAAGGTACATTGCAGGAACCTTGGATTTTGGTATTTTGTATACCACAGGTGATACACTCCAAGGATATTGTGATTCAGATTGGGCTGGAGATTGTGATTCTAGAAAATCAGTTTCTGGATATTGTTTCTCACTTGGTTCAGGAATATTTTCTTGGGTAAGTAGGAAGCAACCAACTCTCGCACTCTCCTCCACTGAAGCAGAGTACAAAGCAGCTTGTTTTGCTTCTTGTGAGGCAGTCTGGTTAAGGAGAATTCTTGCAGATCTAGGCTTTCCATCAAATATGCCAACTGTACTCAAGTGTGATAATCAAAGCTGTATGGCTATTGCAAAGAACCCAGTATTTCATGCTCGCACCAAGCACATAGAAGTACAGTACCATTACATTCGTGAGCTAATTGAAGATGAAATTGTGGAGCTAGAATATTGCCCAACAGAGGCAAATTGTGCTGACATATTCACTAAAGCACTTGGAAGAGAGCAGCTCAACAAGCATCTTCAACAGATGGGCATAGGACCGAGACCTACTTGATTTATCATCGGTAAACATTGAGGGGGGGTGTTAGTATATGATCAATGTCTACCCCTCATGATTGTATGCACATTTTGTAAGGCCCCCTTTATGAGGAGAAGCCAAGCGTGCATTACCCAATTGATGGGAATCCCAACTTGAATGTTGGATGAAGGTCATATTGGACCATGTAAGATATTATAAGGAAAGGGAGTTACCAGGGTCCCCAATTGTGGGGGGTCCAAGGGGGCTAGCGGGCCCCCTGGCACTGGCCCCCTGGTGGGGGTCCGAGGGCAGCGCCCCCGGTGCGACGGTAAAGGGAATA
The DNA here is from genome assembly GCA_020310875.1 of Ceratopteris richardii. NCBI lineage: Eukaryota > Viridiplantae > Streptophyta > Polypodiopsida > Polypodiales > Pteridaceae > Ceratopteris > Ceratopteris richardii. Next base: position 137,733,193 of record CM035437.1, read on the forward strand.
TTCCATGGAATATTCCCTGTCGGAGTCAGAAAACATTTATATTTGTTAGGTCGGTTCAACCAGTCTAAGCCGTGTATGGCAATTACGCGGGCGGTGGCCGCCCACGCTCTGCCGCCCATGTATTGCCGTCCATGGCAGGCCACCCATGATCCTATATATACATGACTTCTGCACTACCTAAGACACGGAGTTGAGCCAGCATACCTCTACCTTGTATCTCCCTATCTAGAGTTGTCTAGATCACCATTTAAGCTCTACCTTGAGAGCGCACGGGTGGACAACGCCATCATCTTTGTACTTGTTGCTAGTAGAAAATTGTTGAGATTCTCCTATATCTGTTATCTTCTCTGCTATTGCTCCTGTGTTATATTGCGTAACTATTGTCTTACAGACTCGAGGGGTGTCGAGGACACCCTAGATGAAGCAGGGACCTACTCTAATACCAATTGTTGGCGTTTGAGATTTGAGGAAGCACGTGAACAACACAAGGAAGAATAAGAAGCTTGGAGAACAACACACAAAACTGAATGTATTACCACGTGAATGTACAATGATAAGTGACCCATTAGGCTTAGAGGCATATATACAAGCTGAGGAAAAAAAATCTCCGAAAGAGGGAAAAAAGTTCCCCGATAGTCCTAAGTATGTTCACACACATCACTATTGAAATATATCAACATTCATGCCTATCAATACATCCTACACTATCAATATGGCTGTAATTTTGATAATAAGTTAGTAATATGTTTGTCAAAGGTGCATGGTCTAGTACATGATTGACTTATATTTACAAAATTTTCTCTTGTTCCCTTGCTAGGAGATTAGCGTATTATGCATAAAATTATTTTGCCCTAGCAGAAGGGTTTTATTAGAGGGAGGTAAATTCTTGAGGTCATAGTCTCTCTGTGGGAGGATATGGACTATGCTAAAGAGTTGAAACATAACTTCTTTTTTTGTTTTTGATTGACTTTGATCAAGCCTATGAGAGAATTGAGTGGGACCTTATCTTTCAATCGCTTCATGATATAGGGATTTGTAGAAATTTCCTCAATTATGTGTGCATTTTCTTTTTGCAAATGCTTTCTCTAGAGTTTCTATCAATGGTACCTTGTCCAATCCCTTTAATATTCTCATATCTATAAGGAAAGTTTACTTCTTGATAACCTTTTTTTCCATTTCTAGCGACACCCTTGGTAAGTTAGTCAAAGATGCTATGATGTATGGGGCCATTGTAGCTATTTCCATTCCTAATGTCACAGATTCTCTTGAGTTGCAAATGTTTGCTGATGATATGAGCATTCTTACTTAAAAGAACTTGCAGAAGCTTGTAGGAGTTAGAGAAAGTGAGTTGTGAAGTGAAGAAGTTTAGTCCAACCAACGAGCACATGACCAACCCTTGAGCTTATGGAGACTCAAATAGAACTTATAGGCATGTGATAAGTGCAATAAAATCCACTATATACTTTGGAGCATTGAGGAGAAAGAGTGGATACAAAACAGATAGGTTTGTGCATTGACTAGCTCAAAAAACTGGTTATCTTTAGATGAAACAATCAAGTTCAAATGCTCATAGCAGCTAGCATGATTAAAATTGGAAAAAAAAACCTTTTGGAGGAATAATACACATAGGATTGAGTGTATAGAGCACACAAGAGTACAAGTAATAAGCAAATTGGAATGAACTTGACACTCAACAGTGTTGGGTGTGTGTAAAAGTGCAAAAGACACACGAGAAGCACACACAAGGAGCACAAATGCAACAAGACACACAGAGAAGATGATGGCTGGAATAGCTCTCTCTATTGACAATGATCTGAACTGAAGTAAGAGCTGAATAATATCCCTAAGTACAAAGTACCACCACATATGAGAGTATCAAGTATGTGGTAACATGGGAAAAAAACCTCGCGCCAACACTAGAGTAAAAAGTACCCATGTATAGGGAAAATCTTCACATCAAAGCTACTCGAGGAACACATAAGTGTAACAAACCCCCCTAGAGCGAATGATGTGAACACATACAGGGAGTGACAGGTAAGCCCCCACAAGGTAATAAGCCTAAGGCTTTGCGAAAAGCTTCAAACTTTTCTCGTGGAAGAGCTTTGGTGAATATGTTTGCCACATTATCTTGTGTAGGCACATATACCAAATCAATATCTCTTGCATGAAGGCGCTCTCTCACATAATGATAATGCACCTCAATCGTGCAACAAGCAAAGCACTCTAACTATCAGTGAGAATATGCGTAGCAGCATCAATCTCCATGCAAAGATCCATCAATAGGCATCTCAACCATATACAGTCCACTGTAGCTGTGAAAACTGCCCTATACTCAGCTTCACAACTCGATGTTGCCACTATAGGTTGCTTCTTACTCAACCAAGATATGCATGAGTCTCCAAGGAAAAAGCAATTACCACTAGTGGACACACGAGTATCATAACAACCAGCCCAATCACTATCTGTAAAAGCATGCAAGCATGGCTAAATATCTCTGCCATAAAAGAGACCTAAGCTCAAAGTGCCTCTGAGATATCTAAACATACGTTTCACCACTTACCAATGCTTAGTGCTAGGGCTATGCATGAATCACCTCAACTGGGAAATTGCATACTCTATATCCGTCCTTGTGTTGCATACATATATAAAACATCCCACAACTTGCTAATAAAGAGAAGTGTCAAATGCATCATAGGAATCCTCAACTGAGAACCTAAATCCTGTCTCAACTGGTGTGGAAACTGGCTTGCAATCCTCAAAGTCAAAATGGTGAAGTACTTTTTCAACATACTTTGCTTGATGCATAACAATTCCCCCCTCAATGGATACAAACTGGATGCCAAGATAGTAGCTCAAAAGACTGAGATAAGTGACATCAAAAGTATGCTGCAAATCAGCCATAACAATGTCAAGTTTTGCATCACATGACCCAGTCAACAGTATGTCATTGATGTAAAGAACAAGCACTATAAGGTCAGCCCCATTTTTGCGTACATAGAGTGTGCTTTCAATCGGACTACATGTGAAACCAAGAGCAATCAAGTGCTTATGGATTTTGTCATACCATGCACGTGGAGCTTGCTTGAGACCATACAAGGCTCTATGCAAGTGACAAACGATATGCTCTTTCCCTTTCATAGCAAATCCAGGAGGTTGCTTCACATAAACCTCTTCTTGCAAATCGCCATTCAAGAAGGCCGTTTTTATGTCCAATTGATGCACTTTCCAACCTCGATGGGCAGCCAATGCAACCACGGTACGAATGGTAGTCATGCGTGAAGTAGGTGCAAATGTTTCCTCATAATCAATTCTATATTGTTGCGCATATCCTTTGGAAACCAATCTAGCTTTGTAGCGATCAATGCTACCATCAGATTTTCTCTTAATCTTATAAACCCACTTTGTACCAATGGCATTCTTTCCTTTTGGCAATTCGCATAACTCCCAAGTACCATTCCTATGTATGGATTCCATTTCTGATTGCATAGCACTCATCCATTGTGGATCGTCACATGCATCTTCAAACGAAAGTGGCTCTTCATTACATGCTATAGTAATAAGAGAATAATCCACAAAATTACTTGATGCATGGTGAGAGCTTGATCTTGTTCTACCAAGTAAAGGTGCACTCAATTTGTTGTCATGCAAAGTTGTTTCAGCCACTTTGGCATAGTTTGTGCACTCTTGATAGACATGCGTTCATTATGTAAAACATATTCAATATGTACATCATGCATGGGCTGAATTTCATGCTCATTTTCAGCCATATTTTGACGCAAATGTTCATCCACATGTGGCTAGAAATTTCCAATAGTTTTGATAATTTTTGGTTGAAACATTTTAGCCATGTTTGGCTGGAAATTCTCTGCATTTTTAGCACTATTTTGCTGGAATTTTTCAGCCCATTGAGCCTCAGTTGGCTGGTCTACATGGCCATAGTCAAGTGCACCATTTTGGAACAAAGACATGAGTTATCAAACACATCTTGTGAGCTAACTGTTGACTGTTTTTTGCACTCAAGTAGAGGGAAAACTGAATTCTTAGCAAATACCACATCTTGACTCACCATAATTATGTTCATCAATGGATGGTATAAATGATATCCCTTACTTTCAGCACTATAACCAACAAATATGCATTTCTTTGACTTGTCATCAAGTTTGTGATGTTGTTGTGATGGCACAAGAGCATAGGCCAAACAACCAAACACACGCATATGACTAACCATAGGCTTATGACCATTCCAAGCCTCATAAGGAGTGATGACTCTCAATGCTTTTGTAGGGCAGCGATTCAACAGATAGTTTGCACACATGACTGCTTCCATCCAAAACTTATTAGGAAGATGCTTTCCTTTAACCATCCATCGTGCCATTTCAAGTAGAGTTCTATTTTTACGCTCTGTGACACCATTTTGCTAAGGTGTATATGACACCGTACATTGATGTGAAATACCTCTTTCATGAAGAAAAGCATTAAATTCATGTGACATGTATTCACCACCATGATCCCTGCGTAGAGTCAAAAGCTTTTGTGAAGAAAAATTTTCAGCCATAGGTAAAAATGCTTTGAAGCAAGAAAATACCTCATTCTTTGCTTTCATAGGATACACCCATGTATGTCTAGTAGCATCATCAATGAAGGTAACAAAATATACATGCTTCCCAAAAGATGGAGTCTTGACGGGACCACATACATCACTATCAACAAGTTGTAATTTTCTTGTAGTGTGTGTATGACTATCTTTTGGAAAAGAAGCACGATGCATTTTTCCAAGAATGCAACCTTCAAATGCATGCTTTTCAATGGACTCAAGTGTAGGAAAACCAATAACCATGTCCTTCTTTTGCAAGTAAAGCAAACTATTGAAGTTCAAATGACCAAAACGAGCATGCCAAAGCTCCATTTCAGCCATGGAAGAAGTATGAGCAACCAAGGCATTCGAGGCAGCCCTCTTGTATGTATCTATGCGATACAAACCATTACATAATGTACCGGACATCATGATAACATCACCATTGCTGAAATAATGAACCATACACTTATCATCAACAAAGTGTACATGAAGTCTACCTTTGGCAATCAATGGAAGTGAAATTAAGTTCTTCTTGATATCAGGCATATACAATGCATTTTTCAAGAGAATCACTTCCATTTGCAGCCGTAAGCTCAATTTCCCTACTCCAATGATAGGATAAGAGGCATTGTTTGCACACTGGCTGCATCTTTCAAAGAGGCAAAAAATCTTTTGCATGATGTTATGTGCTTTGAAGCACCACTATCAAAGAACCAATCCGAATCAGCCTCACACACAACCATACATTTAGGATGCAAAGAAGCAACATAATGACATGTAAAAACACATGCCCAAAAATCTTGAGCCATGTTAGCTTCATCATTCTCTGCATTTGCTGGATTTTCAACAATAGTCATGCCACATTCCTTCTTCTTTTCATTGCATTTAGCAAGCTTTCTACACTCATCAATAGTATGAACAAACTTTTGACAATATTTGCATCTCTTCTTCTTTTGCAAATCACCATCGTTAGAGGAATGAGTGGAAGAGGAAGGTTGAGGCTTTGGTTTTGATGAACCCAAAGCTGAACCATAATTGCTTTTCCATGCACTTCCTTGCAAAGCTCGTCGTCCATTCTGAATCGCAGTCCACTTTCCTTCCGATCCAATGTGGCTCTCCCCCCAGAGCCAGTCGATGCCCTCCTCTGAGATGCGGAGTGCACTTGTAGAGAATAAGCCCGAAAAAACAACTCTCAGCTCTCTGTTCTTGCACCCCCACAGCCCAGGAGCCACGACAATGCCCTCCCGCAAAACGAGTAGCAAGAAACTCCTCTTGAGATGTGCAATGACAGAAGTGGCAGGTGTCTCCCTGAACTAAAGATCGGCTGGTAATTGCACCATTCTGAATGCATACAACCTTCACTCTCTCTCTGAGCAAGGAAACGAATCTCCTTCTCTGTCCTGGAATGCCCAAACCCGGCAGATCTCTGATATTTCCCTCCCTTTTGACGCAACCCAAATAGACACCCCCCCTCCTTCAGTCTTGCAGAAACCTCTCCCTCACTCGGGTGCTTTTCTCTTTCTTTTTGAATAATCAAACAACAAGCTAACACCCTCCTCTAGACATACACACAGCCGTCCCGGCCTATGACGAAACTAGCGTCGGCTCGTAGTCTTGACCACCCGGCCAAGAGGATTTCATCCACCTACTATCCCGTCATAGCGCACATGCACACATACATATATATACACGCTTTTGCTTGTACTTTTCTTTTTCTATCTTTTCTCTTTTTTTTTTCTTTTTCTTTTTCCATCTCCCATGTCCTGAGAGTTAGGGAGAGGCAGAAAGGAGCGTCAACCCACCCAACCCACACATCATGCAACCAAAAGTATACAAAAACACCCATGAAAGTTGATAGGTCGATCTTCTCTTGCCATTACCTACTAAGATATAAAGATTATATGATACAACTGATTAATCGCAATCAAACTTACCAATCCGAATTCTTCTCATCTTATTTTGAAGTTCTTTCTTAAGGTGGTAATCTTATATAAGCTAGCTCAAAAAGTCTCTTCTCAGCCTCGTTTCATAGTTGGTGATCAATGTTCTCCAGGAGGTGAGTCAGGCTCTACTTGAGGAGCCTCATCATCACTGTGAATTACTAGCGTATCAGCCCAATCCCAATCGATGTCATTTTCCTCATTGCACATTTCTCAAGTGGAGTCAAAATAATAATATCTACCCTCTGTGCATCCCGCGCATTCAAGCAAATATCTTTCGAACCATGGAATGTGAAAGATAATATCTATGTCTTGGTTTAGAAAACATACCAACCAATGAGCTTCTTCTACATCATACTCCGTTTCCAAGATCTCGACATCTATGTCCATACTGGCCAGTGCTTGATCTGAAAAATATACCACGAGGTTGTACAAATACATTTGGGTAATGTGATCTGCCATCTGTCACCTTGTTTTTAATATCCCTGAGCGTCAACAATTTCCTCACTCGATAGGACGTTCGATACACCCACAAGGCCTCTAAAAGTCGCTCATCCCAATCTCGTCTATGAGCCGCCACCGTCTTTGTCAAGATCTGTTTGAGTACCTTATTGGTGACCTCCACTTATCCATTCGCTCTCGGATAGTATGGAGTGCTCTTTTGGTGTTTGACCTTATATAGCTCCATCAACTCCTCCATCAGTTCATTAGCAAAATGTGTTCCTCTATCACTCACTATCTCCAGGGGACATCCAAATCGTGTGATAATCTGTTCATACAAGAACTTGGCTACATCGATCTGCTTCTACCCACTTGGTGACGTAATCTGTGCAGACCAAGATATATCTATTAGACCTATGTCTGGAAGGAGGGTCAATGGGTCCCACAAAGTCAATTCCCCATTTCTCGAAAGGCTTAAGAGCTAGCACTAGGGTAAGAGGAGCTGCATGCACCATTGTCGGTTTACCCATCCTTTGGCATTTGTCACATTTCTTGCAATAGGTGTGACAATCTTTGAACAACGTCGGCCACCAATATCCAGCCAATAAGACCTTTCTGGCCGTGAGTTCACCTGCAAAATGTCCACTGCAAGGTTCGTCATGCAATGATCTCAGAACTATAGTTACCTCTTCTTCCTCTAGACACCTTCGATAAATGCTCTCATGAACAAAATATCAGTAGAGCTGCCCGCCAATGATAGTATGATGTTTTGCAAGTGCTAACAATTTCTGCTTATCTCTCTTGCTCGCTTTCGGTGGATACTTGGTTGTGCATAAGAAGTTTACTAAGTCGGCATACCAAGGTACTTTAACATCAACCTGAAATAGATGTCCATCAAGAGCATCGTCGGGCATGCCAGAGATTGGCTCTTCATTAATAATTCGAGATAAATGATCTGCGAGCATGTGCGCTTTCCTTGGTTTAGTCACGACTGTAAATTGAAATTCTTGCAGAAGTAACATCCATCTCATCAATCATCCTGATAACTCGCATTTGTTGATGATATACTTTAAGGCTTCATGATCCACATAAAATGTGAAGTGCTTGCCCATCAAATAGTTCTGATACTTGTTTACTGCAAAGATCATTGATAAACATTCCTTTTCTGTAGTTGTGTAGTTCTTCTCGGCACTGTTTAGGTTTGGACTTGCATAATAAATTGGATGATCCAACTTCTTTTCATCGGCTTGACAAAGCACTGCCCTGGCCACGGTATGGGACGCATCCGTATGCACATGAAACTCTTTTGTCCAATCAGGTGCTACCAAAATTGGGGCATTTACCAACTTCTCTTTTATAGAGTTAAATGCAACTTGACACTCTCTGGTCCATCGATACTGGTGATCTTTCCTCGGAAGATTTATCAATGCTGCGGCTATGGAGGCGAAGTTTAATATAAACCGCCAGTAATAGTTGGCATGTCCCAAGAATCCCATGAGCTTCCGCAGGTTTTGAGGGGGTGGGAGTTGACCAATTTTTTCCACTTTATCCTCATCAACGGAGATCTCTTTTTTGGAAATAAGATGTCCCAAGAGCAATCCTCTTCGTACTCCAAACGTACACTTTTCAGGGTTTAATGCAATGCCCTTTTCAATGCTTCTTCTTAAAATAGCTTCGATTCTCTCCATCCAATCTTGCAAATAGTCTTGATATGCAGCTATCATTGCCCTATGAAATGTGGCCGTGCATTGCATAATCCAAATGGCATAACACAATATGTGTATGTACCCCATTCTGTGGTCAAAGTAGTTTTTGACTGATCCTCTTCATGGATCTGGATTTGGTTATACCCATTGAAACTGTCTAAAAATGAGTACAATTTATGGCCAGCTACTCTATTAAAGATTTGGTCAGTAAATGGCAAAGGGAAGTGATCCTTTTTCGTGCGCTCGTTCAACTTTCGATAATCTATGCAAATGCAAATTTTTTTTATTTTTTTCGGAACAACTACAATTGGTGATACCCATTCGCTGGATGTGATGGGATATATGAATCCCGCTTCCAACAACTTAGTCAATTCCAGCTTGATCAATTCCGAATAGACTAGATTTGTCCACCTAAGTCGTTGACATATTGGTCTGGCGCCTTCTTCCAAATCTATATAATACTGGTAAATTCAGGGATCAATTCCTTTCCGATCACTGTATGACCATGCAAAGACCAAGAACATTCATATGTAAAAGAGTGTTCACAGTTTTCTGAAACATGCGCATTTTCGATGGTCAATGATTTGATCATTTCTCACTGCACAGATTAAAGTTTTGCATGAATGAGGACTCAAAATCTAAGTTGAGAGGTAAGCCATTTATGGCTAAAAGCATCTCCTTAAACGGGTTCTAGTTTTGGAGAACCATGTCTTAGAAGTTGCAGGTGTCAAAGTCGACTATACAGAGAGACAGTTTCAGACATAAGTAGATTGTTTGAATCATTTCTCATAATCTACTCAAGCTTTTGAAGTGTTTTAACTTGGAGGAGGTGTGCAATCACTAGCCAAAACATTCAAAAAAGTTTTATCAAAAACTTTACACGAATGATTAGTCAATGAGTGATTAAGCTGCAGCAGACTTTTCTGAAAATGACTTTCTTCACAGTTAGCTAATTTCTTGATAATTTGGTGCTTGTCTTCCAAAATTGGTTGGAGTTTAAAGTTATTCTTGATATAGAGGTGGTCTAACATCAAGGATAGCTTGTTCTTTTGGAGATTAATACTCTCCATCAGTGGTATCAGAGCAGAAAGTATCAAAATTTAGGAAAGGAAGACTCCAACTACTGCAGACATACAAAATTCAACATCTGAAGGTTCAAAAGGTGAAAGCTTGAGGGCAAAGCTTGAGAAGGAGGTCATATGACACCAAGGAAGACAAAAGGAGTGTCATTCGAAGTAAAGGTAACCTTATACTTTATAAAGATTGAAGAATTCAATATACAATTGAAGAAAAGATGGGAGATTCTCTTCACATAGAGAAATTGGATAGAGAGAACTATCCAGGATGGTCAATGAGGATGGAAGCTCATCTAATGAGCAAAGACTTGATAGGTTATATTACAGGTGAAGAAGAAAAGCCTCAATTCAGAGATCCTAGTGTTCCAACTAGGGAGGAATTATCAGATTTGAAGAATTGGATGAAGAGAGATGCTCAAGCTAGGAGCATTATCTATATGGCAGTCAATGATTACTTGCTACCTCACATTAGAGGTCTTGAAAGTGCAAGTGATATATGGAATGCTTTGGAGGAGCATTTCCAAAATACCACAAAGTCTAGAAAGGCATCCTTGTGGGTAGAATTTACTACATTCAAGAAGAAGGCCTCTCAATCCATCTCAAATTATGTAACCAGAATGAAGGACATTGCAGATGCATTAGGAGCTGTTGATGAAGACATTGAGGAGGATAAATTGGTAAGGCAAATCCTCACAGGTTTGAGAGGTGATGACAAATGGAAGCCATTCATTATATCTACTGAATTATCACTTGATAATTTTACTCCTGACTTAAATCAGTTGCTAGGACATATGTTAACCTTTGAGCAGGATGTCAAAGGTGAAGGTGACAAGAGTACAGGTCATGCAATGTACTCAAAGGATAAGAACAAAAATAGCAAAGTAAAACAACAGGCAAATGAAGATGAAGGCACAACTAGTCAAGCCAACTTCCTAAGAGGAAGAGGAGGTGGCAAAGGTAGAGGAAGAGGCAGGAATAATAAAGATGGATTCAAAGCTTGCTGGATTTGTGGTAAGACAAATCACTTAGCTAATGATTGTTGGCATAATACTCAGAGTAATGGTGGATATAATCAGAACTTTAATTCAAGAGGAAGAGGTGGCAGAAATCAAAGAGGTAACTTCAGAGGAAGAGGTAGTAGGGGTTACTTTGGAAGAAATGCAGGTAGAGGATTCCAAAGTCAACAATACAATAATACCTACTACAATTATGCTTCATATCAGAAGGAGGATTCAACATTGATAATGAATGCAACTTGTGAAAGGCAAAGTGAAGACCAAAGAGTCTTCTACATTGACTCAGGGTGTAGCAATCACCTGAGTGGTAACATAGCATTGATGACTGATTTGGAAAATAAGGTATCTAATCATGTTGTTCAAACAGGTGACAATACAAAGCATAATGTGAAGTCAATTGGATCAGTGAAGGCCAAGGATAGAAGTACTCTCTTGAGTAAGGTCTTGTATGTTCCTACAATTCCTAAGAATCAGATAAGTGTAGGACAAATTGTTGAAAAAGGTTATGAAGTTAGATTCACTAATGAAGGAGTGTTTGTGGAAGACCCTCGCAATGGGCATAAACAAATTGTTTCAGGGAAGAAAGAAGGAAGGTTGTTCACATTGAAGATTCAAGGTAATGTTGGTCATGCCTTGTTCACTTATGGAGGACATAAGATCTCTGAGTTAGATCTTTGGCACAAGAGGCTTGGACACTTCAATGAAAGAGGTATCAAAGATATGATTAACAATGGTTCAGTGCTTGGATTGCCTAATGTTGCAGGTCAACATATGACATACAAATGTGAGGCATGTCAATTAGGTAAGGCTCATAAGCAATCTTACTCCAAGCATGGTTTCATGTATTCAGAAAAGCTTGAGTTGGTACACACAGATGTGTGGGGACCATCAAAGGATTTCAGTATCAATGGTTCAAGGTACTATGTGATTTATGTTGATGATGCTACCAGATGGATCACTATCTATGTGTTCAAAGATAAGTTAGAAGTATTCAATACATTCAAACATGATCATGTGTATGCAGAAAGAATTACAGGTCATAAATTGAAGAGACTAAGGTCAGATGGCGGGGGAGAGTATTTCTCTAATGAGTTCAGTGATTACTTGTGGAATGCAGGTATAAAAAGGGAATTCACTTGCAGGTACTCTCCTCAACAAAATGGTGTAGCAGAGAGAAGAAATAGAACTCTTGTTGAGTTTGCAAGGTCAATGATGAAGGAGAAAAATTGCCCAAATTATTTGTGGGCTGAGGCTGTAAATACAGCTACTTATTTGGTCAATAGGCTACCATGTAAAGCTTTGCAGGGTATGACACCATATGAGGCATGGTGGGGTAAGAGACTACCTTGGATCATTGCAAAGTATTTGGATGTTTGGCATATGCATATGTGCCATCACAATTAAGACACAAGTTCGAACCTAAAGCTGAAAAGTATGTATTCATTGGTTATGATGACAAGCAGATGGGTTATAGATTGTGGAGTCCATCCACAAAGCACTTCATTGTGTCTAAGGATGTTACATTTGATGAGCAAGGTACTTGGTATGCAGGTACAATCAATATTAATACAGGTGATGAAGAAGTTGTGAGTCAAAAGAAGGATAAATCAAAGGTTCAGATATTTGATGAAGAGGAGAATAATGAAGTGCAGGTTGAAGTAGAAGAAATGCCAAGATTTGATCCTGAGTGTGAAGAACCAGAAACCTCAAGGAGTGGAGAACTTAGAAGGTCATCAAGACACAAGTGGCAACCTACAAGGTATAGCTATGATACTTCTTTTTTGGCTACCAAAGATTATGCTTACATGATAAAGGCAGATGAAGATCCTTCCACATATGAAGAGGCAAAAGGTAAGGGAAATTGGGAGAAAGCTATGCAGGAAGAATATGATGCATTAATGGAGAATCAAACATGGGATTTGGTTCCTAAACCAAATAGTCAGAAGATCATTGGATGCAAATGGGTCTACAAGACTAAGAGGTTTGCAGATGGAAGTGTGTCTAGGTATAAAGCTAGACTTGTTGTGAAAGGGTTTGCTCAAACATATGGTATTGATTATGATGAGACCTATAGTCCTGTGGCAAAGATGACAACCATCAGGACACTCATAGCTATTGCTGCATGTAAAGGTTGGAAATTATGTTAATTAGATGTGAAGAATGCTTTTTTAAATGGTTACATTTCAGATTATGTTTTCATGGAGCAACCTCAAGGATTTAGAGATAGAAGGTATCCAGATCATGTATGTAAGCTCAAGAGAGCTTTGTATGGGTTGAAGCAGGCCCCAAGGGCATGGAATTATAGACTTGTGAAGTTCTTGAAAGAACTTGGATTTCAAGTATCTAAAGCAGATAGTAGCTTGCTTGTTAAAGCAAGTGATGATGGGTTCATTTACATGTGCATATATGTTGATGATATAATTCTTACAGGTACAGATGAGAAAGGCATTCAAAGCCTAAAGAAGCAAATGGAGAAAGAGTTCAAGATCAGTGATTTGGGAGACTTGTCATATTTCTTGGGCATGGAGATTTCATACACTCAACATGGAGTGTATGTGACTCAAGAAAGGTATTTGCGAAACTTGTTAATCAAGTTTAAAATGAATGATTGCAGGGTAGCACCTACTCCAATGGAGGTGAATCACAAATTGAGCAGATATGGTGGAGAAGAATTCAAGGATATGAAGCTATATCAGAGTTTAGTTGGTAGTCTTATCTATGCTACATTAACTAGGCCTGATTTATCATATGCAATTGGAGTTTTATCTCAATTCATGCATTGTCCTAGGAAAGAACATTGGATTGCAGGTCAAAGAGTGTTGAGGTACATTAAGGGTACACTCAAAGAGGGTTTTTATTATGGTTTTACATCAGACACAAACATCAAAATATATAGTGATGCAGATTGGGCAGGTAATCCTGATGATAGGAGATCAACATATGCATACTTGTGTTATGTGGGAGATAAGTTAATCTCTTGGTGTTCAAAGAAGCAACACACAGTTGCTTTATCATCTAGAGAAGCTGAGTACAAAGGTATGGTTGAAGCTGCAAAGGAAGTGATATGGCTTAAGACTCTCATGAAGAGTTTTGAGACCATACAGAGTACACCTATCATTTATGGAGATAACATGAGTTCATTGAATTTAGCTGCTAATCCTGTGTTTCATGCAAGGACTAAACACATTGAGATTCAGTATCACTTTCTGAGAGAGAAGGTGATGGATAAAGAGATTGAAGTCATACATACTTCAACAAAAGATCAGATAGCTGATATGCTTACCAAAAGCTTGGATGGACCAAAGCTACAGAAATTCAAAGACATGGCAGGCATAAAGAAGATAGAGAAAACCTCAATTGATGATTGAGGGAGAGCTGTTGGTGCAGGATAATCACCAATTGATGTTTTGACATGGAAATGAAGTCAAGGATTTAAGAAGAGAACAATTTGTGAAGCATGAAGGAAGGACACATTCAGAATTTGGAAGATGTGTACACATATGTACATTATGTCAGAGATAGTTCACTTATATCTTTGAGTAGTCATAAGCTTGTAAATTTTTGTCTATATATATACTTGAAAATGTTGGGACAAGTATGAGAGAAAATGTAGAGCATGAGAGTTGAGTAGAATTAGAAGTCATTAGACACTTATGAAGAGGTTGGAATAGCTCTCTCATCCAGATGTAATTTTTGTCAGAAATGAAGAGAAGTTGCACCCGATGTTTCTGTGCATTCTCCTTCTGTGCTTGATCATTTCAAGAATCCTTTTGTAGATCTCTAAGTCCATAGTTAATGAGTCTATGGTTAAAGTTTGAGAGCGTAATTGTAAACAGGCTGTGAGAATTGTGAGTAGGAACATTCATATGTAAAAGAGTGTTCACAGTTTTCTGAAACAGGCACATTTTCAATGGTCAATGATTTGATCATTTCTCATTGCACAAATTAAAGTTTTGCATGAGTGAGGACTCAAAATCTAAGTTGAGAGGTAAGCCATTTATGGCTAAAAGCATTTGCTTAAACGGGTTCTAATTTTGGAGAACCATGTCTTAGAAGTTGCAGGTGTCAAAGTCGACTATACAGAGAGACAATTTCAGACATAGGTAGATTGTTTGAATCATTTCTCATAATCTACTCAAGCTTTTGAAGTGTTTTAACTTTGAGGAGGTGCGCAATCACTAGGCAAAACATTCTACAAAGTTTTATTAAAAATGAATGATTAGTCAATGAGTGATTAAGGTGCAGCAGACTTTTCTGAGAAATGACTTTCTTCGCAGTTAGCTAATTTCTTGATAATTTGGTGCTTGTCTTCCAAAATCGGTTGGAGTTTAAAGTTATTCTTGATATAGAGGTGGTCTAACATCAAGGATAGCTTGTTCTTTTGGAGATTAATACTCTCCATCAGATTTGGTATAACTTCTATGTGAATTCTCAGATGTTTTTGCTTGGGACTATAGAGACATGAAAGGTCTTGACCCACGGATTTATCAACATTGGGTAGTGCTCAAACCGGATGCGAGGCCTATCAAACAACCTAGTTATAGGATGAACCCTAATTATGCAGCACAGGTGAAAGCTGAACTTGATGGTTTATTGAAGGTGGGATTTATTGTGCTAATTGAGCATGTTGAGTGGATATCACCAATAGTGATAGTGCTGAAGAAAAATAAATAGTTATGCATTTGTGTCGATTACCGGAAGCTTAACACAGCCACCGTATCGGATCCGTTCCCTCTTCCTTTTTTAGATACAATGCTCGATCGGGTAGCAGGTCACGAAATGTATTCTTTTTTGGATGGCTACAGTGGATATAATCAAGTACGGATGGCAGAACAAGATATACCAAAGACAACATTCATCACCAACTGGGGTGTTTATGCATGCACCATAATGTGGTTCGGTTTACGGAATGCCCCGAGTACATTCCAAAGATGTATGCAGGAAGTCTTTTCACCTTAATTGACCACATTTATGCAAGTATATTTGGATGATTTTTCCTTATTTGGCGACACTTCGGCGCACCTGTATCATTTACGGTGCTGCTTTGAAAAATGCCGAGAGTATCAATTATGTTTGAATCCTACCAAATCGGTTTTTTGCGGTCTCCTGTGGCAAACTGCTTGGTCAAATCATTTCTAAACAAGGAATATAGGTAGATCCGGATAAAGTAGCAGCCGTGTTGGAGGCACCGGTCCCAAAGACACCGAAAGAAGTTATGCGTTTTCTTGGTCAGATCCAGTGGCATGGCAGGCATGTCAAAAGGCATTTGATTGTTTGAAGGTCTTATTGACACAGGCTCCGATCTTGCAACCGCCTGATTGGGAACGACCATTCCACGTATTTGTAGATGTGTCGGACATAGCGATTGGCAATGTGTTGATGCAACAAACCGACAAATGGTTTTGGCCTGTGTACTATGCGAGTCGCAGACTAGCTCCTACCGAGAGAAATTACTCTGTGACAGAACGCGAGTGTCTTGGTTTGGTCTACGCTGTTAAGAAGTTCAGGCATTACTTTCCATGTGGATCATGCCGCACTCGTGTATTTGGTTCGTCAACAACATTTAGGGGGTAGATTGGCCACATGGGTTTTACTATTACAGGAGTTTGATTATGAAGTTGTTCACCGACCAGGTACGGCACATGTCTTGGTGGATGTTTTTATCTCGACTAGATTCCGGTGAGTCTCCGGTAGGTGTGGATGATACGACACCGGCTATTTACATCACCGAGACAACTTCTAAAGAATCTATAGAACCTCCTGTTGCTCCTACATACTATGATATGTTAATGATTTTTCTCACTGATGGTTGTCTCCCACCTAATACTCCCACTGCTCTGCACCAAAAAATTGCAGTCTATAGTCGACGATTCTGGTTGATTGTGGGTCAATTGTATTACGCCAATTAGACTGGCGTCCTACTCAGATGTATTCCTCCACATGAATCAGCATCAGTTATTGTTATGGCTCACTCATTGCCCACTAGAGGACACTTCGCAGCTAATGTTACTCACCGAAAAATTCTTCAAAGTGGGCTATGGTGGCCTACAATGTACAAAGATGTGGTTCAATTTGTGCAGAAGTGTGATGTCTATCAACGGTCTGGACAACCCTTGCAACGACACTTCTTTCCCCTTCAACCTGTCTTACCTTTGGAACCCTTTCAGAAGTGCGGTCTAGATTTTATTGGCCCAATAACACCACCCGCTGTCGGAGAGAATTTATTACTCTTAAAATATTTCAAAAATTAAAAGATTATTTGATTGATATAAGTTTGGTTAAATTATGAAATTTTTGACTAATGTTTGATTTTAATTTCTGCAGGAAAAGAAGTTTGCTGAATATTATCAGGATGGGAAGTATTTATCTAAGTGTTTTCTTAATATAATTAAGGGTATAGATGAAAATTCAAGGGTTAGTTAAGGGGTTTTCTATGTTTTGAAAGTAAATTTAAGGGTAATTAAGGGTCAACTATAGGTTTTGATCATGTTTTATAGGATTTTAGCTAAATTACAAAGGTAATTAAGGGTTAAATGAATGTTTTGAGCATGATTTATAGGGTTCTAGTTAAATTTTAAGGATAATTAAGGGTTTAATATTAATTCTAGAGGGTTATGGAAGGTTAGAAAATAAGTTTATGGGTTAGTTGAAGTTATTTGATGTGGTTTGAAGCTAGTTGTAGGGTAAACCTAAGGTTAATTGATTAAATAAGTGGGTTAAAATCTATAAATGAATTATTAAATAGGTTAAATATATCATAAGGAACTGTAGCAAAATAATTCAAATAGAAAAATATATTATTTAATTATTTCCACTAAGCTTATGGTTATAAATAAAATTTAGATGGGTTAAATTAATTTTAGACTAAAGTTTAGTATTTATTCTAAAGTCTAGTATTTAAATAAATTAAAAAAAGAAGTGAAAGGTTATTTAATCAAAAGACTATGGTCCATTGAATATTTAAATGAATGGTTGAAAATTGGGTAAAATCAAATTGGAGAAATTTCCACGTTTTTTTTTTGGCTGAGTGTTGTTGAGTTGAAGAGGAGTTAATTTAGGTAGGTTGGTTCAGTTATCTAAGGATAAATGTGGGCTATGGTGGGCTACTTTCATCTATTTAAAGAGGGGAGTATGTACTCACAAGCTCATGTGATTTTCAGGTACTTACTTTTTGCTCTAGACTATAGTCAAATTTTGCACATAGTTCTATGACAGTTCTCTGACAAGAGAAGAGAGAAGGCCATCTCTCTTGCTTTTGTCCTTCAATTAAATGAAAGCAAATTTTTTTACCTTGGAATTTGATCGACGCAGAGAGATGGAGGCGTAGTTTTTTTTTCCTCTTTGTTTATTTTCCTTGCTCCTTTTTCTTTCCTTTCTCTTCCATTTATCCTTTCTCTCTGTCCTTTTTTTTCTTATTCCCTCTTTAATGCTTGTTTGACTTTCCTTTTCTCCCTCTCCCTCCCTTTCTCTGTCGGAGGTGCAGCAGAGCTGCGCGCGTAGCAGAGAGAGAGAGTGAGAGAGAGAGAGAGAGGAGAGGTTAAAAGCTTTTATTATTTTTTATTCCATTTTTTAGATTCTTTTATTTATTTTTTTAATTATTCTTTCCTTCCCTCCCTCTACAGCCTGTCGACGGCACAGCAGCCGCAGAAGAGAGAGAAAGAGAGAACGAGAGAGAGAAAAAGAGAGAGAGAGAGAGAGAGAGAGAGAGAGAGAAAGAGAGAGAGAGAGAAAAAGAGAGAGAGAGAGAGAGACTGAGAGATTTTTTTTCTTTTTTATTTCATTTATATTATCATGATTTATATATATATTTACTCTATATGTTTTTTATTTTATAATTTAGATCTATTAGATGATTGATTTAGATTTATGATATTATATGTTATATTTATGTTTTAAA
Source organism: Ceratopteris richardii (assembly GCA_020310875.1). Classification (NCBI taxonomy): domain Eukaryota; kingdom Viridiplantae; phylum Streptophyta; class Polypodiopsida; order Polypodiales; family Pteridaceae; genus Ceratopteris; species Ceratopteris richardii. Next base: position 137,751,845 of record CM035437.1, read on the forward strand.
TGTTATTAGAATGAAAATATGGAATTTAAATATATATGTTTATATATTTGTATGTGATTATATAAATGTATAAATATATATATTTGTTTTAATATAAGTATAAGTATTTATGTATGTATATGTGTGTGCTTAATTAATTAGATTGATTACTTAGTGAATGAATGGTTTGTTATCCTAATGTTTTTTATGTGTTCACAGGGTAGCACAAAGAAGGAGCTTTTAGCCTTGATTTCTTCCAAAGAACTCAATTTACCTTCCATTTCTCTTTATCCATATAATTACCCTATTCTATCGTCTTTATCCTTTCCATTTCTTTTCTTACCCTTAACCCAAGCTTCTTCAACCCTTAGTTTGATTGATACCTAAGTTCATTTACCCATGTATTATGTTAGGCATGTTTAGTCATTGATTGTACCCATGTTAGTGCTTGAACCTATGTTAGTTGTTAGTGCATGTAGGGTATGTTAGTTAATATTAGTGCATGTTAGTGCATGATAAGTATGTTAGTGCATGTAGGGTATGTTAGGTAATATTAGTGCATGTTAGTGCATGATAAGTATGTTAGTGCATGTTAGGTATGTTAGTTAATGTTGATGCATGTTAGTAAATGGTAATACATGTTAAATCTTAAGCAATGCATGCTAGATGTTAGAAGTGAATATGGTTTTGCATGTAAATGTATATTTAGCTAATGCATGTAAGAAATTTATCCATGTTAGTTCATGCATGTCAATTAATGTATATACTCTAGTGTATATCATGTGTAAGTATACATGTTGATTTATGTTATGCATGAAGGATAGTGTTTGCATGTATGTATACATATCATGCATGTTGCTTGATGCATGTTTGTGCATGTATGCTCATGCATGGTTGCTAGTGCATATGTTCATATATGTATGTGTTAGTATATGTATGCATATGTGTGATAGTATTATGTATGTATGTATGTATGTATGTATGTATATGTATGATATGCATATGTATGTTAGTGCATATATGTTTATGTATGTGTAATTATGCATGTGTATGTATGTTAATGCATGGTTATTAGTGCATATGTATGATTGCTTATTGCATGTTAGTGCATATATGTTTATGCATATGCATGTGCATGTATGCATATGAGGTGTGTTAGTATGCATGTGATGCATGTTAAGCTTATATACTATGTATGAATATGTATAAGTATATAAACAATGTATTTATATGTTTGATGTATATTAAAGTAATCACATAAATGAATTATTTATTCCAATGTATATGTTTAAATAAATGGATGTACTTAAATACATATGTGTTTTAGGAAGTTAAATATTTTATATTAAGCTAAGTGTTTCTAATTATGCTAAGTTTTAAATGAGTGTTAATTTTTTATAAAAAACATACTAATTTCTCTCATGTGATTTTCAGAGAGCTATTGGCGAACTGGAAATTCATGTGATTTTCATATGTGATTTTCTGAAGAATTGTAACCCTGTTGATGAACTGAAGAGTTGCAGCGAAAAGAATTTCTTAGTTTAAACTATTGATTAGCTTGTATAGGTTATTCATTAAGCTTGGATAGGTTATCATTTTATGATATTATCTTATAAGTGTGTATAGGAATTTGATCATTAATCTAGTGTCATTTTCATTATCTTATAAGTGTGTATAGGGATTTTATCATTAATCTAGTGTCATTTTCATCTTATGTCTAAAGAGGCTTCTTCAAGTAGTTCCTTTCTACCTCCAGCTACATTTGATTTATTATTTCCTAAACCAGTTGAGAAAGTTGAAGAGTTAGATAAAAATAAGATAGTTAAAGAAACTTTGCATGATCCTAATAGAACTTTATATTTACTTTCCACTGCTCCATGTAGCATTGAGAATAGTGAAGAACTTTTTCCACCAACTGTAGATAGAAACGACGATAATTTTCAAGAAGATTCAAACGAAATTGAAAGCATTAAAGATCAAGCAGTTAGTGAAAAATTAAATCTCACCATCTTATTTTGATGCTATAGAAAGATATAGGAACGCTTTACCCTACGGACCTTAGGAAAAGTTATACTTGTTCTGCATAGTCACCCAGCGTGTGCCGTTCGCGAGACGACTGAATTGATCCGCCAGTCGTCAGAAATCGCTCCCACATTTTGAACCCGATGTGAACAACGGCACAGTGGGACAGGTATAAAACTTTTCCTTTCTTTGCATATGCATTAGCTTGGTTTAGACAACGTGGTTGCGGCAACTTGAGGTGGTCATCGTGTAGAGGTAGATAATACAAACCTTGTAATTCCTTGGTTGTTGAGGGCTAAGCTTATGCTCTGAGCGCCTCCACGCGAATAGGCAAGTAGTAAACCTCATCTCTACACCCTTACCATCAAGATTTTGAAGAAAAACGTTTGCACTCACAGCACTTAGATTTTTGTATTAGGCATTTATGCTCAACAAATGTAACTTGAAAATTTCACATGCACACTAGCTTCTTCTCCAACTGTCAGGTGTCAGGTATATTTTCTTAACTTGCATCTGTTTGTGTCTATTTAAGTAGGATTTTAGGAAAGTTTAAGATAATAGGAATTGCTAGATTTAAATTTCATTTCATTTGAAAGATAGAATTTATTTTTATTAAGATAGTAGGAATTGCTAGATTTAAATTTTATTTGAAAGTTAGAATTTATTTTCATTAAAATAGTAGGAATTGTTAGACTCAAAAAGTATTCTTATTTAAAAGATAGTATTTATTTAAGATTGTTTGATTAGTACAATTTTAATTAAAACAATAAAAAAGAAATTTATTTGAAAAGTTAGTATCTAGATTTCATTATTAAGGATTGTTAGAATAGCATAATTTAGTTTGAAAATTAATTAAGAATTTTCATTTGGAAAGTTAGCATTATTTTTCAAGACTTGTTTAAAAGTTTTAAATTTAAGTAAAGCTGGAATCAGGCAACTTAGTTAGTTTGGTAAGGGAACAAAAATCTTAAGTTCAAGAAGAAGTTAAGGATTATATTAAGAAACTTAGGTCTAGTTTTAACATACATATCAAAATGGATGAGTTATTTAAAAATATGATGTCTGAAACCCAAGGCCAAAAAGTAGTAGAAGCTATGCTCAAAGAAAAAGGTAAATTTACTGGAGTTAACACAACTAATTACTTAGACACTTTTGAAGACCTAGCAAAACTACACGGTTTGCCAATTGATAAATGGGTAACATTTTTAGTAAGACTTGCAATAGGTTCAGCCATTAGTGTTATAGAACCTCATAAAGCACTTGCATGGGAAGAATTTAAAAAACAAATGCATAAAGAATTTTACTTAGAAGATTTTAGTCAACACAGTAGGGAGGGATTTATGAAGTGGCTTAGCACTCCCAAAACCCAAATATCTCTTACACAATTACATGGGGAATTTATGAAGAGGTTCTCACAATTACCTGAACAAGATAGGACTGCACTTACTCTAGATATAGTACTTTATTTCTTAAAATTTTTGCCTACAGACATTAGAAGTGAAGTAGAAAGAAGACTAGAGGAACCTGGAAAAAGATATGGTTTAACAGAGGACTGGGGGGTACTTAAACAAGTAGTTGAAGTTGTAGCACAAATGAAACAGAGGCAATCATTATTATATGATATGAATTTAAGTTTTCCAATAGTAGGACCAACTACTCAAAATCCTAAAATCAATATAAACTCTAGTTTAACTGAACAAGCATCAACATCTAAAATGCCTAGTGAGTTACAGTTTGAAATAATATTTAATAAACTAGATAATATGATGCAAATGCATATGAACATATCTAAGGAAGTGGCAACACTTCAAAACACAATTCATTCCTTAGTTAGTCAAGATAGAACAATTCTAGGTCCTCAGTTTACTCATGCCCCACAAATGAATCCTATACCTATAGCACCTGTAATGAATCAACCAATAGCTCAGAATCAACCAGTAGCTCAGAATAATGAACGAAGAGGCACACCCACCCGATGATGTGTTTGGTGTGACTCCACTGAACATATGTCTTATGCTTGTGAATCATTAAAAGAAGCAAAAGAAAGAAAACTAGTTATTGATATTGATAAAAAACTATGTGACTATTGCACCCACCTCCCTCTAACTGTAAATTGGGGAAAAGGTGGAATGCAAAAACTATATGAAAATATATCAGAAGCACAAAGAAGCTCATTTGGGGTTAGATTAGAATGCGATGAAAGTGATCTAGATGATGATACATCAAAAGGAACCAAAAATTATTCAATAGAAGCATTGATAAAAGCTAGAGATGATATAATGAACAAAACTGCATGGAACTCACCTATAGATAATTTCTCTATCTTCTCACATATTGCAAATGTGGAAGAAAAGAGAAAAAGGGATGAAACTCAAGATCTAGATGAATCTAATCAAAGAGTAACTAGAAAACAATTGAGAAAAGAACCTAAAAATGTACAATTCAATGAAAATACAAATTTAGAATCAAATGAGCAAAAAAGAAGAGATATAAGGGAGGGCAAACAACCAGAGACATCAAACAAAACTAATGAATTAGAATCAAAGACTAATGAGGAAACAAAAAAAAAATGAGGAAAAAACCAAGAAACCAAGAAGAATTCCAAAAGCTATTTTAACTTCAGAACTTGAACAAAAAAATGACACAAAGGAAATACTGTATGATATTCTTTTAAAAAGTCAAGTGACTATGTCACTTGAACAATTATTTACTATAGCTAAATTAGAATTTAAAGATAACTTTATTAAGATGATTAAAAGAAAAAGATTTCCCTTAAATACTGATATTTAAATGCATGACAATGTAGATGTAACTCATATTTCTAAAGATTCCTTTTCTTCTGATTCTGATGATGAACAAGAAAGTGAAGGATATGTTAATAAAAATTTTTTAGGACCTATACTTCCAGATAATATACAAGAAAAATCTGAAAGCAATTACAAAAAGTGTTTTTGGGCCAAGGGAACACCAAAAATCAAAGTAAATTTAAGAGATAGGAAAAATTCTTGTACAGCTTTAGCTTTACTAGATTCAGGCTCAGAAATAAACGTAATATCAAAAGAATTATATGATAAATTTAGATGGCCTATAGATAAATAGCATGGGTGGATTATGAGAATAGCAGACAACGGATGTGGTGCACTTCTAGGAGCATGTGCCAACATTCCAATTTCAATAGGTGGCATAAGTGAAACATTTCATTTTTTCATACAAGATAACTGTTCTTATGAACTTATCTTAGGACAACCCTTTATATGTGAAACTCGTATGGAAACAAAAATAATGGACGATGGATCCGCGTATGCTAGATTTAGATCAAAAGATGACTTACAATCCTTACAAGTAATGACTGTTAACCCAAATCATATTAGAAATAGAGAACAAATTAGGAAAACACCTATCAGATCACAAGAGAAAATGCACGAGAGTCATCTACCTCTTAGTGATTCTGGAACATACTTTGATCAAAATTTTTACTAGACACCATTGTTGAGCGAGACAACAGTGGTAAGTGGTTTGATATCTTGCATAAATGTGTAAATAAAATAGAAAATGTTTCTGTTTATTTTTCATCTTCAAAATTACAAATTCTAAATAATAAAGATATTCCTAGAAAAACAATGAAAAAACATGAAAATATTTTAAAGATAAAGAATATATGTCTCAAAATGAAAATATTGAAAATATAATTGAAACTTCTTTTTCTTCTACTTTATTTGATGAAATTGATGAAACCTTACATGATGAAAAACTATTACATGTTATTCTTTTAAACTCATTAAATGAATATGATTTAATTTCAAAATTTGTTTTTGATTTTCATGAAGCTAAAATTAATACAAAGTATAAAACTGTAGATAAAAAGGTGAAACTTGTAGCTCAAGCTTTACCTGAAGGAAGATAACTGTATATGATAATGGTACATTTAAACTTAGAGAGTTTGACGGTTCTTTATAAAAAAATTTGATTGCAGGAAAAAGAGTTAAATTATTTAAAAAGAGAAATAATGAAGAATATGAAATTGAAGAAATTGATGATGATGATGATGCTGATGAAAATGAAGATGATGATTAAAATATCAGGTGAAACAGTTTTGATTAAAGATTCTTTGATTTTTTGTGTATATGCATGGCATTACTGCATGGATTAAAAGGATATGTTCAAATTTGTTTAAAAACAACTCAAATAGAATTAAGATGTAGAAATATCTGAAATATTTATGATTGAAACATAAAAAATCGTATTTATATGAACTGAATCAGAAAGTTAAATAGAAATTTTGGAATTGGAAGCTTGTAGACGAAAAGGTAGCTTTATTTTGAATACATGTATATGCTTAAAATTTTATCCATTAGTATATGGGATTTTGTATTCTGCTATTTATTTCTTATGAGATCTGACCTCTAAATGAAATTAAAAAATAAAATAAAATAAAGAAAACTTCATACCCAATTAGCATATATGTATGTGTTCGTTGTTGGTGCGCTATGTTGGGCTAGTAGGCGGGTGAACCAACCTTGGTCGGGTGATCAAGGCCACGAGCTGACGCTAGTTTCATCATAGGCTCAGCCTATATGTTGTCATGTGCCTGCATGGGTCGATAGGCGGGTGGAGTTACTCTGGTCGGGCGATCAGAGCCACGAGCTGACGTCGATTTCATGTAGGGCTGACATAGTTTTGTCGTGCGCTATGCCGGGTTGGTAGACAAGTGGAATAAACTTGGCTGGGTGGACAAGTCCAAGCGTCGCACCCAATTTCGGTATAGGCCAATTTGTGAAAATTAAAGAAAAAGCTAAGTTGGGATGAAGTAAAAAAGTAAAAGAAAAATGATATGAAAAAAAAAGCAATGAAAAGAGAGTCAGACCATAGGAAATAAAAGTAGGAGGCATATAATTCTATTACCTGATGAGAAAAATTTTTGTATATGCTGTTATACAAGATAAATTACTTATTCTAAGCAAGTGACATGAACAGAAGGACTATACAACTTATGATTTATTCTTATAAATGCTTGTTTAAATGTGGATTCAGAAATATGATAAGATATTTTTATAACTTATATCTACTTTGTGTTTTTTTAAATGATTTGTACTAGTCTTTTTAATTGCATAAAGTTTGAATGCATGATGAAATAAAATTTTGAAAAAAATAAAACTTATTTTCAAAAGAATTTGATCTGTTCCACTTGAATCTGGAGGTTGGCCCATCGAGACGATGTGCAGGTTTAGTGGGGGCGGATGTCGGAGAGAATTTATTACTCTTAAAATATTTCAAAAATTAAAAGATTATTTGATTGATATAAGTTTGGTTAAATTATGAAATTTTTTACTAATGTTTGATTTTAATTTCTGCAGGAAAATAAGTTTGCTAAATATTATCAGGATGGGAAGTATTTATCTAAGTGTTTTCTTAATATAATTAAGGGTATAGATGAAAATTCAAGGGTTAGTTAAGGGATTTTCTATGTTTTGAAAGTAAATTTAAGGGTAATTAAGGATCAATTATAGGTTCTGATCATGTTTTATAGGATTTTAGCTAAATTACAAAGGTAATTAAGGGTTAAATGAATGTTTTGAGCATGATTTATAGGGTTCTAGTTAAATTTTAAGGATAATTAAGGGTTTAATATTAATTCTAGAGGGTTATGGAAGGTTAGAAAATAGGTTTATGGGTTAGTTGAAGTTATTTGATGTGGTTTGAAGCTAGTTGTAGGGTAAACCTAAGGTTAATTGATTAAATAAGTGGGTTAAAATCTATAAATGAATTATTAAATAGGTTAAATATATCATAAGGAACCTTAGCAAAATAATTCAAATACAAAAATATATTATTTAATTATTTCCACTAAGCTTATGGTTATAAATAAAATTTAGATGGGTTAAATTAATTTTAGACTAAAGTTTAGTATTTATTCTAAAGTCTAGTATTTAAATAAATTAAAAAAAGAAGTGAAAGGTTATTTAAAATCAAAAGACTATGGTCCATTGAATATTTAAATGAATGGTTGAAAATTGGGTAAAATCAAATTGGAGAAATTTCCACGTTTTTTTTTTGGCTGAGTGTTGTTGAGTTGAAGAGGAGTTAATTTAGGTAGGTTGGTTCAGTTATCTAAGGATAAATGTGGGCTATGGTGGGCTACTTTCATGTATTTAAAGAGGGGAGTACGTACTCACAAGCTCATGTGATTTTCAGGTACTTACTTTTTGCTCTAGACTACAGTGAAATTTTGCACATAGTTCTATGAGAGTTCTCTGACAGGAGAAGAGAGAAGGCCATCTCTCTTGCTTCTGTCCTTCAATTAAATGAAAGCAAATTTTTTTACCTTGGAATTTGATCGACGCAGAGAGATGAAGGAGGCATAGTTTTTTTTTCCTCTTTGTTTATTTTCCTTGCTCCTTTTTCTTTCCTTTCTCTTCCATTTATCCTTTCTCTCTGTCCTTTTTTTTCTTATTCCCTCTTTAATGCTTGTTTGACTTTCCTTTTCTCCCTCTCCCTCCCTTTCTCTGCCGGCGGCGTAACAGAGCTGTGCGCGTAGTAGAGAGAGAGAGTGAGAGAGAGAGAGGAGAGGTTAAAAGCTTTTATTATTTTTTATTCCATTTTTTAGATTCTTTTATTTATTTTTTTAACTATTCTTTCCTTCCCTCCCTCTATAGCCTGCCGACGGCGCAGCAGCCGCAGAAGAGAGAGAAAGAGAGAAAGAGAGAGAGAAAAAGAGAGAGAGAGAGAGAGAGAGAATGAGAGAGAGAGAGAGAAAAAGAGAGAGAGAGAGAGAGACTGAGAGATTTTTTTTTCTTTTTTATTTCATTTATATATATTTACTCTATATGTTTTTTATTTTATAATTTAGATCTATTAGATGATTGATTTAGGTTTATGATATTATATGTTATATTTATGTTTTAAATGTTATTAGAATGAAAATATGGAATTTAAATATATATGTTTATATATTTGTATGTGATTATATAAGTCTATAAATATATATATTTGTTTTAATATAAGTATAAGTATTTATGTATGTATATGTGTGTGCTTAATTAATTAGATTGATTACTTAGTGAATGAATGGTTTGTTATCCTAATGTTTTTTATGTGTTCACAGGGTACCACAAAGAAGGAGCTTTTAGCCTTGATTTCTTCCAAAGAACTCAATTTACCTTCCATTTCTCTTTATCCAAATAATTACCCTATTCTATCTTCTTTATGTTAATGCATGGTTATGAGTGCATATGTATGATTGCTTGTTGCATGTTAGTGCATATATGTTTATGCATATTCATTTATGCATGTGCATGTATGCATATGAGGTGTGTTAGTATGCATGTGATGCATGTTAAGCTTATATACTATGTATGAATATGTATAAGTATATAAACAATGTATTTATATGTTCGATGTATATTAAAGTAATCACATAAATGAATTATTTATTGCAATGTATATGTTTTAATAAATGGATGTACTTAAATACATATGTGTTTTAGGAAGTTAAATATTTTATATTAAGCTAAGTGTTTCTAATTATGCTAAGTTTTAAATGAGTATTATTTTTTTATAAAAAACATACTAATTTCTCTCATGTGATTTTCAGAGAGCTATTGGCGAACTCGAAATTCATGTGATTTTCAGATGTGATTTTCTAAAGAATTGTAACCTTGTTGATGAACTGAAGAGTTGCAGCGAAAAGAATTTCTTAGTTAAAACTATTGATTAGCTTGTATAGGTTATTCATTAAGCTTGGATAGGTTATAATTTTATGACATTATCTTATAAGTGTGTATAGGAATTTGATCATTAATCTAGTGTCATTTTCATTATCTTATAAGTGTGTATAGGAATTTGATCATTAATCTAGTGTCATTTTCATCTTATGTCTAAAGAGGCTTCTTTAAGTAGTTCCTTTCCACCTCCAGCTACATTTGGTTTATTATTTCCTAAATCTGTTGAGGAAGTTGAAGAGTTAGTTAAAAATAAGATAGTTAAAGAAACTTTGCATGATCCTAATAGAACTTTACATTTACTTTCCACTGTTCCACCTAGCATTGAGAATAGTGAAGAACTTTTCGCACCAACTGTAGATAGAAACGACGATAATTTTCAAGAAGATTCAAACGAAATTGAAAGCATTAAAGATCAAGCAGTTAGTGAAAAATTAAATCTCACCATCTTATTTTGATGCTATAGAAAGATATAGGAACGCTTTACACCTACGGACCTTAGGAAAAGTTATACTTGTTCTGCATAGTCACCTAGCGTGCGCGTTCGTGAGACAACTGAATTGATTCGCCAGTCGTCAGAAATCGCTCCCACACCGTGACCCTCACCAACAATCGATACATATTGACTTGTACAGATTATGCCACTAGGTGGGCGGACGCTTGGGCTTTACGTTCTTCCACAGCTGTTTTGGTGGCCAAATGTTTGATGAAGGATGTCTTCCCTCGATATGGATTACCTCTGGAGATAGTGACAGACCAAGGAACACATTTTGCAAACAACTTAATGCAAGTAGTGACTCAGACTTTTCAGATTATGCATAAGTTCAGCTCACCTTACTATCCTTGAGTGAACGGTTTGGCTGAGAGTACCAATAAGACCCTGTTGAATATTCTCCGGAAATTGATCTTGGAGTGTCCGGAGCGATGGGACCAGCTCTTACCTGCAGTTTTGTGGGCTTACCGGACCACGTACAAAGTGGCTACTGGAATGACTCCGTTTAAACTTGCTTATGGCCTAGAAGCTATTGCTCCAATGGAAGTAGTGGTGTCGAGCCTGCGGGTAGCCTTATCTCAGAAATTGCTGCCGAAAGAATCTTTTCCATTCCGGTTGGATGTGCTCAGATCATTGGATGAACAAGGCTAGGAAAGCTTTATGATTCTTCAAGAAGTTCAGCTTCATCAAGCCCGTACTCATGATCGTTTCCTCAAGACCCTTGTCTTTACGGTTGGCCAACTTGTTTTATTCTATAATGCTAAAGCTAATCGCTCTGCCGGAAAATTTAAGTTATGGTGGTTCGGTCCATACTGAATTGCTAAACAAGTGGGACCAGCAACTTTTTGGTTGGCGACCTTAACAGGTGTTCTCCTTCCAAAAGTGATTAATGGTTCTAAGCTCCGCCCATATCACCAGCCGTCTGATAACCTATGAAGTGTACGCAGTTTTTTTCCTCTTTTTTGCGTGTCACTTGTTTTTCTTTTTACCCCCCCGTATTTCGGTTGACCACTGACCATAATCTTTCCGTTTTGGTATCTAACTATGATTAATCGCAACCCTGTGTTACTGTTTCTGTTCATGCATGCATGCCGTAATTATGAAGGATATCTCTACAATACGGTGCTATGATTAGGTTTTTATCGCCTAATGTTTCCCGTGCTCTTACATAATCTTGCTTTTTCTACTGATAATCGCTATTGTGTTTGTGTGATTGTGCGCTCTTTGTATTCTGTGCTTTCGTATTGCACGTCATGGAAGCTCTCGCGAATGTCGCTACCTTCCGTGCAGGTCTCACTCCAGAAGTGAGTGAGTATTTGCGCACTCGTGGTCTGTTGGCCTTCGCTGAATTGCCCTGGCATTCAGTGGAGTGTCATCCATTCCACGCGTAGATTATTTCTGTTATTGCCGCCACACCTACTACAGAGCAGTGTTGGCCAATTACCTGTTTCAACCCTCGTGTAGTCATTACTTTAGCCACGTTCGCTGAAGGTTTTCGACTCCCTCGGGAAGGATTGGAGAATGGTCCACTTCTTTCCCTGGCCACCATGAAAGAGTTGTTCCCCCGACACTCATCTAATGAGTATGCCATTCTTTGCAGACCCAAACTAGAATGCACTGCTCTACAATTCCTGGTCGCCACACTCAATCTACAGAAACGCACATACGGCATTTCACGCCCTTTTTATTCCATGATAGATACCGCTTCCCGTGAGCCTGTAAATTTCACATCCTTCTTTTTCCGACGCATTCATCGTGAATGTGTAGCGGTTATGAAACAAATCACTAAGAGTGACCTCCCTCATTCCCGTTTACCCCATATCCTCACTTTCCTCTTTCCGGTGATCCAAGCCGTGCAATCTCCTCCCACCGCTCCCTTCTTGTTACATGAAGAGTCTACCCAAATGCTCGAGGACGAGGATGACGACGATGAAGATCTGCTTCAATTGTTTTGTCGCAAAATAAGATGCGGTAGTCCATCAGAAAGTCAGGTGCAGGACACTGCTGCAGGTCACGACGTTGAAGTTTTCCATGACTCTGCTACTTCTCTTCATGTAGAATCATCCGTTCCCTCTTCTCCGCTCAAGAAGCAGGAACAAGGTGCACGCATGGAAGAATCCGACGAAGTCTCGTCTCGGGAGGAATCTCATCAATAGGATGAGGAAACTTTGCAAGAGATTCTAGCCGAAATCATCCAGGAAGTAATTGCTAATGCTGAGGCCGTGATCGAAAGGGCTGAGGCGACAAGTCAAAATGTGACCGGCATAGTCCTGGTGCAAAATACTGTTATCCCCCTTCCTCCACCAATTAACCCTGTTGAGCCTATTGCAGTACGTCCTAGTGCAATCTCCAATGTAATTCGTGAAGCACCCACTCCTCCATCCTCTTCTCCCGATTACTCTCCACCACCCTCCCCTCATCTGTTTTCCACCTCTTCATCACAACCCCCTCCTGCTCTTCCTCCTCTGCTAGTAATGTTCACCGAATTGGAATATATGGGTCGCCTCCTTATACACTTTTCCCATCAATTACCCCTTCAGATGAAGCTGGCAACTGAGAATATTCGGCAGGAATTGCAAGGCAAAGTCGATTTGCTAGAAGCGGATATTGCCCCATTACAGGAAGAAGCCAATGCAGTCAAAGCAGAGAACCATGCTCTGCAGGTTCAGCTTCAACAACGCCAAGCATGGATAGCAGAGCAGGGCAACCTAATTGCCCAACGAGATGCCGCTCTTTCTGTGTTGAATGAAAAGAATGTTCTTTTAGCTCGCGATGCAGAAATCAAGCAGTTAAAACAATTGGTGCAGGACAAGGACGATGCTCGAATTGCTCTGGGCAATTTACTGGAAGAAACGCGTGAAGATCTTGTGTTAGTTACACAAAAAGGACAAGAAATGGAAGCTTTGGCTATGCAGAACACTGTAGAATTAAAACAGGTGTCTGAAGAGCTTTTCCAAAAAAGTCATGAGTTAGATGTAGCTTAAGAAAGAATTAGCAAGAATCATGAAAGAAAGGGATGTGTATTATAAAACCATCCAATATCAAGCTCAGGAACTGGAACGCAGAGAAAAGCAGCTAGGTGTTCAAGCGGATAGATTGTCCAGAATTGATGCCCAAATTGTTGATATGAGGCTAAGCAGAGATGCTGCGTTAGTTAACAAATTCTATTTACAAGAAGCATTTTTGTAGACACATACAGATTTACTGATGAGTCAAGTTATTGCGGCTAGTTCGGTGAGAACAGACGCACAACTGGTTGAGCCAGAAACTTTGAAGATTATGCTAGATTCTTTAAAGCAAAAAATCACTAGAACCTTTAAACTAGCCAGAACCCTGTACATACAAGGCATAGTTGATGAGCCTTAGTTCTATTTTTCTTTGCGGGTTCGAGCCCACCGTGCGTGCCAGTGTTAGGTCGCCGGAATGGATTGTATTTTTATTTGTCATATATTGCACGCACCGAAAAGGCATAGCGAATAGTTGTAACTTTTTATCCATTAATGAAAGGGCATTACGGTGTTCTTCGGCGAGAGACGAGATCGCCAGCTTGTCTGTCTGAGCGACTGTGCTGAGATGTTGTGTTGCAGATTTGTAGATATCTGTTCTTGTCGAATTGCAATGATTCATTATTAACACAGTAACATTGTCTTAACATTAATAAGTCTGTGCGACGTTGTGATTGTTAATTCGTGCGCTAATGTACTGTGTACCGATAAGTTGTTGCCTTGAAGGATAGTTACTACTTAGTCGAATGTTAATTTGGGAAAATTAAATAAAGGGCCTCTACACTGTTAGACCCCTATCCATCCCCAAGAACCCGAAACGAGATTAAAAGCGACTTGTCAGAAGTGCTTTTAACAAACTCAAGTTTCTTAGTTCCGCTTTTGCGATCCTTTCCTGTGCCTTGGGTTCCCTTTCTATCACTACCTCTGACTCTTGACGTGTCTTTTGGAGCTCTTTTTCCAAAACCCTAACTTGTTCTCTTAATTGCCTTATCTCCACCGATGAAACTACTTTGGAACTTAATTCTTTTTCTAAAGTCCCTATTTCCAAGGAATTGGTAGCTTTGCCTTCCCCTGAGTCTATGTTCATCATGTAACATTCAAGTTGACTTGTGCGTGTCAACCATCCAAGCAATTCTTGGTCTGAATCATCCTTGTAAGCTAATGGGTTCTTATACTCTCCCATTTTTGTGCTTTGGAATTTGAATAATTGCAAATTGAACCCATCCTGAAGTAGATCCTTGTAGGGCTCAGGGCAAACTTTACTTCTGCTTTTTCTTGCTTTGATTTCTCCTTTGTTTTTTTCTCCAATTCCTCCTCTGTTGTTGGCCTCTTGTCACTTGATTTTTAGGAAACCTGGATTTGCATGCGGTCAGACTTTGGCCCGATTGTAATGAACCCCATGCGCCAGTCATGCACACATTTGGCTTGCACAACCCATGGCCGTCCAAGTTGGATTGAGAAGGTGGCTTCTGAAGTCCTCGGTTTGACTATCAAGTAATCCACACTAAACTCTAATCCTCCAACCACTGTGCTCACATTCTTCAAAAGACCAGCCGGTTTCACTTGAGTTTGGTCTGCCATTCTTTGGGACATTGGAGTCTCCTCCATGTGGGTTAGGCCGAGAGCCTTCATCATATATTCTGTCATTAAGTTGACTGCTACCCCGCTATCCAATTGAGCACTTGGGACTGCATATCCCTTAATTTCAACGACCACAGAAGGAGCGTTTGAATCGATCTGGGTTGTGATGCTCTGAATAAAACCTTGGATGTCTTTTTCCTGTCTCTTTTTATCTCGAGCTTTCCTCGGTTTCTTGATATATTCATTGTAAAATTGCTTCCTATATGTCGGGGCACATCTTAGTAAGGTGCCAATGTCCAAAGTAACTTCTGTTTTGGCCAACATTTGCACAATGTCAATTTCTTATGTGCTTTTCCTTTCCTTACGACATTTTTTGGTCTTTAATCTCTCTGGGAATGGGGCAATGTCTGGCATGAACTTCTTCATCACTGGCGGAAGTATTTCAATTTCGTCTCCGTCTTCAAATTCTCGTTGCTCAACAAGTCCCTCCACTTGCTCTTCTACCTCCCTATGCTTGGGTGCGTTTTCTTTATTGGCATTTTCACTATTTTTTTCTGCATCCTTCTTCACATATTCTTGGGTCCTTGTGACCACTGCCACAATAGGATCTTTTCGTGCACTCTTGCCTAGGTCAGCTTCTACAAAGTGCATGGAAGAACTATGTCTTTCTCGAGAATCAGGTGTCCTAAACACCACTCCTATTGTAGGAATTTGTTATTGTACTCTAGGAGTGGGATGTGCCTGGGTCTCAACATAGTTCGAGGATTCTACTGGCCCTTTTACTTTGCCATTGTCGGCTTTCTTTTTTGGACAGTCTTCGTCAAAGTGGCCCTCTCCACTGTAGTACCTGCACATTGGAGTGTAATCAACGGGTTTCTAGTTTGAGTATGTCCAAAACCATGGCATCTCCAACATTGAATTGGACCAGCCCCCCTTCCTTGGGCATGTGCTGCCCTTCCAGGATAGCCACCCTCCTAACCTTGAGCACCATGCCCATAAGTCTGTCTAGTTTCCCAATGAGGTATGGGTGGGACTGGTGCGCTCCCTAGTCCTTTTGTTGGCTCGTATGGGAGCTCTATCCTCCTCTGTTGACCCAATTGCACTTCCTCCCATACCCTAGTTTGCTCTTTGGCAGCTATCAAATTGGCGGGCCGTGTAAGGCTTATATGTTGCTATGCAATGGAATCCCTTAATCCTGTGATAAACCTCCTTTTTAGTGTTTCATCATTTGGGGCGTTTACGCCCATCTTCCTTACCAAAGTTTCCATTCTTTGGATATAATGGTCTATGCTTTCATTTACTCCTTGCTGCAAATAGTCCATTTGTTGGGCAAGGCAGTCTTGGAACCCTTGTCTTCCGAAATTTCGCCAAAAAGGCATCTTTTAACATTAGATATGTCCCTCTCTCCTGAGGTGTCAAATTACCATACCAGTTTGATGCCTCGTCTCGGAGGGTTGCTGGAAAAATTCTTAATCTCTGGCCTTGGTCTACGACTTCATTCGCCTCCCAAGTCACTTCAAAAAGCTGAATGAAATTGTCTGGGTCCTCATCCTAGAGGCCTGAGAATCTTGGGAAGTCTCCCAGATGTACCGGAATACGGTAAGCCATTTCAAACAAAGAGGTGATATCAATGTCACTTCTTTCCCAGAAGTTCAGAGCCCTTGGTTTCAAGACTCCCTCGAGTCTCCTTACCTGAGCGGCTACTCTTCTTCGATAATATGTTCTTTCCTCTAACTCCTTCCGACTACTCGAAGATGTTTCGTATGACTCCTACCTACACCTCTCTCGAGCTTCAGCCCTTCGAGCAGCTCGCTCTTCTCTCTCAGTTTTAGTTCTTCTTGAGGAATAACTTTCTTTGCTCATGTACTAGTCACTGGGTCCGAGAGCTCAGCCAACTTGTGGTGCTAGGCGAACCTATGGCACTCTCTTGTAGAGACGTACCAAGCTCTCCCCAGTAGGATCGCCAAAATGTTAAGTCCTAATGCCCAAGGAAAAGATGTTTATACAAACCTTTATTATGCTCAAACCCCTCGGAATCGGTCCACTTGGATTACCTGGAGCCCACAATTATTTCACGATGGATACTTCCTTTGTATATGCACTAGCTCATATGCTTCCCGCTCGCATGTCCTTCCCTTTTTCGCATACACATACTCATGCACTTTCCCTTACCCTCTCACGTCCCCTCGTACATACACACTCACTTACCCACACACACTCTCACTCACTCCTTCCCCTTTACTGATCTTCCAATTTTTTTTTCTCTTTGCTTTCCCCTCTTCTCTTCTCCACTTGCAATTGCTTCCTACTTTTCTTCCTCTCCCTTTCTGTTCTCTCTTTTCCTTTCTCCTCAACCTTTCTGATCCTTCCAACCACACTCACTCACTCCTATACTCCTCACTTGTTTTCCCTCCTCCACACTCTTTCTTTCATGCACTCTTACTCTCATACCCACCACCTTACACACATGCCTTCTCTCTCACCTTTTTCCCTCTTCTTCTCTTTCTCTCTCACCCTTTTCTTTCGCACTCACATCCACATACCCACCCACTTCTTCTCGTTCCCGTTCATACACATTCACACTTTTGCTCATGTCCCACACACCTCTTTCATGTCTATACGTACACACACATTCTTCTTTCCTTTCCACTCTTTCGCTCTTTCTCACATACTCCTTCCTACCTTCGCTTTCCCTCGTGCTCTCTCGCTTACCTCCACTTCTTTTCCACACATACGTTACACATACCCATTCACATAACCCCCCTTACTCAACTTCGCACGCACACTTTCACTTCCTTATGCACTCTTTCTAGGAAGGGAATTCCAAATCCAAATTCCCTTCATGCATGTGTAGAAAAATCACCATGGTTTTTTTTTTTCCTTTTTTTTGGGCATTATTCGATGAAACCTACTAGGATAGAAAGGATCAGTTTTAGCATTGCTTGCACAGAGACCTTCCCTACCAAGCCACAATCAGCATTTGAAGATAACCTAATGCAAAGCATTAATTGACCTCATGAGCACATTGCTTTGTTGCTAAACGTTCTTTCCTAATGACCTGAACTGACCTATGGCATCTCCACATTATCGAAGTGTATTGTTCACACAACTAAGGCCCTCACGAATAATGCACACCTAGTTATAGCTGATGGAAGTGAACCTCAATTCACAGAGGGAATCCAAATGTTAACACAAACAACAAGATTGTTATGACCAGGTCCTTCGCATAAAATGAACAAGTATCTCTGCATCAAGGTCCACGTAGGGTTAAGCAGTGTTCATCACTGTTTCGAGTGCACATTTACAGAGTAGACTATCCACCTAAAAACTTCTTTTCAAAAACAAGACAACAAAGGTTTAATCAAAAACATTGGAAGTTCTAATGAAAGTTCTATGAGTCGCTCCTGCGCACTTTGATGGCCTTGATGCAAAAATACAACAACTACATAACATTGTATACAAATGGTTTTTCCTTCTGAAAACAAATTTCTAAATGGAGCAAAATTTCTACATCGTGCAAGCAAACATGGCGCAGCACCAACCATACTCTTTCTACTCTGTCCTTAAAAAAATATGAGGCCACTGTTGCATCGGCTATATCAGCCCAAATGATTTTCAACAAAGATGGTTTAAGACATAGATCAGCACATTTTCTGAGTAATAGAATTACCGTTCAATTTTTTTATGGAGAATCAACTCACTCCCCTTGGTTGAGATGCGATTTCCTTCCTCCCCCCCCCCTCCCCCGTTTGCCTGCTACTGTGGTCTGCAAAAGGACCACAAAAAAACATCCCCCATCTGCAATCGTGGATAAAAACGGAGAGACCGCGAGGCACCACAGAGCTAACTACCCCCCCTGGTGTGTTCTCTTCAAATCAGTTGATGCACTTCCTTGCAAAGCTCATCATCCATTCTGAATCGCAGTCCACTTTCCCCCCGATCGAATGTGGCTCTCACCCCAGAGCCAGTCGATGCCCTCCTCTGAGATGCAAAGTGCACTTGTAGAGAATAAACCCCAAAAAACAACTCCCAGCTCTCTGTTCTTGCACCCCCACAGCCCAGGAGCCACGACAATGTCCTCCCGCAAAACGAGTAGCAAGACATTCCTCTTGAGATGTGCAATGCTAGAAGTGGCAGGTGTCTCCCTGAACTAAAGATTGGCTAGTGATTGCACCATTCTGAATGCATACAGCCTTCAATCTCTCTCTGAGCAAGGAAACGAATCTCCTTCTGTATCTTGGAATGCCCACACCCACTAGATCTCTAATATTTCCCTCCCTTCTGACGCAACCCAAATAGACACCCCCCCTCCTTCAGTCTTGCAGAAACCTCTCCCTCACTCGGGTGCTTTTCTCTTTCTTTTTGAATAATCAAACAACAAGCTAACACACTCCTCTATTGGACAAGGAGTGCAAATTTTATAAAATGGATAGGGGGAGAGGTCAAATATCCTCTGACCACACGTGGGGCTGCAGAAGCTTTGGGTGCACATGGGTGAGACCAGGGAGAGTGAAGGACAATGGCAGAAGAGAGTGGGGGAAGGAGTGGGCAGAGGAGTGGAGGGACTGGGCAGGTACAAGGTCTGACAAGTCATGCCAGAGGGGAGTGGGGCATGTACAACATTATGACAAAGTTAGAGAGAGAAGAGGGTTAGAGTACAGGGAGAGTCGGTCATAAGTGACTAGGGGAGGCAGGTCCTTGAAATTTAGGATCTGCTTCTGTTTTGGCAGACTCAACAAAGCCCGATCAAGGGTCTTGTGGGCAGCCTCTGGCAAGCCTCTTCAGCAACTGCCCGAGCTTTATCTGCATCACTGAGAGAAAGCAAGAAAGCCATATATTTGATCCATATGAAACTGCTATTAGGAGAAACATGCACAAGTTTCTCAAAATCTTCTATGCTCTCAGGCACATTATCACCCTCAACACGTTTTCGCTCTGCTTCCCGAATGGAAGCTTCTCTTAAGTCCTTCGATCTTTTCTTAGCTCGCTTATTTGATGACTCATACACTTCATTTGTTGTTGCAAAGTTGACTCCCTCAATAGAGGCAACATCTGTTAGCTTGTTCTCTTTTGTGTCCAGGACCACATCTAATGGTTCGACATGTGATGAGAATACAGAGAAAACTGGTGTAGAAAGAGGATGTAAATTTGAATCATCACCCAGGTCCGTGTCTTCATCACCATCCTTTGTCTCTGCTGAAATATTAGTTCCTAAAGACTGCTCTGAAACCAACCCCTCTTCTTCATTACTTTCAACTTCCATTCGAAGGTCCTTGATATACTTATTTTTCATTCCCAAAGAGATTCTCTCCCTGTCTTCTTCATCCTTTAGGACCTTGGCATGCACTTTCTCTCCAATTTTGTAGTGAGTCTCCAAATTACCAATGTGATTGTTAGACACTTCAGATATATGACAGAGACTACAATCTTGATGTTGTCAATGGATAGGAACAATCCATAGCTTGCAATGTGTGAAATAACACCAATCACCACATCGCCCACATGCAGTTCCTTCAAGGTTATCAATCCAATTTCATCTCTTTGCTGGTTAAGTAATTAAACAACAAGCTAACCCACTCCTCTATTGGGCAATGAGTGCCAATTTTATAGAATGGAGAGGGGGAGAGGTCAGATATCCTTTGACCACATGTGGGGATTCAGAAGCTTTGGGTGCACGTGGGTGAGACCAGGGAGAGTGAAGGACAATGGCAGAGGAGAGTGGGGGAAGGAGTGGGCAGAGGAGTGGAGGGACTGGGCAGGTACAAGGTCTGACAAGTCAGTGCAGAGGGGAGTGGGGCATGTACAACACTTTGACAAAGTTAGAGAGAGAAGAGGTTCAGAGTATAGGGAGATCGGTCATAAGTTACTTGGGGGGGGGGGGAGAAGGTCCCTGAAATTTAGGATCTACTTCCGTTGTGGCAGACTCAGCAAAGCCCGATCAAGGGTCTTGTGGGTAGCCTCTGGCAAGTCCCTTCAGCAACTGCCCGAGCTTTATCTGCATCACCGAGAGAAAGCAAGAAAGCCATATATTTGATCCATATGAAACTACTCTTAGGAGAAACATGCACAAGTTTCTAAAAATCTTCTATGTTCTCAGGCACATTATCACCCTCAACACGTTTTCGCTCTGCTTCCCGAATGGCAGCTTCTCTTAAGTCCTTTGATCTTTTCTTAGCTCGCTTATTTGATGACTCATACACTTCATTTGTTGTTGCAAAGTTGACTCCCTCAATAGAGGCAACATCTGTTAGCTTGTTCTCTTCTGTGTCCAGGACCACATCTAATGGTTCCACAGGTGATGAGAATACAGAGAAAACTGGTGTAGAAAGAGGATGTAAATTTGAATCATCACACAGGTCTCTGTCTTCATCACCATCGTTTGTCTCTGCTGAAATATTAGTTCCTAAAGACTGCTCTGAAACCAATCCCTCTTCTTCATTACTTTCAACTTCCATTCGAAGGTCCTTGGTATACTTATTTTTCATTCCCAAGGAGATTCTCTCCCTGTCTTCTTCAATCTTTAGGACCTTGGCGTGCACTTTCTCTCCAATTTTGTAGTGAGACTCCAAATTACCAATGTGATTGTCAGACACTTCAGATATATGACAGAGACCTACAATCTTGCTGTTGTCAATGGATATGAACAATCCATAGCATGCAATGTGTGAAATAACACCAATCACCACATCGCCCACATGTAGTTCCTTCAAGGTTATCAATGCAGTTTCATCTCTTTGTTGGTTAAGTAATGGCCTTCTCAACGACCACTCTACAAACCCAGTAGCACAATCAAAGGAT
This sequence comes from Ceratopteris richardii, assembly GCA_020310875.1. Classification (NCBI taxonomy): domain Eukaryota; kingdom Viridiplantae; phylum Streptophyta; class Polypodiopsida; order Polypodiales; family Pteridaceae; genus Ceratopteris; species Ceratopteris richardii. The sequence goes on from CM035437.1 coordinate 137,773,441, forward strand.
ATTACCCTTCCTCTAACCACTTTCCCGATAGGAAACGTGATTTTCGGATCAGCAACATATGTCTCTGAAAGATTTGATATCTTTATTCTTGCATCGATCTTTCGTGACAGTGTAACAAAACAGCCCTTGGAAACAATGTTTTTTACAAAACCATGTACTTCCATGTCCCCATGAAGATCTTCTAGTTTTTTAGCAATCATAAAATGTGGCCTTTTATTTGAAGAACTAGGTGCTGCTTCATCAAGCTGAGATTCTATGAGGGATTGTCTTAGAGACAAATCAACCTAATTTATGATTCCATCTTCATTTTTGCTCACGTCTAACACATGACATTTCAAAAATTGGCCAACCTTAAAATCTCTGGTTGGATTATCCTTCCAAACACCATGCAAATTTGTGACGTGTACCCTTCCAAAAACATGCACACCAATTTGTACACTAAGGCCACCCACACCAGGAAGTATTTTGGAAACTCTGCCTCCAATTATATCATTAATATTAATCTCAGAGGCTTCCCTATTTCGATTGTATGATTGTGACTTTTCATATAGTGTCTGTCGATAGGATCCTTCACCAACCTGAGGAACTGCGACATAATATGGGGATCATAACGCTTGTTTTCAACCCAAGCATGGAGAGTACTCCGAAAGTCGTTCCAGAACGGTGCACAACGAGGACTGCTAAGTTGCACAGGAAGCCTTGGATCCCTTGAGTTTGACCTTCTCCTCTCATAGATCTTGTCACTATAATGATCTTCATGTCAAAATCTGTCATCCAAAAGTGAGTACCTGATTGTGGATGACACACGGTCCCAAGTGTAAGACAATAGTTACGCAATATAACACAGGAGCTAAAGCAGAGAAGATAACAGAAATAGGAGAATCTCAACAATTTTCTACTAACAACAAGTACAAAGATGATGGCATTGTCCACCCGTGCACTCTCAAGGTAGAGCTTAAATGGTGATCTAGACAACTCTAGATAGGGAGATACAAGGTAGAGGTATGCTGGCTCAACGTGATGTCTCAGGTAGTGCAGAACTCATGTATATATAGGATCATGGGTGGCCTTCCGTGGACGGCTATACATGGGCGGTAGAGCATGGGCGGCCACCGCCCACGTAATTGTCATACACGGCTTAGACCGGCTAAACCGACCTAACAAATATAAATGATGTTTGACTCCGATAGGGAATATTCTATGGAATATTCCATTTACCGTCGCACCGGGGGCGCTGCCCTCGGACCCCCACCAGGGGGCCAGTGCCAGGGGGCCCGCTAGCCCCCTTGGACCCCCCAGCCGGGGCTGCTCCTCGCTGCCTCGGACCCCCCAATTGGGGACCCTGGTAATTCCCTTTCCTTACAATACCTTACATGGTCCAATATGACCTTCATCCAACATGCAAGTTGGGATTCCCATCAATTGGGTAATGCACGCTTGGCTTCTCCTCATAACGGGGGCCTTACAAAATGTGCATACAATCATGAGGGGTAGACATTGATCATATACTAACACCCCCCCTCAATGTTTACCGATGAAAAATCAAGTAGGTTTTGGTCCTATGCCCATCTGTTGAAGACGTCTGTTGAGCTGCTCTCTTCCAAGTGCTTTAGTGAATATGTCAGCACAATTTGCCTCTGTTGGGCAATATTCTAGCTCCACAATTTCATCTTCAATTAGCTCACGAATGTAATGGTACTGTACTTCTATGTGCTTGGTGCGAGCATGAAATACTGGGTTCTTTGCAATAGCCATACAACTTTGATTATCACACTTGAGTACAGTTGCCATATTTGATGGAAAGCCTAGATCTGCAAGAATTCTCCTTAACCAAACTGCCTCACAAGAAGCAAAACAAGCTGCTTTGTACTCTGCTTCAGTGGAGGAGAGTGCGAGAGTTGGTTGCTTTCTACTTACCCAAGAAAATATTCCTAAACCAAGTGAGAAACAATATCCAGAAACTGATTTTCTAGAATCACAATCTTCAGCCCAATCTGAATCACAATATCCTTGGAGTGTATCACCTATGGTATAAAAAATACCAAAATCCAAGGTTCCTACAATGTACCTTAGAATTCGCATTCCAGCATTCCAGTGACTCTCCTTAGGTTTGTTGGAAAACCTGCTTAATACTCCAACAGCATAGCAAATGTCTGGTCCAGTGTTGCACAAAAAAATAAGACTTCCAACGAGCTTCCTATACTTCTTAGCATCTACATCAGGCATGTTATCATCCATAGATAGCTTATGATTTACCTCCATAGGTGTGCTAGTTGGCTTGCAGTCCATCATTCCAAATGCCTTGAGAATCTCTTTGGCATATTTTTGTTGTGAGATGAAAATGCCATCCTTCCTTTGCCATACTTCAATTCCCAGACAAAAATGGAGTAGACCTAAGTCTATCATTTCAAACTCAGTTCCCAAGCTGATCAGAGTTTGATTGATGAGTTCTTGATGATCTCCTGTAATGATCAAATCATCTACATATACACTGACAACAACTAGCTTGCTATCCCTTTTTGTTACATATAAGTTAGCATCAGAAGTACTTCTTTCAAAACCCATATTTTGAAAAAATGATATATTCGTTGGTACCAAGCCCGTGGAGCTTGCTTAAGTCCATACAAAGCTTTCTTCAACCTGCAAACTTTATTTTCTGAATTGGGCACCTCAAAACCTGGTGGTTGAGATACATATACCTCCTCTTTGAGGTGACCATTCAAAAATGCAGATTTGACATCCATCTGGAAAATAGGCAAGGCCTTTTGTGCAGCTACTGCAAGTACCGTCCGAATAGTTGTCATGCATGCTGTTGGTGCAAAAGTTTCTTGAACATCAAATCCTTCGATCTGTGAAAAACCCTGTGCAACTAATCTTGCCTTATACTTTTCTAATGTTCCATTTGCTTTATACTTGGCTTTCCAAATCCAGTTAGTACCTATTACCTTCTTCTTTGACGGCAAGTCAACTAGATCCCATGTATCATTTTTGAGTATACTATCATACTCTGACTGCATTGCCGCTCTCCAACCTGGATCATCAAGGGCTTCTTCAATGGTGGTAGGTTCCTTTATCGAGCCCATGATATCTGCCATTAGAGCCATGTTAACAATGTGTTCTGAGGCTCTTCTTTGCTCCTCTATTCTCTTTGATCTTCGTAATCCATCCGATGATGATTCTGGTACATCTACATGTGGATTGTGATCATCAAAGAGCTGTTGTGCCCACTTCCGTAGTGGCTTATGCTGTGCAGCTACAACTGGTTGGCTTTTTATTGAGGAAATTTCTCCATCAGATGTTTCCTCCTCCTCAACTTTAACCTGTCTTTTGATAGGCACAAGGTGAGATATTTCTCCGTTTGATGAGATAGTAGATTTACCTTTATCTTCTACTAAGTGTGGTTGTTCATCAAACACCACATCTCGGCTGACAAAAATCGTCCTTGCCTCAGGATCCCACAACCTATATGCTTTAGACTCTTCACTATATCCTAGGAAGACACACTTTTTGCTTTTTGAATCCAACTTTGATCTTGTTGAATCAGGAATATGTGCATAACAGAAACAACCAAAAATTCTGAAATGCAAAACTGAAGGCTTTTTACCAAAATATGCTTCTTGAGGAGTCATCCCCTTCATAGCTTTTGTGTAGCTTCGATTGAGGATGTAGACTGTTGTATTGACTGCTTCTGCCCAGAATGAATCAGGCATGTCTTGAGCCTTTAACATACAACGAGCCATTTCAACTACTGTCCTGTTCCTGCGCTCAACAACGCCATTTTGTTGAGGTGTATGAGCTGTGGTAAGTTGCCTTTTCACACCATGCTCCTTATAGTAATTGTTGAATTCTGTTGACAAGAATTCACCTCCTCTATCTGTTCTAAATTTCTTCAGTTTCCTTCCTGATTCATTTTCTACATACTTATGCCACGCTTTAAATTTTTCAAAAGCATCAGCCTTCTCTCGAATGAAATAAACCCACATCTTTCTACTATAATCGTCGACTAACAGCAAGAAGTAGAAAGATCCTCCTAAAGCAGGTGTAGACATTTTACCGCAGAGATCAGCATGTACCAACTCTAGAGGAGCTTGAGATCGATTGCTGGTCTCTCTTAGAAACGCCTTTCTTTGTTGCTTGCCCATCATACAAGCTTCACAAGGTTCCTGCAACTCTGAAAATGCAGGCAAATGAGCAACCATCCCTGTTCTTTGCATCTTCTTCAAAACTGATGAATCCATGATTTTCGCACCACTCTTATTGAAGTGAACTTCGAGTCCACGATCTGTTATTGCAGAAACTGACAACAAATTTCTTTTGAGTGTAGGTACATAGAGAACATCGGATAACTTTTTCTCAACACCTGGAGAAGTGATAAAAGAGATGGTTCCAGTTCCTTCGACTGGACACTTGGAGTCATTTCCCACCACTACATTGATGGATTCCCGCAGAGGCACTAGGGAACTATACCAATCCTTTTTACTGGTCATATGGCGAGAAGTTCCACTATCTAAAATCCATGGTTCATCAACACGAGCTTGAGCAGATGAACATACCTCTTCAATAGCTACCCATACTTCCATATCCTACTTGGCTATTTTTGCATACTTTTTTTTTTTTAATGCAACCAGCTACACAAACACTCTTTGGATTCAGAATGATATCCATCTGGTCATCAAAAGAACAATCAAGGACTTAGTTCATCATTCTTGAGTGCTTCACTAGATTTCTCACAATATCGTGCACATCTTCATCATGAAGTAAACACATTTGTGAGAGATCTAGAGCATCGTGCATCAGTTGCATATTCACTTAAGATGGAGGAAGGATTCAAATCCCTTATTGTTGAGAAACAAGGCCAAAGAATAGTCTCTTCTATGTTGAGAGAGAAGGGAAAATTGAATGGCATCAACATTACAAGCTACTTAGATTTGTTTCAAGAGCAAGCTATGATTTTTGGTCTTCTCGATTTCCTTTACAGTATTTGCAAAACTACTTTTTATTTTCTATTTTGTTCTCATCTTTGTCTTCCCTTTTGTATTGTGCAAAATTAGAAGATTTTTGCTTACTAGTAGATGAGATCCATTTACCTTTGCCCTTCTGACTAGCTAAGAAAGCTTGCTTTGCAACACACATAATGGACGTGTTCTGGCTAGACTAATCTTCCTACAATAAAACAAAGAATAACTCCTCAAATGTTAATGCATTTGGATTGCCTTTCATCATTAGTGAAAGAGTAGAAGCAAAAATCGGATATGAATATCGAAGACCATTAAGAACAGTCTGCACAAGTGAATGTTCTGGCAAGGCTTCATCTACAGAAATCAATTGCTCTTTCAAATCTTTGATCTTTGTGAAAAAATTCTCCATAGAATCTTCTTCATTTGTATGCTCACTCTCCCACTATTTTTGGAGGTAAGCAACACGAGCCTCATTTCTTGCCTACTATAAAGTGGCAAGGGTATCCCAAGCATCCTTTGCTATTTTGCAAGAGCGAATGTGAGGGATAATGTCATGTTTGATAGAAAACGCTATCAATGTGTGTGCCTAAGAATTTGTGCCATTTATTGAGCTTTGCTCAATCTGTAGCAGACTTTGAGGCACTTGTATTGGCGAACTGAAACCTATATATATATATATATATATATATGTATATATATATATATATATATATATATATATATATATATATATATATATATATATATATATATATATATATATATATATATATATATATATATATATATATATATATATATGTGTGTGTGTGTGTGTGTGTGTGTGTGTGTGTGTGTTTGGCACAAAAGGAAAAAATTGTCAACATAAGCACTATGATAGTGCATTCGGAGGCCAAAATGAGATCAAATCAAAATTTCAACATAAAAACGCAAAGATGTTTCTAACTCCTAATCAACCTGAGTATGCTAACCAATTTTCATGAAATTTTGAGACTATGTCTGGAGGGGTGTTAACGATGCGCTAGATGAAGCAGCGACTTGTTGTGATATGAATTGTTGGAGTTGGAGGTTTGCCGAAGAACATGAACAACACAAGGAAGAAGAAGAAGCTTGGGGCACAACACACAATACTGAATGCATTACTAAGTGAATGTACAAAGATAAGTGACCCGTTAGGGTTATATCATATATACAAGCTAGGGAGAAAAAACCTCCTAAAGAGTTAAAAAAGTGCCTTGGCAGTCCTAAGTGTGTTCACACACATCACTACCAAAATATATCGACACTTACTCTCCCTATGGAAATCAATACTGGGGTGATCAAGTTGGTGCATAAGAGAGTGCATAAAGAAGATCTCAATAACTGAAGACCTGTCTCCTATTTGAACACTATTTACAAGATTTTTGCTTCAACTCTAGCTAGAAGACTTAGCTCTATCATGAAAGATATCATCTTGTGTGAGAAAAAAGGTTTCATTAAAGGTTGATTCATCTTAAATGCTATAGTCTCCCTTTGGGAAGGAGTGAAACTTGCTAATGAGTCCAATCAAGACTTCTGATTTTTCAAGATTGACTTTGACAAGGCTTATGATAGAATTGTGTGGGACTTTGTGCGTCAATCTCTTCATGACATTGGTACTAGTAAGAATTTTAGAATTTGTTTGCATTCTCTTCAGCAATGCCTTCTTAAGGCTTGCTATTAATGGTTCTTTGCCTAGCCCTTTAGACTTGCTAGATCCATAAGACAAGGTTGTCCCCTTGCGCCCTTACTCATTGCCATAGCTAGTAATGCCCTAAGGTGGATCATGAACAATGCCATGTCTACTAATCTTATAAGAAGGCTTAGATATCCCCAATTCCCACTCTCCTTTGGGTCTCCAAATGCATTCTGATGATACCAATATGTAGATGCTTACTGATGCTTCCTTTGCTAAGTGCTTTCTGAATTGCTTGCATACCTTTTGTTTAGCTAGTGGTTCTAAAGTCAATCATAAAAAGACTGCTTTTAAAGCCTCTAACGATGTTATTCCTACTTGTGTTTAGGATCAAGGTTGTGACTTGAGAGATGGTTAAGGTTTTAAACTTTTGGGAATCCCCATGGGCTTTCATATCGCTTTCAATAAAAGGTGGGATTGGATTATGAATAAGTTCCGAGATAAGATTTTTAAATGGTATGCCTCTCAAAGCTCCTTGTGTCATAGGGTCTTTGTGCTTAACCACTATGTCCTTCCTTGTTTGAATTATGTCACATAATCCTAGTAGGAGATTTTTGAACCATGCCTCAAGAGAGAGGATTAGGAAGCAATCCTCAACCATTGATTTTGGGGCAAGTGGTTAGCCCATCACACTCCTAAGTGGGAGGAAGTGAGTTCAATTCCCAACATTGGTATCAAAGCCTAGTTGAGGAACTTGGGCAAGATGGAGGTAAGAAGCCTCAATCATGGGCACTTTGAAAACATTTGACAACAGGTGAGTGTGAAATTAGTCAAAAAGGAAGGTGCATGGGCATTTGGGCACCAACAGAGGGTTAGATAGGTCCCAAATAGTTCCATGCACTAGAATCTGAGGCTAGTGGAGGCGCTCAAACATGGAAAAGCACCCAAGTTAGATAGAAGGGTCCACAAGTGAGCATTGAGGACAATGCTCAATCTAAGGAGGATGGAATGTCACATAATCCTAGTAGGAGATGGTTGAACCATGCCTTAAGAGAGAGAGGATTACAAAGTAATCCTCAACCATAGCTTTTGGGGCAAGTGGTTAGCCCATCACTCTCCTAACTTGGAGTTTGTGAGTTTTCCCCTTTTTTCTCTACCTAATGAGGGAATCTCAAATATCCTGCCAAGTGGCAAGATATTATTCTAGCCTCCATAACTCATCATACCTCAAAAGCCTATGATGTGACATTTATTTCACGTTAAAATTTTTTTTGGTCCTTGAAAATGTAAATCAAATGTCCATAATGGTAGAAGAAATTGCTCGGACTCCCCTGAACCACATGTACTCTATGTACATGGTCATCTTTGTGTGTGTTGTTTCTTGGTATCCTTCCCCTTAAGAAGCCTTATATGAGATCATCTCAAAGGTGGGAAACTATATGAGTGGTGCCTACTATCTCCCATATACACTCAACTTCCAAACTATCATTCTCATGGCATATAACATCATCAAAATGACCTAAGTCCATATGATATATCCTGTATGGAGTAATAGTATGAAAAGAAAAGTGTAAGGTGCCAAGCTTATAGGCTTGAAGAAACCCTTATGGAGATAATAAACCATAGAATCCCATGAAATGTAGAACAAAGTCCCATAAAAACTGACTCCAAACCCATCTAGGACTAAATGATAGATTTTCCCTCGTGCCATTCTAGGTCTTTCTAACCTTGAGTGTAATCACAAGTAATAGTTTAATCTAAACTACACTGTGAACTATGCAAATCCATCATCCTAGATCACATATAAGAACTGCTTGGTGGTAAAATGAGATCTCTAAAATCCACTAACCAAGAAGTCTTTGGTTTGCATCCATTTCCTTTGGACTTGGTTCTCTTGGAAGGGCATCTATTGGCACTAGTACAAGATCTAATATTTCCCTTCCTTATAGTTTTCCATATGAATGCAAAAAGCACTCCTTTTGAGATCTAGATAATCCCTAAGTACCCATCCTCCTAACTGATGCTCACACATCATCCTCATGATGAAGTGCCAACTAAGAGTTTGGTAATCCGTCAGATATATCCCTATCTCCTAGAAACTCTAAAGAAAGGAGTCATAATTCTACTCCTAGTCTCACTAATGTCAATCACTAGAACATCGCATCTAGTTAAGGACCATGACTAGAAATAAAGATAACTACACAAAAAGTAGAGTAAATGAATTCCTTCTAAGATAGACTAAACGATGTTTTCTAAACACCCATCCTCACTAATGGAAAACATACTCTATTCTTCTCCTATGAAGAAATCATGTTTTCCTTTCCTTTTTATCTTTCAAAGAACAAGAGCTAAAAGTGAGACCTCTAAGCTAAAATGAGATCTCTCCTCGATCTCTAAGCTAATTCCCACTTTGTTTTTTCCTTAAAAGAGAATTTTTATGAATTGATTTGCTCTTCTCTTCCATAAACTAATGTATAATCCCTCATTACATACATTCTATAATGTTGGAGAAAAAATCTCACATAGATACTTAAGGTTTATGTGGTGAACATGTACAGTGGAGGAAACAAATTATTCCTTTTTAGGGTCAAAGCCCTCTACTAAAATGGTCAGCAATAATATGAGATGATACTATAAAAGACACATCTGTATCCATACTAAAGAACTATCTTTTCCAACCATCCTCTATGCATGGATCTATACGATCCATCTGTACAAATGGAATTATCCTTTCTAAAAACTATGAAGTATGTAATGACTATGGAGATAAAATCACCCATCACATGCTCTATTGAAAGAAAAAAAATCTCCCTAACCTATGAAGGATAACTCCCCAACCCTAAGGAGATGTCTATTAAGAGCTCTCCTCTGATCTAGTGAGACATGCCACCATGAATGATGAGTCCTTTTCTCCATGGCCATAGAAGAAGAGTGCTCAAAGGGAAGTCGTTTCCACCATCCCATACAAATGGAACCTTCTTCCAATTCATGGTCTCATACCTACACTAAACCGAATGTATGTTTCGTGTATATATATATATATATATATATATATATATATATATATATATATATATATATATATATATATATATATATATATATATATATATATATATATATATATATATATATATATATATATATATATATATATATATATATATAATGGAATATGTAGGTGGACTCTAGTGAATACCATGTCCTCAAACTAGTATAGTTGGTTCTAGTCAACATGTGACAATGGATATCCCTTTCTATTCCAAACTAACTTGTTCCTAGGTACCAAGACTTAGTCTAAGTACCTCTCTCTAGGTCATATATATACATATTCCATTATATATATATATATATATATATATATATATATATATATATATATATATATATAATGGAATATGTAGGTGGACTCTAGTGAATACCATGTCCTCAAACTAGTATAGTTGGTTCTAGTCAACATGTGACAATGGATATCCCTTTCTATTCCAAACTAACTTGTTCCTAGGTACCAAGACTTAGTCTAAGTACCTCTCTCTAGGTCATAGCATACATAGATGTATTGGGTACCCCAAATATTCCTTACTGAGGGATCTATGCTCTAAATCATAGAGCTAGTGACATGACTATGGCCTAACCATCACTCGAATCACATTAGCACCCATCGATGCTCTCTCATGAAATCCATATCTATGATCCCATCTAATTTATTTCCTTGTAGTGTAGCGAATATACTTCACTACTTTCTCAAGTGATGTGCATCAGTGAAACTAGTCACTCTTTGGGTATTCGTCATGATACCCCATAGTCTTCTAATCATATGGTGAGAGTCTTTTAAATGTAAGTAAACCTTCAATACATTGGAGATATATCTCCCATAAACCTCTATGCAACTTCCTAAAACCTATAGGATTGCTTGCACACATCATCCTCATGATGAAGCACCAACTAAGAGTTTGGTAACTCAATCAATCATATATATCCTTATCTCCTAGAAACTCTAAAGAAAGAGTCATAAATCTACTCCAAATCTTACTAATGTCAATAACTAGAACATCTCATCTAATCAAGGACCATCATCGGAAATAAACATAACTAATCTCTAGAGTCTCCATGTGAGACCCAATCTAACTACCATGATTAACTAATCTCTCTCTTGTCTTTGACAGAAGAGTGCCACTCCTATCTAGACAATCTAAAAGTGAGAAAGTGAAACTCTCTCTCTCTCTCTCTCTCTCTCTCTCTCTCTCTCTATCTATCTCTAAACTCTTCTAATAATCATCAACCATGAATTCAATTCCCAACAAAATACTTTTTCGCTTGTTGGCTTCCATTGAAAAAGCATTTACAACAAGCTATTGCTTTGTCTGGAATATTTATGTGGGTGGCAACTCTCGAATTAATAGGATTCCCAAAGTCTCATGGGAAATATGTTGTTTGCCTAAAAAAGGAGGGGGTTTGGGTAGTATGTGTCCTATTAAAATGTCTAATAACCTTGCTGCTCAATGGATTTGTAGAGCCATAAAGTCTGAGGATATATGGGCTTGTAAGCTCAAAAGGACCATCCCTAGGTTTCATGTAAGAGATTACAAAGCTTGGATAAAACATTCTCTTTGGGATCTTATCTTGTCTCCTCACTCTTTTACGCTAGTTGGTACTTCTCTTAGTTGCATGTTCTGATGTGCTTGGATGGAAGTCAAAAAGGTTTGTAATCCTAATCCTCTACTCTTCAGAAATACTGATTTGGACTCCATTTGGATAGGATGGATTTAAGTTTGGAAAAACTATAACATTGGTATCCTTGAGCACAAATGCAAGAAGCTGGGATTTAACAGTTGGAAAGATCTTACTGCCGAAGAATTTAACTTGGACTAATCAGATATGAAAGATTAGCCAATTAATAGCTCAAGAGGAAGCTAGAAGTATCCTATGTAGGCCGACCAAATGAGAGTGCCTTTGTTCCTACCCTTCAAAAAAGAACAAAGTTATAGTGAGGATCATCATTTTAAAGTTGTACCTTTTCACCGCCCACGAGTAAAAGAAAGGAAAGGATACTCTGAGATACTCATTGCTAGTGCTGGCCGAGGAAACAGATCCACTATGGTCCAACAAAAAGGCACTGGCTCCAGGAGACAGTTGGATGTGCTGAGATGCTCTGGTGACCGTTGGATGTGGAAAGCACGCGCATCCCCGATCCTTCATCATACTTTTATTTTTATTGTTATGCATTGGGGAGAAGGAAAAGCAACGGTTATGCGGTTTCACGGTCCATCAGGCAGTACATGGCGCGACATTGCCGTTAAATGGATCATCATGTGTTGCTGACATGGACTTTCCAGTAACGTCCATATATTCAATATCTGTATTGCGTGTCACAGAAATAACGAATCATATTAAGCCACGTGGTTTGTTTTTTTTTGGGGCGACCTGCCATGTCATCAGCTCAGTCACAACGGTCAAGCACTCAGCTGTGTATAAAATGCAGGTCACCCGCTCTAGCAGTTCGAGGAATTTTGACTGTAAGGCGCTCCGCCTTCCCGATTACAACAAACGCCTCTTCCTTCTCTCGCGCGGTCGGCTTTTCTGACAGCTATTAGCGGCGCTGCTAGCCGGCTGAGCCACCTGTACTGGCGGCGCTGTTGACCGGCCGAGCCACCTTGATTGGCAGCTGCTACGTAATGGCACCGTTCTTCTTTATCCTGTTGGCCTCTGTTTTTGCGAGGTTGGCTTCCGCTACATTGTATACAGTTGGCGGCCCAGCTGGATGGACGTTGCCGTCCCGAGCCAAGCTCAACTACACCGAGTGGTCCGAAAACACTGATTTCAAGATCGGCGACATCCTAGGTTCGTTAATTTCGTTCTCTCTGTCGAGTTGATGCGTTTTTTCCCGCTATTTGTTAAGATGCCTTGTTCTACAAGCAGAGTTCAATTACGTGCCTAAAGCGCACACAGTGCTGGAGGTTACAAGGACGGATTTTAGGTACTGCAACATAAGCAACCCCCTCACCAAGTTCGACGATGCCAGCGGAAAGACAACAGTTACGCTCACGAATCCCGGGAACTACTACTTCATTGACGGCGTTGGACAGCACTGCGAAGAGGGCCAGAAGTTCCAGGCAAGGGTCACTAACGGCTCCTCCTCTCACTCTCCTTCTTCTTCCATAGCCAGCTCTCCTTCTTCCGGTTTCAATCCTTCACTGGTTCCTTCTTCCTCGCCGTCGTCGCTGGAGCCAGCTCTCGGCCCTTCTGCAGCTATTCCACCCGCCGTTGCAGCCGCACCTGCTACTTCTCCCCCCTTCTGCAGAGTCACTCTTACTGCCGCATTCGCCATTGCGAGTGCTCTCCTGCATACAAGCTCAGCATTTCATTAAGAAGGCGGAATCAACTTACACACATTTTTTACATCTCTTTTTCCTCAGATGCAGGCTTATCCATTCCTATATTGTTACAAATTTTTTGAAGCTGATCAAGAAGGTGGTGCACACCCTGTGTGCAGCCATACCCCGCTGCGAGCCCATTTACTGCAGTTATTTTATTTAATCATTTGTTGTTCTCCCGTAATTTATAACCATTTGTTTTTCCAGTGTAACTGTTCTTCGTCCCCCCCCCCCCCCCCCCCCCCAAATCCCTCAAAGCTGATCAAGAAGGTGGTGGACTCCCTTAATTATAGATTTACTTTGGACTCCCTTAATTATAGATTTACTTTTTTCGTAGTTGATGTTTCTCCGAGAGAGAGAGAGAGAGAGAGAGTATGTACTCGCGTGTAAACATATATGTGACATGTGGGTAATGTAGTCGTTTACTTCGTGTTCACTTAAGCCTCTGACAAAATAAATGCAAAATACGTATGTTTCTACGGTATGCTTTCTTCGGTATGTAAACACAGTACATGCTTGATTGCTTTAAAGGCATCTCAAGAGAAAACCCCCTGTGCAGAGATTTGCTTCACAATCAAAAGCCATTTCATATATTCGAATATAGAATGGAGGTCGTGGAAAACAGCTCTTGGCTCTTGGTTCTACATTTGCACATGCATGATTGTAAATACATGCATACATACGCACAAGTATGTACGCGTGTGTATATGTTCATAGATATGGACGCGTGTGTGTAAGTACACGTGTGTGTAAGTACACGTGTGTTCATACATGTACTTCCATAGATGTACTTCTATGTGTAAGTACACGTGTGTCCATACATGTACTTCCATAGATGTACATTTGGGTGTCATTTCACGAGTGGGTATACATGTTTGTGTATCATACATGCATGACATACATGTGTCTCTGTAAGCTTACTTGTAAACAGCTACGCTCCCACCTTGCATACATGCTCATATCTATGCAAACATCTACAGAGATACATACATGCATATCTGTTTCTATGTATACATCCATGTGTACACTGTACATGCATATACGTATACAATAATATATCATGTAAATACTTGTTTATTACGTTGCGTAAGCATACATACGTAATACGTATGCATTGTATGTATGTACTAGCACACACTTATACAAGCATCTACGTATACACGTGCATCTATAAAATATGCAGTACTGTGCTAGTACACATATATGTGTATCCTCTCTTATACGTGTGTGTATAATCAATGCACTTGTATCTTGTATTCTGTTTACAATAGTTGGATAACTCCACTTGTTGATATTCAATTGATGATCATAGGTTCATAGCCTCGCTTCTCCAACTTCTGTGCATGTTGTTTCAATGTGTATACTAAGACTAATTCTCTTACTTTCAATACTTTATCCTTCACATGGGCATCGAAGTATGCTATGTCGTGTATATGATATGTTAGGTAGACAGATGTATGTTATGCGTGTATGTGTAAATTATATGTATGTACCAGCACACATATATACACGCAACTTGCACGTGTGTATAATGTAAACACTTGTATGTTGCATTGTGTATATGTGCATTATATGTATGTAAATTTTATATGTACATGCATGCAGGCTTACACATATATGTAACTCTTGTATGTTATGTTCTGTATGTATGTATATATGTATCAATGTATGTATACATGTATTTGTTATGCATGCATGTTCTTTATTTTTATGTATGCTTGAATGTATACTTGCAAATGTATGGGGATGTTTATGTGTAGATGCATGTACGTGTGCATCATTGCATGTAGACATGTAGCAATATATTGTATGCATTCAATATGTACATATGTGTGTATGTATGTAGGTATACATGTATATATGTTTGTGTGCATGTATATACTTGCAAATGTATGGGGATGTTTATGTGTAGATGCATGTACGTGTGCATCATTGCATGTAGACATGTAGCAATATATTGTATGCATTCAATATGTACATATGTGTGTATGTATGTAGGTATACATGTATATATGTTTGTGTGCATGTATATATACATGTATATATGTTTGTCTGTGTGTATGTAAAGGTGAGCATATGTAGTGTCATGTGCATGTGTTATTGGGCACGGAGGAATCCAAACGTACATATTTGTGTGCATACATGTTTGTACACATAGAACTAATGCATGTGTGCACATGCACGCTTGAAAACATATGAATGTAGTGTCACAATGTTGATTGCATTATATATACACACACAATGTGCATGTGCTATTGGGCATGGAGGTATCTAAATGCATATATTTGAAGCTTGGGGAGTCTATTAAGGTTCTCTAAAGATTATAAGGTTGGTTTAGTTCTTCACAATGGTGTCAGAGCATAGTCAAAGACTAGGCATTATGGGTGATGGATTGAAGTAACTACTTGGCATGGTCTCTAATGATGGAGGCTTACTTCAAATGAAGAAACATGTTCTACATGGATATGCAAGTGTGGGATTTCAATACACTCATGGGGAAACTCTAAATACATGAAACCAAGCTCATGAAAAATGGTGAGAACCGGAAAGGTAACCAATCCTTCACCTTTTACACAGATAAGAACAAACGCAAGGACAAGAAAGTAAAAGGTAAGAAATTTGATTATGGAGGAAGCATCTCTCAAGCTAATTTTGTAGGAATAGTTAGAGGTTCAAGAGAAAGAGGAAGAGGAGGTAGACAAGGCAGGGGGAGAGATCAAAGCTCATCACCTTGTGCCATATGTGGTCTATCAAATCACATCATATAAAATTGCTTTAAGAATCCAAATCACATCATATAAAATTGCTTCAAGAACCCAAGGAATCAAAGAGGAAGAGGATACAATAGAGGAGGCTTATGGAGCTTCAAGAGGTAGGCACAACAACTCTTATGGATACAACAAAAATTCAATACAACAACAACTATCAAGGGGGATACAAAGGAAGGAGAGACTAGAACAACTACACAAATAATCAAGCTAAAGAGGATTCACTTCTACTTATGAACATTACAATGAAGGAAGGTAAGTCCAATGGACATGTATTCTATATAGATTTTGGATGATCAAACCATGGGGTAAGAAATGTAGCTACACTCTACTCTCAGACTTGGAAGAACCCAAGAACAAGCATGAATTCCAAGATAGGGAATGTGAAGTCTTGCAATGGTAAAATGAATATATTAAGTAGAGTTCTTTATGTGCCAATAATTACAAAAATCTTATAAGTGTAGGGTAGATAATGGAGGAAGGTTTGCAAGTGAGATTCATCAAGCATGGAGCCTATGTAGAGGATCCATATCAAGGTTTCAAGAAGATAGAAAAGGGAGAGAAGACGTGTAGGTTGTTCACTTTTGAATGCCAAGACTCTAATAATGTTGCGTTGTTCAGCTATGGCACCCAAACCCTATGAAAACTTGATGTTTGGCATAAGGGGCTGGTTCATATTGGAGAAAGAACCCTTAAACAAATTAATAGAGATCAAAGTGAGCTTTGATTACCCAATATCTCAAAGCAACACATGATATACAAGTGTAGTGCATGTCAATTTGAAAAAACACACACACAAGCATTCACCAAGAAATGATACATATATGGAGACTATTTGAAGCTCTTCCACACATATGGTTGGGGACCAATTGAAGAAACAACAATCTCATGATCAAGATATTATGCATCACTTATAGATTATTGTAGATTATGGACTATTTTGTACTTCATGAAGCATAAGGATGAAGTTTTATCTTTTAAGAAATATTTATCTCTTGTGGAGAATCAAACAAGTAAAACCCTAAAAAGACTAAGGCTTGATGGAGGGGGAGAATACTTCTCCCATGAGTTTGATTCCTATTTCCAAGATAGAGGAACCAAAAGAGAAATTAGGTACACTCTTGAGTAGATTGGAGTGGCCAAGAGAAGGAATAGGAGCATTCTAGAGGTATTAAGATCCATGTGTAATGAGAAGAAGCTACCTCATACTTGATAAGTACTACCTCATACTATCTACTACCTCATACTTGATAAGTAGATTACCTTCAAAGGCCTTGGATGGTATGAATCCATATGAAGCTTGGAATAGAAGAAGACCAAGCTTGGACCATTGCTAGATATTTAGGTTCATTGCATATCTAGTCATATCATCACAAAATAGAGGTAAATTGGACCTAAATCAAGTGATTCTGAAGATGATCATAAGACTCCATGAAGAGAAATCAACTCATGGAACTCCAAAGTCAATGCTAAGATCTAGGAGTTGAGGGATGTAGCAGAAACTTCTCAACAAACCATCCAAAGATCTACTAGGGAGAAGAAAAAGAAGCACGCAAGGTATGGCTATGATACATCATTAGTAACTAAACACTATCTATCTAGCAGAGGACTTAAATTCAAAGGAGCCCTCATCTTATGAGCAGGCAAAGAGGAAACCAAAATGGATGAATGCTATGGAAGAAGAAATTGAAGCTTTGTAGGAGAAACATACTTGGGAATTAGTGCCCAAGACTCCAACCATGAAGATTACTAGATCTAGATGGATATACAAAGTGAGGAAGAACTATGATGGAACCATCAATAGGTATAAATGTAAACTTGTGGATAAAGGGTATGCTCAAACCCAAGGAGCTGACTATGAGGAGACCTTTTAACCTATGGCAAAGATGCAAACAATCAGAGTGCTTATGAGCATTGCAACTGGCAAGAATCGGAAGATCTATCAAATGGATGTGAAGAATGCAATTTTGAATGGTTGGATATCTAAAGAGGACATATGGTTCAACCTCTTAGGTTTGAAGATTCACATTTTTGTGAACATGTATGAAGGTTAAGGAAAGCTCTATATGGTATAAAAGAAAGCTTCAGGATCTTGGAATCATAGAATTGTCACCTATTTAAAGGATAAGGGTTTCATGGTTAGCAAAACAGATCGTTCACTCTTTATCATAAGGAATTTTCGAGAAGCCATATACCTTTGTGTATATTTAGATGATATAATAATAACAGGTAATGATTCCAGAGGCATTCAGAGGATAAAAGTACAAATAAACGAGTAATTGAAGATCATTGACCTAGGGCAACTCACATACTTCCTAGGCTTGGAAGTTATGTACACAGAAAAGGGTATGTATCTCACTCAAAGGAAACATATCAAGGATATGCTAGCAAATTTCAAGATGGAGAATTCTAAAGTTGTAGGTACAACCATGGAGATGAAATTGAAGCTAAGTGCTCATGAAGTAAAGCAAATTGAGGACATAACATGCTATCTTAGACATGGAAGCAACTAAGAGAATACTAAAGTATTTAAACGGAACCATAAATGAAGGTTTATATTATCCATATACATGTGATATACACATAAAGCTATTCTTAAATACAGATTGGGTAGGTTGTAAATATGACATGAGAAGTACGTCATGTTATCTTACTTTTGCAAGAACAAAGCTCATTTCATGGTCATCCAAGAAGCAACACATTTTTGATCTTTCATCAATAGAAGCTGAATATAGAGGATTAGCCAATGCAACTTAGGAAGCCATGTGGATCAAGATTATAGTCAGATTCAGGTCTCAAGTCTTCTACTCCTCATATTTTTGGAGATTCACTTCATCTTGCAGCAAGTCTAATTTATCATAGTAGGACCAAACACATATAGGTGCATTATCCTATGTTAGGGAGAAAATCACAAGCAAGGAAATTGAAATCTCATATGTATCCACTCAACAACAATGTGCAAATATGATGACAAAAGCATTAGATGGAGTAAAGTTAAACATGTTCAAAGCTATGATTGGACTTTAAGAAGTATTGAAGGACTAAAGACTCAACCATCTTAAGTTTTAGGGGGAGCTATTGGTGCATGAAGCAAGCCTAAGAGCTTCATAAATGCATTTGGATTTCTTTGGATTCATGATGTGTAAATGTACACACCTTGCAACATATGCTTATGGATTTCCAAACGTTAAGACTAGATTTACTTTGATCACATGTAAAAGTGAAGAATGGAGATAATCTTGTGAACTTATTGAGAGTCAAAAGTCATGATATATTTCAAATTCAAATTTCAAATCACTCCCTAAAAGAGTGGATCATTTTAGGTGGAATCTCTAGCATTTATGAAGTAAAAAATTATACATATGCACTATGCCTTTGAGACATGGGTATGAGTGCTGATTAGCACCGATCATTACACTCATTTTGAATGAGCTTAGGTTGATCTCAAATCGAGAGAAGTCCTCCAAACTCTCTTTGTATCATATACCCATTAGCAATACATTTTATAATTCATTGTCATTGACTTATGAATCTTTGCTTACTATAGTACAATGAGCAACTTTGTCAAGTTCTTTGAGTCATTTCTCTGTATGTTAGTACTCATTGTGAAATCCATCAAATGGATTACTGATCTAGAACTCTATTAAGCATGTTTGCAAAGTCTCATAATCATTGGATGCATAGAACTTGAGTTATTTGTAAATCTATGTGACAATATCATCTTCTTCCTCAAAAGTTGAGATTACCCCCCAACTTGTTACGCACATTGCTCTGAGTGTAGTCATCCAAAATTCATGAAATAACTTGTTATACCTTGTGTTGAGATACCAAGCTCAACATGTGATGATCGACAATGACACATATCACTTTTTCATTTCTTTGACATGTATAGTGGTCACGCCAGTACATGTCAGGGATACTTTAAGCGATCTTTACTAGATTCATCTACCAAGAGTGATGGCACACTTGTTTCTTGTCAGCTCACTCATTCGCGAACATTGGGTTTTTCCTTATGTACTGTTCTTTATATATTGCACTAGTTGTATTGTTGTATTAGGTCATTCTTGTATATTCATTTTATAAAGTAGAAGAAGAAGAAGAAGAAGAAGAAGAAGAAGATCATTCTTCCCTCCCATAATCTATGTGTGCGCTCCTCTTTGAGTGTGAGAGTGTGAGAGTGAGATCTCTTCCTTATCATCTTCCACATGACATGGTATCAGAGCTAGTGTGGTTATAGAGAGCTCGTGGAAAATGTTGACATTGAAGAGTATGAGAGAAGGCATGGAGAAAGCGTGATTCACAAACGACCTCATATTGCTATGAAAATTGCTCAGATTTTTGTTTTAGGGGCATCTTCACCTCCCTTTCAATCTCCCAAGATGGGGCCCACAAAAAAATCAGGTCAATTTATAAAAATCTAACTTGCATTTTCTTGGAAAACACTCAAGTATTCTAGATCCAAAATTTCAAGCGATTCCATGTACTATTGATACACAAAAGCTATGTTTTTCTGAGGTCGAATTGTCACATCACATTGTGATAGTATTCAAGTAGAGGTACTTCTTCTAGTGTTTTTGTAGTATTAGAAATTGCTATAGAAATGGAAAGTGTAGATGCAATGAGTCAGCTTATGAGTGATAAGCTAGACAAGTACAACTTCCATGCATTGAGATTCATAATCACGAATTTCCTGATGGGAAAAGGCTATTGTAAGTACATTGAAGGAGAAAACAAAAATGTTACGCAGTTACTAGAGAGGAATTGGATTACAGACCAGTTAAGAGCATATAGAAGAATGGAATAAAGGAGCACAAAAGGTAATATAAATGATATCTTTTAGCATAAATGATAGCATGATTGGGCATATACAGGATGCCAAGACTCCGAAATGTGAGGAGATGGATAGGTAGGCTCGAGAGATGATCTGGTGTTGTACAAAACATGCTCTATTCCTTCCAAGTTAACTCTAGGGATGCTTAATAGACTTGTTTAGCTTCACAATAATGCATTTGGAACCACTACGTGTCTTGGAGCATCATTCACAAAAGTTTGCATCAACATAGATAACTTGTATGTACTAGAAATGTGAAGAAACTTTCTATTTTGGGAAAAGAAGTGGTCGATAATTTGCTTAGAGCTCACAACTTGATATGGATTGACCAGAAAGCTTTTGCACACATCTAATTGGAGTGCGTAGCTAACTACATCAAGTTATTTCATCAATTTATCCACACCATACATTGAGGAATGATTCTAACAAGTCAAGGGGGTCATCCTGACATTTTAGGATATAGAAGGTGTGCAACACAATCACCTTCTATGATTCATATCTCGATATTCTCTGAACCAAATGTGATGAAAATTCATATGCAAGTATTAAACACTTTATTCTAACTACTGCAAGTTAAATTATAGCAAATGATGGAGTACATATAGAGAAATCAATTCCACAAAGTCACTGCAATGATGAAGATGTTGGAGAGAACAGTAGACACAGATGAACTTTAAGTAATGTATCACAATGTATATGCTAATGAACATATGATACAAGCGAAGTGTAGTGGAGTAATCATACGTAGTGTGAGCTCAATGTACGCTCATTGAAGTAGCTCAATGCCTGTCATAATGGCTCACATATCTCGCAACTAAAAGTGTGTGTAGTTATGTACATGTGAAGAGTTTGAATTTGAATTTTCCCTCACCTAAAAGTGTTCCTTAGACTTTAGGGATGATTTGAATTGATTCTTCCTACCACATGAGTTGTGGGTTCAACTCCCTAACTTCATGATATTCCTTATTCTCTTAGCTTTTACAATTATCCAAAGTAACTATGCCTAGAAGTTCCTTCTTGTGGAGAAACGAAATGATGTGTAGCCTTGAATAATTAACCAAGCACTTAGGCTTGCTATTTGCACCAACATGGAAGAGGCTTGGAGTATTTTGGTCACATTGTATGAGACCAATACAAAGGCATAAAAATTGCAACTTAAGAACGCGTTGCATACACTGGAGCAAAAGGACATGTTGGTAAGTGACTACACCCTGAAAATCAAAAGCATATGTGAGTCACTTGCATCTATTGGAGTGAATGTAAATGATGATGATAAGGTGGAAGTGTGCCTTCATGGTTTAGGAGCTGCATAGAAGAAATTTAGAACTTCTATTCAGACTAGAGAAAATATTCCAAATTTAACTGATTTAGTGTCCATGCTGATTATTGAAGAAACAAATCTTGGTGAGGACTCAAACTCCCAAGCAAAACCTAGTTCTAAGAAGGTATTCTACTTTGGTAGAGGAATAGGTAGAGGTAGAGGTTTCAAAAGTGGAAGAGGAAACACTAACCAAGGCCAAGGTCAACATTAAAATCATGTAGGAGGTAGATGACAATTTCAAGGCAGGGGGAGCCAAAGAGGCCATAGAAATTTAAAAAAAAAATGATTCAGGCAATGACAGTGAAGGAGGCTATAATTGTGGTAAACGTGGACACTTTGAACGTGATTGCAAGTTGAAGAACCAAAATAGCAAAGGGTAGCAAAACAATTATTCATCCACAAGTACAAATGATTATGAGAAGTTGTTCATGGTCCAACATCACATGATGAATATGATCTCTGTTGATGTTTCAAAATTGAATGGTAATGTCTAGTATGTTGATTGAGGTGCTTCAAATCACATCACCAGTCATGCAGAATGGTTTAGTAGTTTGCAAAAATTTTCAATTCTTGGATATGCTAAAATAAGTGATGACAAATCACAACCTATCGAGCATATAGGAGACATATCACTAGCTATGGAGGACAGGAAGGTAAAACATCTTGCTGATGTACTGCATGTTCCAAATATAACAAAGAATCTGGTTTCTGTTGGACAAATGGTTGACCATGGATTACAAGTCAGGTTCAATGTTGATAGGTTATATGTAGAAGAGTACAAGAAGGATGGAAGATTCATTGCCAAAGGAAACAAAGTGGCTAAGATGTTCATCTTAAATGTGAAAATTCCTGAAATGAATGTAGTTATGTTTCCAGAAGGTGCAAGAATTATTGCTGATATAGAGCTCTGAGAAAAAGGAATTGGACATGTGAATTTGCAGAGGCTGAAATTGATGCAATTTCGTCACAATAGAATGGCATTGCTGAATGCAAAACTAGACATATTGTAGAAATATCAAGAGCATTGATGGCAGAGAAGAATATGCCTCATTGATATTGGATAGAAGCTGTGCACACTACTATATACATCATGTACAAAATTCCAACTATTATTGTACATCAAGTTACACCTGAAGAGAATTTTACAAGTAAAAAGCCAAACTTACTACATATGAAAGTATTTGGCTATATTGCATATGTACATGCTCCAGATGAGTTGAGGATGAAGCTTGATCCAAAAGAAAAAAATGTTATCTTCATTGGATACTCTCTTGAGCAAAAGGGATATAAATGTTATAACTCACTCACATGATAGGTGAAGGTAAGAAGAGATATGGTGTTTAATGAAAGTTAAAGCTTCTACATAGATGCCAAAGAAGGAATTATTCTTGATTTCATCAAATGATAAAGGAGATGCTGAAAAATCAAGTGCATAATCTCAAGTTTTGAGTGTACGTAATGCATCACTAAGCAATAGTTCAAACTCAATTGCATGGAAATTTCATGCCAAAAAATTCATCAACTACATCAAAGGAAGGTAAAGAAAAGCTTTCTACTACTAGTAACATATCTACAAGTTTTGAAGACATTGATAGAGATTCAAGCGATTCAAAAAAGAGCCTTGATGAGGAACTTGGATCACCCTCTGTGAAGACTCTAGAAGTAAGAAAGGAACTTGTAGATGATACAAGGAGAAGTGACCCAAGATCAAGAAGATCTGGAAGGATGTGGAATTCAGTGCAATGATTGACGTAATACAAGATGTTGAACCGTCTTGTTTTGAAGATGCAATGGGAAATGCAAATTGGGAGAAAGCTATGGATAAGGAGATGGATGCACTTTATGGAAATGAAACATGGAAGCTAGTTCCATTGCTGCAAGGAAAGAAACCCATAGGACAAAAGTGGGTTTATAAGGTAAAGCACAATGTTGATGGTAGCACAAGCAAGTATAAAACACGATTGGAAGCAGAAGCATATGCACAAATATATGGCCTTGATTATGAGGAAACTTTTAGCCTTGTAGCTAAAATGTCTACTATGAGAGAACTTGTTGCATTAGGTACAACAAAAGGATGGACTTTGCATCAAATGGATATGAAGAATTCTTTCTTACATAGTGAGTTATAAGAAGAAGTATACATGGACCAACCACAATGATATGAATATTCAAAGCACCCATAATATGTTTGTGGGTTGCAAAAGGCTTCGTATGGGCTTAAACAAGCCCCTCATGCTTGGCATGCAAGGATTGCTGATTACTTAGCCACTATTGGATTATCTATGTGTGATGCAAATCATTCATTATATGCAAGGAAGGGTGATGATGGAAACGATTGTGGAAATTTATGTTGATGTTTTGATTGTAGGAGGTGATAATGAAGAAAGCATGAAAGAGGTGAATCAACTACTTATGCAAGAATTTGACACGAAAGATCTTGGTTTGTTCCACTATTTTTTGGGCATTGAGTTTATACATATAGAAACATGTATATGGATGTTGCAAAGGCAATATCCCTTGAATATGGTGCAAATATATGGTATGGCTGATTGTAAGTAAATCTCTATGCCATTAAATCAGGATAACCCACTATTGCTTTGTCGAGTAGATGGGCTTAGTATAGAGGTGTTGCAATGGTAGCATGTGAAGCATCATGGTTAAAGTTGCTACTTGCATATTTAGGTGTGGAAGTGCAAAAGCCAATCATCATCTATTGTGATAATCTTAGCAACATTCAATTAGCATGAAATCATGTTTTTCATTCTGGAACAAAGCATATCAAGGTACATTATCACTTCATCAGAGAGAGGGTATTAGCAGGTGATATTGATTTTGTTTATGTGAGGAGAAATGAGCAACTTGCTGATATTTGCACTAAAGCACTTGGAATAGAGAAGGTGAAGAATTTTTGAAAGATGCTTGGATTAGAGGACATGACATTGAGCTTGAGGGGGTTTTGAGATATCAAGCTCAACATGTGATGATCTCGGATGACAATATCACATTTTCATTTCTCTAACATGTATAATGATCACACTAGTATATGTCAGGGATAATTTAGTGGGCTTTACTAGATTCATCTACCAAGAGTGATGGCACATGTTTCTTGCCAGCTCACTGATTAGCGGACATTGGTTTTTCCTTATGTATTGTTCTTTATATATTGCACTAGTTGTATTGTTGTATTAGGTTATTCTTGTATATTCCTTTTTATGAAATAGAAGAAGAAGAAGAAGAAGAAGATCATTCTTCCTTGCCTCAATATGTGTGTGCACTCCTCTTTGAGTGTGAGAGTGTGTGAGTGAGATTTCTTCCTTATCTTCTTCCTCATGAAAACTTGCCTAGCACTTCATTTGAAAATGTACAAAAGATCTTGGGTCAATTGCTACGAGGGTGTGAGCTCTAACTAAAACATTGAGAGCCTTCTTCCACAAATAGAAGGTTTTGTCAAGGTGCTTTGTACTCACAAATTATTTGTTTTGACATAGAATTTTAGGAATGATGTGCCAAAGTACTATATTGATATAAAAGCATATATTTGAAGCTTGGGTAGTCAATTAAGGTTCTTTGAAGTTATTAAGGTTGGTTTATAGTAGGATTTTGCTAAGACCATCTCATCTCTATACATTGTTCATCACCTCTTCACAAGAGCAAACTAGAGGACATAAATCACAAAGAGGGATGGAGAATTGCCCCCTCTCAAGGGAGAACACTCTAAAATGTTGAGGAATTTCTAGACCACAATAATTTCTTTGATTATAGTTTGCAACCAATACTAGAGAGATTTTGGATTCATTCCGATAGAATTTTGGTAAGTAGTGAAAGTTTGGCCAATCTAGAATCAATTATTGACCAAGCTATGAAACAAAAAAAAGCATATTGTTCGAGTAGAATAATGCAAAGAACCAATAGTGGAGATTTCCAAAACCCCAAAAGGAACTCTCACAGGACTAGCAAGTACTAGTGAAGGGTGGAGAACATGGTTTGAAGGATGAGCTAGACCATATTTTCCCTATTTTTGGAGTAATAGAAAGATAGTTCCAACTAGTGAACCAAAACCAATTAAGCCATGGAATTTGGTGCCTATCTGGAAGGTAAAACAACCCTTGGAACCATTATCTTGCACAAGTTTGGATTCAAAAGTAGTGGTGGATGTAGTAAAAGATTTTAGTCCTAGAGCAATGACACATGCATCATTACCCATACAAAGGCAATATCCCATGGGTATGAACTATGCCAAATTTGGTAGATTCGCAGGCGATAATCAAGATGCACATGTTCAGGCCTTTGAAATCAATTACAGAGAACTCAAAATCTAGGGAATTTGTTGCCTAATGATGAGTATGAATCCCAAGTGTTCCAATCTACTGTAGTTAATGTGGATGTCAAATGGCTGACTGAATCTGACTCAAACCATTTTCAACAGTATGAAACCATATGAGATGTTTTCCTATTGATATTTTGGTTAAAGAAAAGTCCAACTCAAATCTTTGAATTCCTACTTAATAACAAATAGAATCCAAATCAAGGAGTCCAAGAGTATGCATAATTTTTCAAACACATTTAAGGTGGTTATCAACAAGAAATGCAGCCCTACCAACGATCGTTATCACATAGTGGTTCATTAATGGTTTGAACCCTCAGTTATGATAAATTATGATTATCTGGTGTATTGGAGGAATGACCTTAGATTCTTTTATACATATGGCACTACAATTGGAACATAATATTGGAGGATTTGCAGAAGATGTGGATTGGATGTGGACTAGAAAGAATAAACCAGATGAAGTATTGAAACATATTTTTTGTGTCAAATGCAAAAATCTAGGGCATATTGCTTCAAAATGTGCTCTGAATCAAATATAATGTGTTATTTGCAAATGTTCTATACATTCTATAGATAACTGCCATTATAATGCAAAAATACAAAGTAGATTGACTATCAACAAAGTAATCCTGTAATAAGGAGCAGTGGCCAGTAGCTATGTTCCTCCACATTTACATAGTATCAGATATCCTCCAACCACCAACTTTTGAACAAATTGTAGCCTTCCCAAATGGAACGAGTGGAATCCAAACCTTATGGACTGGAATTTACCACCAAGGTGTTATTTTTGTGGGGTAGTGGGCCCCATACGATGAAACTATAAAGGTACTCAAGAGCATGATAATAAGAAAAAGAACAACATATCCCATGGCTAATATGGTCATCATTACAAGCGAAGAACCCTGAATAGCTACAATACAAGCATGTTCCAATAACATTGTGCATCTGATGGCAATAACATTTGAATGTGGCTTGAAAGAGCAATAGCAAATGATGAATAAAGCTGTGAGTTAGGCCTGGCAAGAACCACTCGTTCTTGCCAAACCCACCCCTATCACTGACACACCATGTGTACTAGAAAAGCTATAATACCATAAGAACAAATTTTACCAAATTACACTTTGCCAGCATAGGATTCAAAGACAATAACGGCCTAAAATGTTTTGGAAAATGCACCAATTAGGTCACCGTTGGGATAACTATTAACATTGGTCGTGAAAATCTAACAATAAGTTGAGCATTATTTAAAGAAGATTGAACCTTAAAATGGTGACATCATTAGTTCAACTAGAACCTGATCTTACAGTGGACCACAAGGTCCCATTAATTATGGCCTTGCTCAAAAATCATTGTATACCAAAAGTTGTAGTGGATTATGGGTCTAGCATGAATATTGTTATGACTACAAGCTATCAAAAGTTGTTCTGGAAAATAGAACTGACAAATGTTTTTGTTAAGATGGCTGACCAATGATGGGTAAATTTGGCTCTCCGAAGTTGGATTGGGAAAAATTAGAATCAGATTTTTTTCTTTTTGGATGGTTGGCCAATGACGAGTGCATCTGACTAGAATAGTAAAGAACATATCAATGGCATTGCAAGGGGTCGTATTTCACATGACCATTTTGTTGTTTTGGCACTTCTCAGATCTAGTTTAGATTATAATTTACTATTTAAAAGACCACAGTTAAAACAAGCCAAGGTCCTATAAGACTGGTACACAAAAGAACTTATCTTTGAACACAAACACCAGAAGTATATTATCCCCCTTGATGACCTCGCTCCATACCATGCCCCATGTAGCTGAACTTGTCCATATGTTGGATGGTTTATCAGATGATGAGGAAACTGAATTCTTAATGGCTAATGAGGATTTTCTTACACTAGGAAATGTCAATTTGTAGAATGTTTTGGATCATTGGTCCTTGGGTACTTGCACCATACACTTGGCCACACTAGAAACACTGATCAATTTTCCAATATATGAACTAGAGACTAAAGGCAAACAAACATACGTACAAAAAGATCAACTCATCACATATTATTTAGAACCTCACACCAAAGAGAAACATGCTAAAATAAGTACTACCATGAAATGGACCTTCCAAGATGATCTACTCCAATTATTGAATCAATTTACAAACATTTTTGCTTGGTATTACATAGACATGAAGGGTATTGACCCCCTTGTTTATCAACTCACCTTCGATATCATTATTGTTAGTGTTTTGATGCAGCACAAGGACAAAGGGTATCGACCTCTTTACTATACTAGCTAATGACTGGCACTGTGAGAGCATAATTACTCTATGACTGAACACGAATGTTTGGTACTTGTCTACTCTATAAAGAAATTTTGGCATTATTTACTAGGGTGGAAATTCACCTTCCATGTTGACCATTCGACATTGATGTACCTAGTCAAAAAACATACTCTTGATGTCTCACTGAACAAATGGGTCTTATTATTACAAGAGTTTGACTTTGATATCATCCACTGACTATGATCCTCACATGCAATTGTTGGTTTCTTATCATGATTAGATAGCAGTGAACCAACTCATGATATTAATGATGCCCCCTAGAAATTTATACCACGGAACTTATTGAACCTACTATTCCTCTTGACCTCAGCAAGAATTACTATGATCGGTTACTTACATTTTTCACTACCACTATATTATCGGACAATTTACCTTCTATGGCCCAAAAATGATTGGCACCGTATTGTAGGCGCTTTCAAATAATAGTTGGCTAGTTATACTATTATGACCCATTTTGTGCTTGGTTACGCTGCATTCCAAATCATGAAGTAGAATCGATCGTGCACTTGGCTCATACCCACCCTATAGGTAGTCATTTTCCAGTCGATCTTACAATCCATAAAATTTTACAGAGTAGCCTATGGTGGTAGACCTTACATAGAGATATTCGAAAGCACATTCTTGCATTTGACCCTTGACAATGCACTAGGCAACCTCTTCCCAAACAACACTTTCCCCTTCAATCTGTTATGCCATTAGAGCCATTCTAGAAATGGGGGCTTGCTTATATCTCCACTTGTGGTGTCAACTTATAACCGTTATATTATCACGTGTACAAATTATGCCACATGATGGGTTGAGGCTTCAACTATGAAAATTGCAACCAGCATAATGGTAACAAGGTGCCTTACCAAGGAAGTATTTCCTTGCCTTAGTCTTCCCTTAAAACTTGTTTCGAACCGAGGTACTCATTTTGCAAACGACCTAATTATGGCACTAACTAAGGATTTCAATATCATTCATATATGTATCACACCATACTATCCCCAAGCTAATGAATTATCTAAAAGTACTAACAAAACTCTTATCGCAATGATAAAAAAATTAATTCAAGACCATCTCAAATGATGGAACTAGTTGTTACCATCGGTACTCTAGGCTTACCCCACTACTTATAAAGTCTCCACTAGGTTCACTCTCTTTAAGCTAGCCTATGGGCTAGAAGCCATTATGTAACATAATCCTAGTAGGAGATGGTTGAACTACACCCTAAGAGAGAGGATTAGGAAGTAATCCTCAACCATGGCTTTTGGGGCAAGTGGTTAGCCCATCACATTCCTAACCAAGAGGTTGTGAGTTCAATTCCTTACATTGGTATCAGAGCCTAGGAAGTAGGCTTGGGCAAGGTGGAATGATCCAATGGCCTCTAAAAAAGGCGCTTGGGCATCCTCTATGTGAAAGGGTAGGAATTGTGGAAGGCGCGCGCGTCGGCTTCAAGCATGGACCTTACAATGATTGGGGTGTATCTCTCAATCCGTAGGTCAGATTGAGGCGTGTAATATACCGTTGGAAAGCTCTCGGAACGAACTTTCCAATGAGCTAGGCTTGGAAGTGTGAATTCCTTGGGAATCCTTGGGTGGCACTTGATTGAGTGTTCAAGATACCAAGCATGGGTGAGAACAAGGTTCAAGACTGAGGTTGAGAACAAGGGTTCAAGAGACCAAGGTTGCGAACAAGGTTCAAGAAACTGTGCGAGGTTGAGGGACATCAATTCAAGGGCACATAGGGAGTTCAAGGGACTGATCAGCGAGGCTAGAGGGATACAAGAGTAGATCATTGAGGACAATGATCGACCAAGGGGGGAAGAATGTAACATAATCCTAGTAGGAGATGGTTGAACTACACCCTAAGAGAGAGGATTAGGAAGTAATCCTCAACCATGGCTTTTGGGGCAAGTGGTTAGCCCATCACATTCCTAACCAAGAGGTTGTGAGTTCAATTCCTTACACATTACTCCCATGGAAGTTATGGTACCTAGCCTATGCATTGCCTTAGATTGCAAATGGATACCCGAAGACTCAATTTATGACTAGCACAATGGCCTCTTAGCATTAGATGAAGAGCAGTTCGTGAGATTTCTCTTGATGCAAGAATGTAAAATTTGGTAGGCTGGTACCCATAATAGATTCTTGAAGACACCAATTTTTTGTGAAGGCCAATTAATATTATTGTATAATTCAAAAGCATAACACAAAGCAGAAAAATTTAAAGTACAGTGGTTTGGTCCTTACCAAATTTTTTCTTGGCTCGGTCTGACAACTTTTCAGTTGCAAATCCTTGTTGGAGTACTGATTAAAAATTTGGCCAATGGGTGAAAACTATGCCCTTTCCATTTACCTACCACACACACATAAAATTAATATGGCACCAATGTAAGCATGCTATTACATGATGATTAATCAAAATCTATCGACTCGCATACATCATTCTCCTCTTCTCGGTCCTTACAACAACATCGTTATACGGTTTTTATTATATATTGCACTCATGCAATCCAACAATGTTTCTTGCTTGCACTGTTGTATGCTAGTATTTGCATTCTCAAGCTACCACACCATGGAAGCATTATCTACCATTGAGCCACTATCTGCTCTTTTTACTAAGCCCACTTCACAGTATTTTAGTATCTGACACCTAGAGAACTTCACACTCCTCTAGTGGGACATTGTTGTTTCTCATCCCAATTTCGAGCATATTGCTTCTGCAATAGTAGTAGAGACATATTCAGTAGTTTTGAGGACTCTTACTATCAATGGCATAGAAGTCCACGCTACCATGATAGAAGTAGTGGAATGTTTCCACTTTCCCACCAAAGGTGTTCTCATGATCGAGCCGCTCACTCACTAAGCAATGGCACATTTTCCTCATCATATTTCAAATGAATCTGCCATCTAGTGTCACCCAAAACCAGAATGCTCGATACTCCAATTCTTGGTGGTCTCCCTCAAAGAACAAAGCTAAAATCAAGGAACTAATATCTCAAAAACCAATGCTTAGACCACCCATACCTAAGCTAGGTTCAATCGTTGTAGAACCCATTCTCAAAGACTTAGGTATGATGTTCAAAGCATCCCAGGTAGGAATCAAGGAAGGAATCAACGTAGTTGAATTAGACAAGAGTTATTCAAGGGAATACTTAGAGGTTGAGAGAACAAATCTATGCATCACAATGGTAGAACTAGCTTAGGCTATGATCGAGGCTAGCCATCTCTTCAACCAAAGCAACTTAGTCAAACTAAAGTCGCATTTTCAAGGATTATAGAATGATTAGAGAAAATGGTGACCAAGCCCAAGAATTTGGTGCATCCAAAGGATCATTTCATTGGAAGTGAGAAAAAAGTATTCTTTTCAAAAGATTCTTATGTTCCTAGCTCAATTGAGTGTGGAATACCTTCTTCCATTACCAAGTACTCTAATCAGCTCTTGTGAGAAATCGAAGAAGTGAAGTGGGCCAATGAGCAAAGGAATTCCCCTCATATCCAAGAGATGGATGATCTATGGATCAATCCCCCAAGAACATTCTTCATCCCTAGATGGAGATCACAAAGACACTCCATCAAGAGAAAGGCTAGATTTTGAGTCCAACTCTTTACAAGAGTATCATAGTTCACACATGCATAGGAATCAAAGTCCCTTCAAATAAGAGCCTCTACCATACTATTCAGAAACAAATATTCAATCATACTATGGAAGAGAGGTTGTGAAGAATGCTAAAGTGCAGTGTCATCTCACTGTAGGAGATCTTTTGAAAGTGAAACTAGAGTTATGGAAACATGTAGCAAATTAAGTTCTAGAACTTGATAGCTTTCATTCCAAGATAGGATCCAAAAGAGAAGTCCAAGAGATTCTGATAGACAAGATAGGAGATATGAGTGAAGGTGAGGAAGGAAACATCTATCTTCCCATTACCTATCAAGGTTACACCACCACGGCAATCTTGGATTTAGGTGCAAGTGTTGCCATTACAGCCACATCCTTATGGATGTGGTGGGAAAAACTGGCCTTATGACCCACAAGAGTAAAACTTCAAATGACAAATGGCCATATTGAAAAGACCATTAGGGTTACTAGAAGGTATCACTCTCACTACTTTTGGTGTAGAGTTTGAACATACTTTTTCCATATGCACATTTGGGAAGGACCATGCATACAACATGATCTTAGGTAGACCCTTTGCGAGAATAGTGTAGATAGTGCAAGATTGGGGTACCAACTCCTTGTAGTTACAACACCTAGAGGTAACAACAAAAATCAATATCAAAGACTCCAACACTTAGAGATGTCCCACACCTAACTATAGAACTCTATCCACAAGACAAAAGAGGACTTAGATTCAGTAACTCGATCAATTCTTCTAACCCATCGTGGATGCATGAAGAAGCACACTTATGGATGTGTAAAGTAGCCAAGGAAGAGGAGAAATGACTAGAAGCAAGGGAAACATGAGTGTCAAAATACTCTAGATTGATACAAGACCTAGCATGTGCACCCATGATATTACCAAAAGAGGAATTTAAACCTCATAATTGGGTAGAAATACTAGTGACAATGGACATAGCAATGAACGAAGAACAATGGAATCCAAATTGTGATGAGGATGGCTATGACATATCCTTATTCATGTCTGAATGCATAGGAGAGGACGAGGAGGAAGACCTAGAATCCATCATTATGGATCTATTCTACAATTTAGAGGAAGATTACCTATATCTAGTCAATGCAAAATCCCACCAAAACACTGATTTTAAGAAGGAAACATTCCTAACCAATTAAATCAAAGATGAGGAAAAAAAAAAGAAACAAAAGAAAATTTCATCTATAAAGGAAGAGAAAGAATCGATACTTAAAGTACCTAAGAACTTCAAAAAATATGAAATCAAAGATAGGAGAATTTTGCTATGGATGTCAAAAATAAAAGCTCTCTTGGAAGAATCTTATGACAACAAAGAAATGAAGAAGAAGATCATGTTAACCATGGAAGATCAAGAAGAATGAAACACATATATAGGAAATTATATTAGTGTTGAGGAGGAAGAGCAATTAACAAACCTCTTGCATGATGTTGCTCTAGCACAATGGTGAGAACCACGTTAAGAAGCTCCACCTCCTTAATGTCAATCCGCGGAAGAGATAGGAGTGATATGAAGATCCTGAATGTGAGATGTAGTAAGAGTGAAGGTGAGAAGCATAGAGATGCACACACACATACACACACACATGAAGAGACAAGCAAGACACAATGGAAGGTAGGAAAATAGACTCTATTACTCAAGATCTCAATTACAAGCTCAAAATAGCTCCAAGCTCACACTAACCAACCTCCAAAATGAGCTCTATAGCTCTTTTTATAGATTCTAGACTAGTTTTGACCGGTTTCATATCTAGTGACTAGCATAGTTAAAAAATAGGTTCTAGGTGCTATTTGAAAGGGTAAACGGTGTCTAAAAGTAGCCAAAATTGGTAGGCTCGTTCTACCTAAGCTCCTCAAGCTTGAGGACTCCTCGGCTTGCAGAAAATGGAGCTATAAATTACAAAAAGGGTTTTCCTATGTTACATATGGTACAAAAGTGATGAAAATCACTATTGGAGGTTTTTGAAAAGTATTTTGAAACATATTTGTTTGAAAAAATAATTCGACTGACTCCCCACTACTTTGTTGTTCTCTGTCTTTACATGATTCCTCGACGTTTGTGCCTCTGGCTACGACCAACACCCCCCTCCCTCTCACTTCTGTCATCGTCTTCGACAGAACCTTGTTGTGGGGTCTGTCGGATATAATTCTGTAGTAGGTCATGAGCGAGGGTGTGTTCTGAAATGCGGATACCTCTTGCTAGATTAGCTTCGAGTTTTTCCCAATCGATGGGCTGAGGTCTCTCTAGTGGCGGAAGTCTGTAATGCGTGGAATACAGCAGTTGTTCACAGGCAAATAATTGAAGTAAGTGTGTGGGCCTGCTGATGAACACCTCGGAGTGATATTCCCAGAAACCAGTAGTGAACATTTCTTCGAAGGTCATTTTTTAGCATGCCGGTACGTATTTGATGCAACAGTGCCAGGCATAACACACCCGGAGCGATGGTGTCGTACTCATATCATAAGCTAAATCTTGATTGCCATGCTTGAATCCCGAGGTGTTCACATGTGGTGCCTTGATGCGACGGAAGACTTTGAATACCATCTACATCATGTCAAATATTTTTGACAATCATATGCGCTGCTACATCCTCCATTCGTCATAAGCGAGGGAGCCAGTGATGAATCATGGCCATCATATAACCTACTGTGGGTGGTCCTATGGGTGGCCTGAAATATGGGTAATTGAGCCAATCCTGGCATTGCTTGTTGTTCTGTACTTTAATGGCAAATGCCTTCCAAGAGCGGCGATGTGGCATGGGGCCCCAACATGGGTTGTACTTCAAGTGGAGTGGTGCCTTGGCCCATGTGCTCATCATTTCAGGATATTCTTGTAATAAGTCTTGGCACCAAGTTGGTTGATATATTTCTCCTCTCTGCGCATCCATTGGCAAGTCTTCAGGCTCAAACTTAGTTGCGTGGGAGGATTTCTTGCCTGTTTCCTTTTCGATGGCCAGCTGATATTCTACCATTAACATAAAATACGGCTTATATTGTAGCTCATGCCCAGATATGTACTTGCGAGGGGCCAAGTGAGCAAAGTAAGGTGATTGTAATATTCGTTCCTCTATCATGGCCATTGCGTGTAACTGAGCTTCCACACATGCTGAGTGGGTTCGGCCAAGTTCTTCAATCGTCTTCATCCATGCAGGAGTAGGAAGTTCAAAAGTCGTCTGGCCTTCGATCATGACGCGTCCGCCTGGGATGGGTTGGGGTTCATATGCTTCTTCAAAAGTGTCCTCCACCGGGATAGTCACTGTTTCTTCATCCACTGGTAGTTCCGGTGGGGAGTCTAGCCTAGGGGGTGCTTTGTATGCTACTATTTGTGTTTGTAGAGTTAGTACCTGGGCCCTTAGAGCGTTGAGTTCCTCGATGATTTTAGGAGATGGGTCCGTAGGAGCTGGTGGTCCTTGTTGTACACGTGCTCTCAATTGGAGCACTTTGTGGTCTTCTTTAAGCTTTTGGTATGCCTCGTTCATGTTTTCGTATTCGTCTAGTAATCTGACATGATCTTCTAATAACATCTTCATAGATTCTGAAGGAACAGCTTTGAAATGACTGGGACTTAAGGGTTGATCCGGTTGATCTAGAGCAGCTTCCAAGTTTTCTTTGTTCTGTTCCTGTAGACGTTGGTTCTCTTCTTTAGCTGCTGCTAAGTGGCGTTTGAGCAATCCCATGTTCCTAGTAAGCATCTGTTAAAAGTGCTTTCACTTAAGCCACTTTTAATTTCATTTAAAGGTTCTTGGGGATGGATAGGGGTCTGACAGTGCAGAGGCCCTTTGTTTAATTTTCCCAATTCAACATTCAACTAGGTAGTTAACGGTTTTCCAATTCAAAGATTATCACGACGTAGTACGCTTATCACGCGAATTAACAACTACAAATTCACATAGGCTTATTAATATTAACGTAACATTACTGTGTTTAATAATTAATCGCTAAAACCTTAAGAACAAGACACAATACTCAGAATTTGGGTGAATCTGCAATACAACAGTTCCAGCATGGTGGCCCAGATAGATAGTCTGGCGATTCCCATCTCTCGGTGAATGTCGTGCTTGCCTTTTCATTAATGAATAGAAAGTTACATCTGTTCGCTACGCCCTTTTTGGTGCGTGCGAGTATGAAAAATAAAATTACATATTCCAATCCAGCAGCCTAACACTGGCACGCATGGTGGACTCGAACCCAAAAAGAAAGAATATAACTAAGGCTCATCAATAATGCCTTGTATATACAGGGTTTTGGCTAGTTTAAAAGTACGAGTGATTTTCTGCTTCAATGATTCCAGCATAGTCTTCAAAATGTCCAGCTCGACCAGCTGTGCATCTGTTCGAACCGAACTAGCAGCAACTACCTGACTCATCAGCAATTCTGTCTGCGTCTACAAAAATGATTCCTACAGATAAAAATTGTTGGCTATGGCCGCATCTCTCCTCAGCTTTATTTCGGCGATCTCTGCATCAATTCTCGCAAGCCGATCAGCCTGAACGCCTAATTGCTTCTCACGTTGTTCCAGCTCCTGAGCTTGATATTGGATTGTTTTATAATAGGCATCTCTCTCTTTCATAATACCTTCCATCTCCTTCTTTATCTGAATCATCCGGCCCGTCTGTACTTCCAAGTCACGGCTCTTTTGAAAAAGTTCAACGGATATTGTCTTGAGTTCTTCAGTGTTCTACATAGCCAAGTCGGTCATTTCTTGTCCTTTCTGTGTCACTAGCTCAAGGTCCGCACGTGTTTCTTCTAGTAAATTACCAAGCGCAACGCGAGCATCTTCTTTATCTTGTACCAGATGCTTCAATTGAGAAATTTCTTCCTCACGATCAGTAAGAAGGATAGTCTTTTCTTCCACAAGCGTGCTATCTTG
This sequence comes from Ceratopteris richardii, assembly GCA_020310875.1. NCBI lineage: Eukaryota > Viridiplantae > Streptophyta > Polypodiopsida > Polypodiales > Pteridaceae > Ceratopteris > Ceratopteris richardii. The sequence goes on from CM035437.1 coordinate 137,810,498, forward strand.
TTGGGCAATCATATTGTCCCTTTCTGCTAATTGTGCTTGAAGTTGCTGGAGCTGAAGCTGGAGTGTGAGATTCTTGGCTTTGACTGCAATGGTTTCTTCTTGGAGTGGAGCAATGTCTGCTTCGAGAAAATCCAATTTACTCTACAACTCCTGTTGAATGCTCTGAGTCACTAGCTTCATCTGGAGGGGTAATTGCTGGGAAAATTGTATAAGGAGGCAACCCATAGACTCCAATTCAGTGAACATGACTACAGGGGGTGGAAGAGAAGGAGGAGGTTGTGACGATGAGGCAGAGAGCAGATAGGGGAGGATGGTGGAGAGTAATCTGGAGAGGATAACGGAAGGGTTGAGGCCTCGCGAACAGCAGTTGAAGGGCCATCGAAAAGAATTTCAGTAGCATCAAGAATGATAGGGGGAGAAGGAAGAGGAAGAAGGGTGGTTGATGCCAAAACTATTCCGGTCTCAATCTGAATTTTGTTCACAGCAGCGTCAGGAACTTTCTCGGCATGTTCAGTAAGAGGCGTGATTGCATCTACTTGGACATCAGCAATTGGTGATCCAAGAGATTGGCAGTCCGTAACCTTATCAGCTTCCATGACCTCCTTGACCACCTCAACATCCGGTTGATGAGATTCTTTCCATGAAGAGACGTCCTTGACATCTTCCATGCGTGCATCTTGTTCCGGCTGCTTGAGAGGAGAAGATGGAACGGAGGATTCTACCTGGAGAGAGGTGGTGGTGTCGTGGAAGACTTCAGCTTCGTGACCTGCATTGAGAGGCCATCTAAAAACAATGACACTTGCTTGGCTTTTGAGGGTAACTCCTGCATCAGACATCTCTCCACATATTGTCTAAACCTACATCCTGCAAGTCTAACTATCTCCTTCGGGGTCTGTTTGAAGCCATGAATCAACGAAGATGTATCATGTCTGATCCCACTTTTAGATAATTCTATGATGAATGACTCTAACAACTGATAGATATCTCTAAACTGCCTTTGTTGCAATGGTTGGAACCAAGTTAAAGCGGTGTTCTTTAACGTTAGTCCAAATGCATTGTATTGCATGAACATATCTTCTACTTGCTCTGCTCATAGCACTTGCTTAAATTCCGCAACATGATCATAGGGATCTCCTGTCCCATCAAAATAGTTTTTCATGGACTGTACTAATTGAGTGGGTCTTAGTACCCTTGGGTGCTCGCGTGGTCTAGGTAGAGGAAAATCATCTCTACCACCTAGTATTCTAGGTTTCCTTTGTCCTTCCACTCTATTAGTGTCCGTGGTTGTTCTATCTCTCCCTAAGGGATGAGTGAAACTTACTTTCGGTCTCTCTTTATTCTTCTCTCTTTGATTACCATGGCTTGAGGATGTTCCAACACCTTGATGACTTATGTTTCCATTTGTTCAAGATGGAGGGAATAGTAAATCACCTCTCCATGTGTAGGTCTTTCTCGCATGGTCTGGTACTACAAATACTCATTCTAAAGTTTCATCCAGGTATACAACCTTTCCAGGTGTATCCGGGTCCTTGAATTTGTAGATCATGATGGAGCCTACCTCACTAGGTTATTCCATTATGTATCTCCAAAATGCTTCATCTGTCTCTTTGTTTACGAATAATTCTATGCTTTTGTTATCCTGAGGGATCTACTCAGGGATTAGTACTCTTGTTAGTACAGATTTCCCTCTAGGTGTCCTAGGTTCTTCTCCTACTGGTTCTTTCCCTTGGGCTCTCACTTCCATCTCTAACTGAATTACATCAAACTCATTGGTATTATTTGGCTGAGTACTTATGATGTACATTGTTCCTTCTTTGTCTATGTACGCGTCTCTCTCAAATTTCATCACTGGACGTTCCAATCCAATGGGTTGATCAGGATTATGCATTTGCACCACTTGTCTTCGCAAACCATCCTCATAGATGCAAGCACCTAACCGGTTGATTCGGAGAAATTCTAATTGAGTTCTATAGGGTCCTTCGAGTTTTTCCAAATATGCTATATTTGACCCTCCTTTTGGTCTTTCTGTGCTAAAAGACATTTCCGACTCACTCGTATCTAAGCTCAACTCGTAAGGATAACTATTCAGTTGTTGTGCCCACGAATGTGCAGTAGTTCTTACACTTGACTTCTGATAATCTAAGCCTTCGTTGGTCTGACTTACCTATATGCTTGCCCAATCTAAGGTTCATGAATTTACTTCGCGGCACTCTCTGATCGTCAATGGTTCTTTGTTCTTAGTTGCTTGTTTCTTTTTAAATTCCTTTAAGTTCTTGTCTTTATGTATGCATCAAGAATCAACTTTCCATGGTATTTTTGAGTTCTCGTTTAGTCAAGACTTTAATTCTTTCCTTTAGGTTTTCTTATCGCACACTTTTACGTTAGTCTTGGACTTGAAGAATTTAATCTCTTCAAGTTAATGCGTTCCTATCGTCCTACTTTAATCCACAGTGCTACCGTTTAGCCTAAGCTAATAATTGACTGAGGGGGCTTGAGTTTCTTCCAACCTTGAGTCAGCTGCTTTGGTCACTCTGATACCCAAGAAGTCACACTTCCCAAGCTTTGCGTTCTTCACTGCCTTGCCTTGATTGTCCTTGATTGCCCTTGCTAGACCTGTAAAAATTCAATGTTTAGACCAATTCACAATTGATGATCGAGCACTTTGATATATACACTTTTAAGGTCCCTTAACCTTTGGCCAAATTTTTCCAAAGCCCCCTTTCTTTTCTAGTCCCTCAGATGGTCAACCTCAAAAAACGGACTTCAGCTGAAAAAGATATGAGCGTTCAGGCCCTCGGAGGTAAAATCTGACGATTAGATTTTTCTTCAAATATGAGCTAAGGGGTCTCCTATGAGCTTAATGATCCAAAAATTTGCTTAAAATAGCCCCAAAATAGCCCAAAGAATGGAACCCTAAAATTTTTGTTTGAGGTGAACAATCGCGATGGTCTGGGACAATCGCGATGATCTGGGACCGTCGCGATGGCTCAGGTGAACCGTCGCAATGGCGTGGTACAATCGCGATGGTCCGAAGGCGCGAACCGTCGCGATGGTCTAAGATGAAGCGTCACGATGGTCTTAGGTGAACCGTCGCGATGGTCTAATCGCGATGGCATCGGTCAATGGTCAATGCAACCGTCACGATGGTGTGAGCCTGTCCTGATGGTCACGGGGCACGATGGCTTGAGCCAATCGTGATGGTGCAACTTTCGAGGCATCGCGATGGCATACCTGGTATCATCGCGATGGCGTGGCTAGTGAGCAATCGCGATGGTCTATCTTGATACGTGGCAGGATCAGCACGATGGCGTGAGCCAAACACGATGGCATGGGGTCGACGGGATCATTGTGATGGTCAGGGACCGTTGCAATGGTTCAAGTGAACCGTCACGATGGTGTGAGACCGTAGTGATGGTCCGACCGAGCCATCGCGATGGTGTGAGCCAATCATGATGGTGTGACACAATCGCGATGGTGTGAGCCAATCGCGATGGTCCACCAAATCACTGATTTTCAAAATGCAACCTTGGATTCCTATGTGTGCAAGGATTACCTATACGGTGGTTAACTCACTTACCTCAAATTCCGAGTTTGGCAGACCATCGTGATGGTCTGAAACACATGGCAGATTTCTGACAAAAAGTGATTTTTTACCTTTTGGAAGCTTTCCTGATGCTCTGGAGCACTGTACCTGCAAGAAAATTCAAAAACACAGATGCACATGCAAGCACAAAAGCTCTCTCTCTCTCGCATGCACAAATGAGGAGAATGGGTGGATATGGTAAATTTTCTGATTTTTTTGGAGTGGAAGAAGATGATGCGGTGGTGAAGAAGGAGTGTAGGGGAGGTGAAAAGCACAAAAAACTAACTAAAAACAATAACAAAAACTGAAATTTTTACCTTCCAACGCCATGCATACTCTTACCATCACACATTCGTCCTAGACTCGATCCCCGGCAACAGCGCCAAATTTGGTGTTGCTCTAGCACAATGGTGAGAACCACGTTAAGAAGCTCCACCTCCTTAATGTCAATCCGCGGAAGAGATAGGAGTGATATGAAGATCGTGAATGTGAGATGTAGTGAGAGTGAAGGTGAGAGGCATAGAGATGCACACACACATACACACACACATGAAGAGACAAGCAAGACACAATGGAAGGTAGGAAAATAGAATCTATTACTCAAGATCTCAATTACAAGCTCAAAATAGCTCCAAACTCACACTAACCAACCTCCAAAATGAGCTCTCTAGCTCTTTTTATAGATTCTAGACTAGTTTTGACCAGTTTCACATCTAGTGATCGGCATAGTTAAAAAATAGGTTCTAGGTGCTATTTGAAAGGGTAAATGGTGTCTAAAAAGAGCCAAAATTGGTAGGCTCATTCTACCTAAGCTCCTCAAGCTCGAGAACTCCTCGGCTTGCACAAAATGGAGCTATAAATTACAAAAAGGGTTTTCCTATGTTACATATGATACAAAAGTGATGAAAATCACTGTTGGAGGTTTTTGAAAAGCATTTTGAAACATATTTGTTTGAAAACATAATTCGACTGACTCCCCACTACTTCGTTGTTCTCTATCTTTACATGCTTCCTCGACGTCTATGCCTCTGGCTATTGCCAACACATGAATACAGAAACATATTTTCTCGGATATACAAAGATCTGAAAGGAGTAGATCTTGATATTTTTTGAGACAAGATCCTTATGACTTTAGAGGCCAACCCCACAAAACAAAACTATACGTTTACAATGACACATATACAGTGAAAATAAATGAAGAAATTGATTGATTGAAAGAAGAAAGACTCATCCATGAAGGAGAACACTCAATGGGTATCTCCCATTGTGGTCATGCCCAAAAATAATGGAAAATTAGGTGTACACAGTAACGTGGAGAAAGTTAATGCAGCCACATAAGAGAAAGCTATCCACTTCTGATCACACAACACTTATTGTAATGTTTAGTAATTAAGGAACTATATAGTTTCCTAGATGTAATTTCAAGCTATAATCAAGTATCTATAATCCCTGAAGATCAAGACAAGATGGCTTTTTCCATACAATGGGGAATCTATGCATTCCATATGATGCGATTTGGGCTCACCAATGCCCTCACTACCTTGCAATGGCTCATGTGTCATGTCTTTAAAGAATTCTTGTGAAAAAACCTAGAATTCTATGTGGATGACTTGTGTGCATATTCCTGCATAAGATTGAATCATATATCCAAGTCAAGACATATATTTGATAAATGTAGAGATTTCCAAGTATGCATAAACCCCGAGAAATATGTATTTATGATATGAAAAGGGAAAATATTGGGCCATATCTTTGAAGAAATTAATCGCAACTAATGAGGATAAAGCTAGAGTCATTTTGGAGTTACCACGGCCTAGAATGATGAAGTGCAAGCCTTCATGGGCCATTGTGGCTACTATAGACAATTCATACACATGTATGCGATAATAGCTATGTCATTGTACAACCAAACAACTTTGAGTGGAATGAAGAATGCAAGAAATCATTTTTGGATCTCAAACAATGAATATCTTTGCCTCATTCCTAACCACTCTCGAGTGGAACAAACCTTTCCATGTCCATGTTGATGCCTCCAATTTTGCTATTGGATGCATGTTGGTATAGGCACAAACAAGATAAATATTGATCTACCCATAGATTATGAGAGTAGAGAATTGAATGCAGCAAAAAGGAATTACACTAGGACTGAACATGAAGGTTTAGACATGGTCTATGCAATAAAGAAATTCCAACATTATCTATTTCCCAATAAGTTTAAGTTCTTTATTGATCATCAAGCCCTACTATATTTAGTCAACAAACCTTGCAATGAAAGGAGATTAGTAAGATGAGTTCTCTTACTAATGGAGTACAATTTTGAGGTACTGGTGAGAAAAGAAAAAACCCATTTAGGAGCTAATCACCTCTCACAACTTACTTTAGGGGAGTCCCAACAAGGAGTATTAGATGAACTTCTTGATGCGCACCTCTTCAACCGAGAACATGTTATAAATTGGGAAAAGCAAGTTGTGTCAATATTAACTTTTGGAACCTTGAAACCAATGGTAATAAGCAATGAGAGTGAAGTCATAAAATCCAAAAAGTACCATATGTTATCAAGAAGTATCCATAAGCAAGATGATCAAGGAGTTTTATCTTGTTGTGTGGATGTAGAAAAACATCACAAGTGGCTATGAGTGGTACATATAGGTGCGTTCGAGAAACACTACTCTAAGCAAAGAACTCTACAAACATTAAAGTACTTAGGAGTATATTGACCAAAGATGGAATCTAACATGCATACACTAACTAAGCAATGCTCGATCTATGTTAGTACACCCCTAGTGGAGCATGTGACTTTATCTCAAGTCTCACTGGTACCTAATTGGAACAACCCTTTAGTTAGTTTCCTAAAGGCAAAAACTTTTCCCAAGTGAATGAAACTCATTTAACAACATATTTTATCTTAGGAAGATGAGGATTACCCTTTCATAGGAGAAATTTATGCAAACCAGGGAGAGATGGATATATATGAATGTGCATCCATGAGAACGTTTATTTGAGAATCCTAGAAACTACACAAAACAATACTAAGGGTGGAGACTTTGTACTTGATTATTTCATTAAAGCCATTCTATTTTCAGATTCTTGGTGGCCCACCCTTGACATGGATGCTCATATCTATGTGAAACAATGTGACAATTATCAAAGGGCTGAGTACCATATAAGAAAAGATGAGATGCAAATAAGAAGCATGATATGAGGACATGCATTCTCCAAATGGGATATATATTTTGTAGGACCGATTAATCCTCCAACAAAAAACCTCTCATGTTGAATACATCATAGTTGCCACAGGCTACTTAACCAAGTGGGTAGAGGAAAAGGCTACATAGAAGAATGATGCATAAACCATGGCTAGGTTCTTATTTGAGAATGTTTTCATGAGACATGGACTTCTTATAGAACTAGTCAGTGACAACACAGAAACACATTTTTTGAATGAAGTCAGTAAAAATCTATTACATGGATTCATAGTAATTCACAAGAAATCAACCCCTTACCATCCCCAAGCAAACAAATAGGCTGACAGTCTAGGTTGCATTATTCATTATTCGACAATTCGTTTATGCGTGAATAATTACGGAATTTTACGGCAAGCTCTTATTATTCGACCGAATTATTCGGTGATACGTTAGCTTATTCGAACATGCCCGAATAGTTTTTTCATGGAAATTCGATCCCTTTCGATCGAAAACACTTTTGATCGATAATTTTTTGATCGAAAACCTTTTTGATCAAAAATCTTTCGATCGAAAAATATTTCACTCGAAAAATATTCGATCAAATAATATTTTATAAAATAGTATAACTACACTCATTTTTTCATAAAAGCTACTTTTTTCTTTACGAACTTAAAGTGTCATAGAGAGAACAAGGTATAAATTTTTGCCATATTAAATAATTGAAACTATTGTGATTGTTTGACTCATTGATTCTTACTTCACAATAGTATATATATGTGAATTTAAAATCTATTATGATTGATTCTTATTCATTTTTCATAAAAGCTACTTTGTTCTTTACGAACTTAAAGTGTCGTAGAGAGAACAAGGTATAATTTTTTGCTATAAATATTGAATAATTTAAACTATTATGATTGTTTGACTCAATATTGATTCTTACTTCATAATAGTATGTGTAAATGTATGTGCGTATGATTAGGAATTTAAAATCTATTGTGATTGTCTTATACAACATTGATTCTTACTTCACCAGGATATGTGTAAGTGTATGTATGTGTATGCATATGAGTGTATAATTGTGAATGAAAAATCTATTGTGATTGTCTGACTCAATATTGATTCTTACTTCACAATAGTATGTGTAAGTGTATGTGCATATGATCAAGAATTTAAAATATATTCTGATTGTTTGACTCAATATTGATTCGTATTTCACAATAGTATGTGTAAGTATTTGTATGTGCAGATCTTTTGGAGATCTATGGTATATTGAAGCGATTCAAAAGCATCCACCTCCTATTTGGTGGAAAGAGGATGGAGGTGAAGCAGTGGAGTTGCAACATATAGCTATGAGAATGCTTCAGTAGCAGCTTCAAGTGGTAGTTGTGAATGTAATTGGAGTGCGTATGATTTTCTTCATTCAAAACGAAGAAATTGCTTAAGTGTATCACGTGCTAATGATTTGGTATATGTGTTTTGTAATATGCATTTGTTATATGCTCCAACCAAGATAGCTTCTACAACAGCACAACAAAATTTTTGAGAATTTCAAACTCATGAAAATTTAACAAATGATTCATGGAGTGATCAGGATTTAGATGTAGATCATAATGATGGTTCAGACATGGAAGAAATAGATGACATAGTACCTGTCATAGATGATGATATTCAAAATGAAGAAAATGATGTATTGTGAATACTATGATTATATTCAATTATAAAATCAAATACAAGTCATGTCTTTGATTACAAAAAAAACTTGCCTACTTAGTGTTTTCTTGATTCAATAACTCACTGAACCGATCAAAAGATGATGATGCCTCTGAGAGTCTTCCATATTTGCCTCATAAGCATCCACAGAAATTTGTAAATTTTTCACTTGATTTTGTAGATCATCAATCCTCTTTTATTGATCATCTATTGTTCTCGTAATGCAGGAATTGTTAATCCTTCATTGTATAATTCTGCCTCTTGTGATGACAAATCATGTATAAGATTATGTTCTTCATGTAGAAAAATGTAGGGCCTCTTTCAAGAAAGAGGGCCTTCGTTTCCTTGATTACAAAATTCAGCTTGATTTTGAGGATGACCCAAACTGATACCTGCATTCTTCGGACGATCATCCCAATCTAGATGTCGATGAAGAATATCTTGTATAAAAACCTTTTGAATGAAATACAATGCTATTTGATTATTATTTGGTAATGATCTTTCAACTGCATAAAGTATCGAAGTAGCGTTTCCGCTAATCCTTTATGTTGTAAGTCTGAAAGCTTTAAGGGTGTTGTTTCTTTTGCCCTTCCTGTAACCCGAAAGAGAACATCACAAACAAAATAATTTGGACATAGCTTTTTTACTTCTTTCATTGATAATGCTTCTCCTTCTAATCCTTCTGGCTCTAAATCTTGATGGAATAAAAATATTAATCTTGATTGTGCAAATTGAGCATTTTGCTCAGATAAAATCCTTTGAGATTCAGTATGATCAAGATCATCATTCACATCTGACATCCTTGCCATGTTTTACTTCTGCAAAATAAAAATACTAATTTTATTTAAGAGAATTAAAATGAATCCACATAATTCAAATGAATCCATAATATGTAATTCACATATGTTAAATGAATCCACAACATTTAATCCACATAACTCAGATGATACCACAACATTTACTCCACTTAATACAAATGATTACACTTCATTTCATCCACTTAACTCAAATGTAAACACTTCATTTATTCCACATTATTCAAATGAATCCACAAGATTTAATTCACATATGTTAAATGAATCCACAATATTTAATCCACATCCCTCAAATGATAGCACTTCATTTACTTCACATAATTGAAATAAATCCACATTATTTAATCCATATATTATAAATGATTACACTTTATTTCATCCACTTAACTCAAATGATACCACAATATTTACTCCACTTAATACAAATTATTACACTTCATTTCATCCACTTAACTCAAATGGTACCACAACATTTACTCCATTTAATACAAATGATTACACTTCATTTCATCCACTCAACTCAAATGTAAACACTTCTTTTATTCCACATAATTCAAATGAATCCACAAGATTTAATTCACATTCGTTAAATGAATCCACAACATTTAATCCATATAACTCAAATGATAGCACTTCATTTACTTCACATAATTCACTTAACTCAAATGTAAACACTTCATTTAATCCAGTCAAATGAATACATATTATTTTCAATATGGTCGTAATCCATATGTCATGGATATCTTTAAACCCTATCGAGTAAGATGCGAGAATACTCTAAGCAGTTCATGTGCGTCTACTCTTTTTGATACATATTTGTCAGAAGCTAATTCTAAAACATCCTTGAATTTGTAAATCCCATTCTTTTCAATGGGATAACTATTGAAATCTATATATTTCAGGAGTTGTAACAAGAGTATCGAAACTGTGAATATCTCCTGACTCTTATTAAAAGGTGGAGGACTAGTGGATATGCATTTGTGTGCAATCCACCAGTACTTTCGAATCCACTCATTTCTAGTAGATATTTCTAGATTAGGTAGCTTCGGAAAAAAAATTTTGGTTGGTAAATAGATCGCTCTACCAAAATCACATAATCTGATGTAAGCCTGTTCATCTTCAAAATGCAACAAGATGTTGCCTAGATGGAGATCATTATGGCATATATTACAAGTGTGTGAAAATGATATTGTTTGTAATAGGCCATTGATCAGCTTCCAAATATTTGTTTTCACGGTTGTTATATCTCCTTCAGTGTCCTTCACACCTCTGCTTCGTGGTACGTTTAGGTATTCCTTCTTCATTTTTTCTAGCCACATGTCCGATGTATCACCATTCCAAATTTTGAAATGAGGCACAAACATTTGCTATGGTGTCTAGCCAAACCAAGTGGATGTTGGAGATAGACGTCTACGGAAGCACGCGAGCAGCACAAGGAAGGCGAGAAGAAGCTTGGAGCACAACACAATACTGAATGTATTACTAGAGAATGTACAAAGATAAGTAGCCCATTACGGCAATAGGAATATATACAAGCCGGAGGAAAAACCCTCCTAAAGAGGGAAAAAAGTGCCCCGATAGTCCTAGTGTGTTCACACACATCACTACCTAAATATAGCAACAAATCCCCCCTGAGAGTGATGCAGTGAACAAGGAGCTGGCACTCATGTATACGGAAGTGCCAAGCTATGTGGAAATCCCTCCACAAAAGGAAATAAGCTCAAAGCTTTGCGAAAAGCTTCAAGCTTCTCCCTAGTCAAATCCTTCGTAAAAAGGTCTACAATGTTCTCTTGCGTGGGCACATATGCCAAGCTAATCTCCCCAGTAGAGAACCTCTCCCTGACATAGTGATAATGCACATCAATGTGCTTATTGCGAGCATGGAACATAGGGTTCCTCGCAACTGCCAATGCGCTCTGACTGTTCGTGAAGATGGTGGTGGCAGAAGACTGATCAACGCCCAAATCAGCCATAAGGCATCTGAGCCACACACACTCAACAGTCGTTGTGAAAGCTACCCTATACTCAGCCTCACAACTGAAAGTGGCCACAGTAGGCTGCTTCTTGCTCAACGAAGATATACATGAGCTACCAAGCATGAAGCAAAAGCCACTTGTGGACATACGAGTGTCATAGCAACCAGCCCAATCAGAGTCAGAAAAAGCATGCACATCTGGTAGTAATGATCCCCCCCTTGGGATAAAACAACCCAAGTAGCCGAGTACCACTCAAGTAGTGAAAGATGCACTTAACCGCCTGCCAATGCTTGACTCCTGGACAATGCATAAACTTTCTCATATGTGAGACAGCAAACTAAATATCTGGTCGAGTAATGCATAAGTAAATCAAGCATCCAACAGCCTGCTGATAGAGAACAGCATCAAATGCATCTCCAGCATCATGAAGACTCAATCGTAAACCTATCTCCATAAGAGTGGCAATAGGCTTATAGTCTTCAAAGCCAAAATGTTGCAATAATGTGTCAATATATCTCCTTTGACACAAAGCCATTCCACCATCAACTTGCAAAAACTGAATGCCCAAATAGTGATGCAAATGCCCCAAATCAGACATCTCAAATGAGGCATGCAAATCAGCCTTAAAATTAGCAATATGCTTCTCAATAGGACAAGTGATCAACATGTTATCAACATAGAAATCAATGATCAGAAGCACGTCATTAGCACACTTAACATCATAAGGTGCTTTCAATTGGACTTCTCTCAAAACCATGTGCAATCAGATAGGCATGTATCTTCTCATACCAAACACGTGGTGCTTGCTTTAAATTATGTAAAGCCTTCTTTAACCTGCACACCTGGTTTTCATGCCCTTTTTGTACAAAGCCATGGGGCTAAAAAACATACACTTCCTCATGCAAGTCACCATTCAGAAATGTTTTTTTAATGTCCAACTGATGTACATTCCAACTATGATGAGCTGTAAGTGCATAGATGCTACGAACTGTAGTCATCCGGCAAGTAGGTGCAAAGATCTCATCAAAATCAATGCCTCTATCCTGTGCATAACCCTTTGCAACAAGTCTAGCCTTATACCTGTCAACTGTACCATCAGGCTTATGCTTCAGCTTGTATACCCACTTAGACCCAATGGCCTTCTTGCCAAGAGGCAAGTCACATAAAGACCAAGTACCATTCTTCATTATAGCATCATATTCAGATTGCATAGCAGCCATCTATTCGTAGCATATGTGCACTTGCAGCTCATCATGGTTGGAATGTACATTAGTTGGATATCAAAAAAGCATTTCTAAATGGTGACTTGCATGAAGAAGTGTATGTTTTTCAGCCCTGTGGCTTTGTGCAGAAAGGGCATGAGAACAGGTTAAAGAAGGCATTATATGGCTTAAAGCAAGCACCACATGCTTGGTATGAAAACATACATGCCTATCTGATTGCACATGGTTTGGAGAACAGTCCAACTGAAAGCACCTTATATGTTAAGCATGCTAATGATGTACTTCTGATCATTATGGTTTATGTTGATGATATGCTGCTCACTGGTCCTCATGAGAGGCATATTGCTGATTTTAAGGCTGATTTACATGCCTCATTTGAGATGTCTGATTTGGGGCATTTGCATCACTATTTGGGCATTCAATTTATGCACATTGATGGTGGATTGGCTTTGTGTCAAACGAAATATATTGACACATTATTGTAGCATTTTGTTCTTGAAGACTGTAAGCCTATTGCCAGTCCTATGGAGATAGGTTTACGATTGAGTCTTCAAGATGTTGGAGATGCATTTGATGTTGTTCTCTATCAACTGGTTATTGAATGCTTGATTTACTTATGTATTACTCAGCCAGATATTCGGTTTGTTGGCTCACAGATGAGCACGTTTATGCATTGCCGAGGTGTCAAGCATTGGTAGGCGGTTAAGCACATCTTTCGCTACTTTAGTGGTACTCGGCTACTTGGGTTGTTTTATCCCAAGGGGGGATCACTACCGCCAAACTTGCATGCTTTTTCTGACTCTAACTGGGTTGGTTGCTATGACACTTGTGTGTCCACTAGTGGCTTTTGCTTCATGCTTGGTAGCTCATGTATATCTTGGTTGAGCAAGAAGCAACCTACTGTGGCCACTTCCAGTTATGAGGCTAAGTATAGGGCAGCTTTCACAACTATTGTTGAGTGTGTGTGGCTCAGACGCCTTATGGTTGATTTGGGTGTTGGTCAGTCTTCTACCACCACCATCTTCACGGACAGTCAGAGCACATTGGCAATTGCGAGGAACCCTGTGTTCCATGCTCGCACTAAGCACATTGAGGTGCATTATCATTATGTCAGGGAGAGCTTCTCTACTGGGGAGATCAGCTTGGCATATATGCCCACACAGGAGAACATTGCAGACCTTTTCACCAAAGCTCTGCCTAGGGAGAACTTTGAAGCTTCCCGCAAAGCTTTGGGCTTACTTCCTTTTGTGGAGTGATTTCCACATAGCTTGGCACTTCCTTATGCATGAGTGCCAACTACTTGTTCACCGCATCACTCCCAGGGGGGCTGTTTTTTTTACATAAAAGCTTGACATAACTATTAAAATTTTTTAAATAAATATGTGGTACCTTCCTTGTCCGGATGTTCCTTGCATCGCCTAAGCTCTCCTTGTTGAGTTTTCCTTGTTTTCCATCATTCTCTATTAATTTATGCTCTTTGTAAAATCTATCTCAATTAGCTAAGATCTACATCATCTCCACATACGAGATGTAAAATCTTTGTATCATGAGGTGAATTTGCATCCTAATTTTCACATGTTGAAATTTAAAAAAATAAGACTTATACGCTCTCAAACTTGAATTTTCTCTATCTTTGAGCACTTTTCATTGCAAATGTAAAACAGTTGAATTATTGTGTGTGATCTCTTGCCATAAACTTAGTAATTCCCTTAAAAAATTTACTA